>JAJJWW010011655.1:0-170000 GCA_023531295.1 Papaver armeniacum
TAAGACCACACAAGCAATGATAAAGCAAGATCAATAGATTTCTTCATTTGTGAAGACGTCCTGCGATCTTGTCGCAATGATGAACTTCAACATAAATAAAGATACCGCCATACAAAGAATTGAGGAAGCAAGTAAGCTTGCGAAAATGATCATATTTCTTCATTTATTTATATAGAGTTACCAACAATAGCTTAGAAGTTTCATTATTCAGAGAATTGATCAAATCTCTCATTTGAAAATAAATAACAGAGGCAAGTATGGGAATGAATAAGATAAAATTTTGTTATTCATTTTCATATGATAGACTTATGCATTCATAACGCTGGTCAATTGTATTACAAGGAAGAAGTGCTTGATTAATATGTGCAAATAAAGGAAGCAAAGATTGAATTCATATTTAGCAATCCAAGAAGTTTACGATAAAGGGTTACAGAAATGGAAGATCAAAAGGGGTATATATGCAGATATTACAAGAAGCAAAAGAAGAAAAAGAAATTATTTCTCTGTTGATTCTTCTTCTTTGTCAGATTCTTCGATTCCGTCATTCTTTTTGCCAGATTCTTCTTCTTCGCTAGCTTCACTATCAGAAACGTCTGAGAAAGGCATATCTTTAGGAATATCATCAAGAAGACAAGGATAAGAACTGAGAGGAATGTGGTGTTCATTGCAAATTGTCTCAATAGTTTGATTACGAAAATGAACAGCATCGTTATTGAAATTCGCTACTGTAGCTTGCAATTGTTTCTTCAACTTGGAATACTTGTTGTTGCGAAGAGAGAAGTCCTTAGCGTTGTGATTTCTCAGATTCAAGTTCTTTAATTCTTGTTTGAAATCTCTTTTCGGCTTCTGCGAAAATGTGACAATGAGTTAATAACTTAATAGTAATAGTACAGAAAAAAGAGGCAGTAAAAGAATAATAAACAACCTTCTCTGTCAGAAATCATATCTTTGACCAAGGCAGTATGCTCGGCATGAAGACTAACATCAACACCTAAGTTATTTCTGGCATTATCTAGAACTTTTGCAGCCCAAGCGAATTCATCATCGTCATTTATAACAAGAAGAGAACGAATTTGATTTTCTTGCTGGTTAAGTATGGTATTTTGACGAAGAAATTCATCTCGCTCAACTTGGACTTCAAGTAAAGTTTTTTGAAATTTTGCTAATGCCTGTGCACCTTGATTAGCAATGCGATCTTTGTCGTCTATAAGACTACTAATTTTCTTTCTTAAAATTTTGGTTTTCTCATGAGAATCAAGATATAGACGTTTAAATTGGTTGGCTAAACCTAAACTAGATCTATGTTCAATTTCTAAGAGGCGATATTTGGTTTGAAGCTCATTTAAGGGAAGAGAATTAATTTTATTTGGCGAACTACTTAAAGATTCGTTGAGATGGGTGAGAAGAACATCATTATCCATAGGCTCGGGAAATGAATGAAGAAGGATGGCTTCGTCAGAAAGGTTATATATGTCTGCGAAAATGATAAGTCAGGTAAAGAAAAATAGATGACAAAACAAAGATAAGAGAAAAAGAAGAGTTTTATACCATAAAGTTGTTGATTAACACTTTGAAGAGTAGAAATTATGTTCTCGCGAGTAGACGACTCAGTTTCCAATTGTTGGATTCTTTTGTGAAGAGCAGCAGTCTCAACTTCTAATTCTTCGCTCTTGTTGCGAAGTTGAGTATTCTTTTTCAATTGAATGTTGTATCTCCTTTCAAAATCTGAGGCAACGACAAAATAAGTTCTTCCAGCCTATAATGAAAGATAAAGAAGTTGTCAAGATATAATATAAAATTAAAATCATGAGGAAAAATAGAAATTCAAACATACCAAGGCATTAAGTGCATTAAAGAAGCTGGGAGATACAGATCTGGAAACCCCTTTAAAAGAATCATTGCCATCTAGCAAAGTAGCATTGCACACATTTGCGAGAGCCTCGCAAGTACTAGAAAGGTGACTGTCTCCGATTCCTTGCAGGGAGTCTGAGAAGATGTTGGACAATTGCTCCATAGGGGATTCAGTTGATTGACCCCCCTTTGCGAAAGAAGTGCTTAAATCGTTATCATCTTCATAAGATGTTTCACTAGATGAAGGACTTGAATGAGAAGAAGATTGAACTTTTCGTTTTTTGGAAGGTGGGGCAGTGGATTTCCCCTTGCGAAGAGGACCTTTGCTTTTTCCTTTGGCCTTCGCAACCTCGGGAGATTCTTCTCTTTCGATAAGTTCGACACCAACCTTCGCACACGAATGAAGATAAGAAACAGAGGCAACAATATTGTTAAAGATAACAAAAGAAAGTATTTCTTACTTCATCTGTGATTGATCGGAGTATCGCCAGAGTACTCTCCTTTGGACGTCTTTTATAACTCTTTCTCAATTTAATAATCTGAAAATTTTGCAAGTCTAGTAAATATAAGAGGAAGGAAATATCATAAAGCGATTCTGAAATGGGAAATATACCTCTTTTGCCTTCTCGAGGCCACATAAATTCCCTAGGATGATAGTCTGCGAGATTCGCGGGAGTATATGAGAACACCCAATATAAGGTCCGTTGAAAAAAATAAAGGAACAACCCACCACTTCTCATCTTTGAGTACCGAGGAACATTGTTTTTGCGAGAGTGCCATCAATATCTTGCATAAGCGACTTATCACCTGGAATATTCTCTTTTCTCTTCAATCGAGCACCCCAGCGAGATTTATTATTTCTCATATTTATTAATTCATAATTCTGAAAAAAGTTTTCTACAGTATACTTCTCAGCGACTATTTTTACATTTGCGAATCTAGGATCTTTGACATCATCAGGATATAAAGACCCTTTACCAGCGCCGCGATTTGCGAATTCAAGCATTAGACGGATGCAATCGCCGCTTAACTGATAAATAGCTCGCGAGAACTTCTCGTGAGCAAGAATTTCATAGAATAAAGGCATCTCGGGATTATAGTGAGGAATGGGAAGGCCTGCGAGGATTTGACCTAGCGAGATTATGATTTTATGATCATCACACTGATGATCAGAAAACAGTTTTGCAGAAAGTATAGATGAAGATTCTTGATCAGGAATAGTTGATAGGATGAAGCCTTTCTCTTGCAAATTCTTTTGAGCTTCATTAAAAAGGGGTTTATACGTACGACTAAGTGAAGCCATTTTTAGAGTATGGGAATGAATAGAGAATTGAAAATCAAGAGAAAGAAAAAGAGAAGATTTACAGTAGCAGAAGCGCAAATTGCGGAGGAAAAGAGTCGAAGAAAAGTTGCAGAGAGAAAATAAAAGAGAAGAAGAGAAGGGGAAGAAAAACTATATATAGAGAGCAGAATCCTCGAGAAAACAAATGCATTTAATGCGAGATGGGACATGAATGGTCAAGAATAAACGGTTGAAAGAGACGTGTCAAGAAAAGAATGGAAGAAGAGACATTTGTAATAAGTTTTGTATAAAAGTACGGGATTGAAACAGATAAAGATGAGCTGTTGCGGCATTTTAAAATATTGGTTCTCATGACATTCTCTTCTTCGCAGAGAAGACATGAGAAGAGGCAAGATGTAGGATCAGAATATCGCGACATCAATACTTTGAGATCAATAAACAGCGCATTGCGAGAAGGTGTCGCAGTGGAAGTAATATAAATGACGCAAGGGATGACGATAGCCAGAACATGAGAAAGGTGTGAAGATTTAGCGAGATTTAGGAGTGTCGCGAGAATGAACACTTGTACACTTGCGATATTTCGCGAGTCTTTCCCGAAAATAAAGGACAACTTAGCTGTCATCCACTGTGTATTACCCTATATAAAGGGTTGAGTAAGTCTGTTGTAGGAAGGGTTCTTTTTGAATTGTTAAGCAAGTCATTAGGAGAGAGAAAATTTGGAGTGATTGTAATATCTTTAGCTCTGTTCTGTTTTCCTTTGTAAACATTTCAAGAAAATAATCAATAAAATTCATAGTTATTCATCTTCAAATGGATTAATTGTGTGAATTCTAGTGAGGGATGTAGTGTATGATTTCCTGCAACTACACCATAAGCACAAGAAAGCGGCAATAGACAACATACCGTCAGGTTTGTTGAGAGGGACATATCGTGGCCACCAGTGTGTCAACCAGTGAGTATAACAGCCTTTTCCAGAAACCTTGTTAATTCTCTCCATCAGCTATTAAGGTGTTGGAAACTGCTTTCTCCTCCATTGAAAGCTCTCCAGGAAAATTACCTGTGATTGGAAGATGCAATAAAGCAACTACATCTTCCAAGGTAATGGTAAACTCTCCCCAACTACATATAAAGGTATGAGTCGGAATACACCAGCGAGCAAGAAGGGCCACAAGACCTCGCGCATCATGAAAGATGTACAAATCTCCAGATGCTTGAATAGCGCTGACAACTTGCGCTCTATACAACATAGCTCTAACACGAGGATATCCCAGCATGTGTCTTGCCCATCCAGAAAATTTCTCTAAAGGGCATCAAGAGAGCTTGAATTATATAATTGAAGCCTGGAAGAGTCCTCGTTCAAGACAAAACCGAACAGCTGCTCGAGGAGTCACCAATTTCTTTTGAGTAACAGTCCTGGGATTTATCAAAAGACGATATGCTGGAGATCTGAGACGCTTTTCAGTTTCCTGAACCTCAAAAAATGCATCATCTATATTCGGAACATTCTTAACTCCAGGTTCTTCGTCTTCCTCTCCGCCAACGGAAGTCTCATCCATGCATGCCTCTTCTCTAGAGATGTCATTGTCTACACACATTTCATCTCTGGAAGCATCATTAGCTTGGGAATCAGACATTCTTGCAAAGGAGCTGTAAAATTCACACAACATTTGCTTCAGTCGTCTAAACGCAAGCTTCAACAATATGATGGAATCATGCAAATAAATCCATCAAAAAAATGGTAATTCTTAACTCTTACCTCTTTAAAATTTCACTAACAATAGTGATTGTGCCGCAAGAGTTAACACTCCAAAATTAGTTCGTTTCTTGAAACCTGCAATAACGAACGAAACTTTATTAACTTTCAAAGCTGATTTTCATAATATCATAAACACAATTTTCATAAAATCATAAACACAATTTTCATAGTACAAACATCCACAACTGAACTATGAAATTTACACCAAGACAATATTTCATCATAAATAAATTGTCGAAGTTTTGAGGTTACTCAAAACCCACGTTTTGATTTTACAAAACAGTAATTAACGTGAATTACTCATGTAAATTCCCGAATTTTATCTAATGAGAACACACTCATGTGAATAAAATATTTCATCATATTTTGCATAATATGTCACGGCTGCATATATTAAAAAAAATCTATTTTTCCTTCGTATGAGCATTATTCTCTAAAACGAGGTTTATTTCGGTTTTGTGAAAGCTCACACCTTTTAAGATAAAGTTTTGGTTTCCATGAAAGCTCATAAACAAAATTGTATTACTGGAGACATGTTTATTTTCAAAGAAAATCTCTCTCAAGTTAGGGATTGTTGCTAGTTTCTTAAACTAACGATCGAACGAACATACGTTTAATAAAATAAGGGTTTTCCTACAAAACTCACGCTAATATATACACATGTATAGAATTTCAACATGAATAACTCATGAAATCAGCAAACAATTTTTTTTTTTTTTTGCGTACCTGGTCGGTGCCGGCCGAAAGTTGGCTAGACGGTGCTAGCTCCGGTCGGATGGATGGTGGCGCTCTGGCGAAAATTTTTCCTGCTCCTGCTAAGCTCGGACGTGAAGGTGATGGGAGGATGAAGAATATGGTGGTCGTGTGGGAAGAATAAAAAAAAAGGGAATTAATTCCTTTTATACCTAATTTTATTTCCAAAACCTAATTCCATAAGGATTTCCTCTTTGGGCCCGGCTCGTAAATCCTAGACCAACCAAGGTTCCACCATCGAATCAGCGGGTTCTACACTAATTTTTCTCACTAGATGATGCTCTATTATGCCAATAGGGTTTCCGCTCAAACCATGGTTTGCTCATTGATCGAAATCCGGTAATGTCTTATCTTATGACTAAGTTCAATTACTTATTTTTGTTTGTACCGAAAATCATTATTCAATCTTGACCGAGGAACATGGTATTCCTCACTAAGCATGGGACTTAATGTATATGGTGGATTTTCGACAAAGGGTAAAATTGTAAAGCTATACTCAGGATCCTAAGAATCGATGAGTATAGAGGCCCATGTCTCTCATTAAAGCATGAAAGCTCATGCCATAAACCCTGATCGAGAAGGTTTGTCTCTCGAGTATATGTAGATGTGTAGTCTCCCGAGTGAGGCCACGGCACATCTCATGAATACCGAGCAATTTTGTTAATTTACTGCGATCAAGCAATCGGATGAGTATTGAGACTCATGTCTCTAAGCGTGAAAGCTCATGCCATAAAACCTCACGATTGAGAAAGTTTCTCGAGAGAAGATGTAGATGTTTAATCTCGGGTGAGACCACTTGCACATCTCATACTGTATAGAATCGCAAGATTGGACGGCTCCTGGGGCGTATGCCTTTAGTATAGAGCAATAACGTCTTCGGATGCAACCATGTTTTCCACTGACTATACAAGAGGAATATGACACTCCAGCAAGTTCATATTGCTCAACACTCGGATAATTAATGCTCCTAGATAGGAAGCCACGCTAGTATAGAGCCATCAGTTAATTATCTCTAATCGCATGAATATCCAGCAATGTTCTACGATTTTCGTTATATTTCGTCACTTCAATTCGTGGTTCTTCCAGGAATTCCACGGGTTAGTGATAAATATTCAATGAGACAGGCATCGAGCACCGAATAAGCCCGACTAAAATGGTGCAAGTGTACTTAGCAATAATGCAGGACCAACATTTGAATGCGCAAACAGAGCATTTCAAAAATATGAATGAACGATGAACCTATGCAAAATAGGAAGGAAAAATAATAATAATAAAATATTAGCAAAGGCGCTGAAAGGACTGGGCTCATCAGGCTGGTGGTCATGTCCGTGACCGATCCCGCACCCAATTTTATATTTTGTCATATTTTATTATTTTTCCCCGATCTCGTGAAAATTCTCTCGTTGGCAAATCCCCTTCATTTCAAGGAAATTCTCTAATCTCATGATTTTAGCAAAGAAATAATAAAATTAGGGAAAGGTGTCGCGGGACCGAGCACCAGCCGGACGGCCATGCCCTAGCCGTGGCCGGTCCCACACCTCACGTCCCATTGTTTTATCATTTTCTCTCAAATTGAAAATTCCCGATTTCATGAATTTTCTCTAAAACCATGAAAATTCCCTAATTCTATGAATTTTCTCTAAAATCATAAAAAATATTATAAAATTAGGAAAACTTGTGGGACCGAGCACCAGCCGGCCGGCCATGCCCTAGCCGTGGCCGGTCCCACATCTCACGTCCTATTATTTTATTATTTCTCTCAAATTATGAAAATTCCCCGATTTCATGAATTTTCCCTAAAACCATGAAAACTCCCTAATTTTATGAATTTTCTCTAAAATCATGAAAAATATTAATAAAATTAGGAAAACTCGTGGGGCCGGCTCTGGCCCGCGGACATGCCCTAAGCTAGGTCCCACGCGCCTATTATTTTATTATTGTTTTTTGTTTTGTTTTCTCGATTCCATGAAAACTCCCCGATTTCAACAAAATACCTTGGTTTCAACAAACCTCTTTGATTTTATGAAAATTCCTAAAATCATGAAAAATTACATAAAATTGGGAAGAGTGCCCTAGGGCCGTGCCCGTTGGCCGGCCGGCCATGCCTTGGCCATTTCCGGTCCCACACTCCATCATTCCCTATTTTATTATTATTTTATCTCCCTCATCTCATGGAAATTCCCTAATTTCAGCAAACTCTCTGTTTCATGGAATTTCCCTCAAATCAGAGAAAATACATAAAATTACATAAAACTTGGAAAGTGTGGGACCGTGCTTGTTAAGTACGACCATTCCCTAGCCGTGGTCGGCCCCACACCTTGCAATTCCTGTTTCATTTATTATTTTTCATCATCTCATGTATTTTTCCTAGTTTGAAAAAAAACCCTCGATTTCGCATATTTTTGAGAATGTTGCTCAAATACACGTCGGAAAATACTGAAACTCTCGGGACTGAGACACAGTCACTATGGTGACACGAGCACATCCCCTTGACCGACCAAGGGTGGCTCTAAGGCCTGCAAACAGCCGGTCCCGAATTTTTAATAATTTTAACCTAATTTGCTCAATTGCTCATATTAGGTTCAAACTTCTTCCAAACAATTAAGTTTTGCTTGAACGACCATCCATTGGTCCCACGGCCACCAAGAGCCGGTCTCATGACCTCTTGGTCGGTTCCTCCTCAGTTCATGACCAGGTTTTTATTATTTGTCGCTCACATGAACATTATTTCAATAAATGATTAAACCAGCATTTAATCATTATTTCACCAACTGGTCCTCAAGAGACTTTGGTATTTTGCTCATTCGAGCATGCAGGCATGCATGGTGGACTCGTCATCCCATGTAGCCGGTCCTGCTTCACTCGCAGATTGATTTGCAATAAATCATCATTTCGGTAAAATTAGGGTTTTGAATCCAGCTAGCTGCAGAAAACATGATTACGAGTAGATTCAAATACTCGATAATTTTGTGTTGATCCCATGATCAACATTTTTATTTATTTTACTCGACCAAGAAGTAAAGTATCTTAAATTAATATTTTATTTGGTCCTGCTACCAAGCCAATTCATCAAATGAGCAACATTCGCTCAAACCGCAATATTTGCTCAAACTAGCAATATTTGCTCGAACCAAGCAATATTTGCTCGAGATTCAAGAATATTGGTTCAACTATCAATATTATTCGAAAATTCGAAGAACACAGTTTGCTCGTCTTAGGTAATCAACATAATAATACCTCGTCTCAGCAGACATATTTGATTCATGAATTTCAGAACATTTGCAAATTATGTTCAACTCAGCAATACATGGAATCATCGTCCCATAAAATCAACAACTGACTTCACAAATCACGAGATATCAATTGTGTCACATGGGGGGATATTAACTAGGGTTTTGGTATGGCGGTCTACGGCACGTGTGTTCACCCACGATAAGAATGTGAGCAAGTCGTGCAATCGGTTGGAAGAGTCAGCAAAGTAGTGGGTAGAAAATTAACCAAGTCTCCGCACGATGAGCAACTGGTTTTGACACGATTTCCCACTTCCCCACTCTACGATTCCGACAAAGCTGTCACACTTCATGGGATCATGGTGTTTTCAACTCCGGCATTATAAAATGTCTCTGAATCCTGATTGAAAGGACAAGATTCGAACATTCGTCTAAAAGAATTCTCGGCAAGTTCATACAGACAATCTTTCGTCTACACGAACTCATCGTCTAAGCATTCACTCTCAATTGAGCAAAATTCAATCATTCAGAGCATTCTTACGCTGAATTCACAACACGCCTATAATCTCAGATCACCATTGATCTCACACATTTCTCAGCTTCCCTCCTACAGATCAACCATCCTCTCTTGTGACCGAATTGACTCGAACGACCATTGTTCTTGGTTTGGGCCGGAGTCTTACATATTGATCTCTCGAACTTAAAGCACTCCCTTCTTGCAGTGCATCTGTGTGAGGTTCAACATTTCGCTCGGTTCAAGGAGTCTCCACACGGTCGACTCTCTAATTCCGTAAAAACCAGCAAATCTTTTTTCCCCATCTACACTTGGAAATGTTATGTCCAAAAATAACGATCGAAATCTCTCGGAAAATCTAATTAGTAAATTCACATTACTAATTATGTAATTTCCCTACAAAATGAAATTAATAACCTTAATTAAAAGATTCTTAACTTACTTATGTTTCGATCCTCGGGATTCTCTTCCCTTAGCCGTTAAGGAATATCTTTGAACAATTATAGAAATAAACATTCACAACACGTGTTCAAAGTTTGTCGACATCTTAACTTTGTAAGTTCTCTTTCACACTTACAACCTTGAAACCGAGTTGCCACACTTCCAAACAAGTTTATAATTGGTTCATCTGACTTTCAAGAACTATGTGATTGATCAAACCAACATTCAATCACAATCATAGGTTTACTTGTTCTACCAAAACAAGTTTGTTTCTACCTTCATGTGAGTACTGTACATAGTCACACTAGCTTCCCAAAAATTCGGTTGACTAGGTACTAGGATCGGTTCTCCATATATATATGGTATCTAACTTATATGTGTTGCACATGTCCATAGGATCGGTTCCCCTTTCTGCTATAAACCTTGTTGCACCCCATACAAGGATCGGTTCCTTTTGATGTACTGCACCCCTTACTAGGATCGATTCCCTTTCCCTTACAAGGATCGATTCCCTTTCCCTTACAAGGTCAGACATACAAAATCCGATCATACCACAGGTGATTACTTAAGATCAGTTTTACTAATAAAAGTTATACCAATACATAAGTCGCCTTTGTGAACAGTTTACAAGAACACAACAAGTTGTGAGCGGTTATACTCTATCACACATATTGGTTGTTCATAAGATATGCAATGAATAACAAAACCAATAAGACCTGGCAATTTCCTTTTCGGTTCACAAACACGTTTATGAACTTACTTCCTTAGAATACATGTAAACATTGTTCCCTAGGATGAAATCCTCACCTCATACCCATACATAATCACAATAGCATTCAAATGATTATGGCGATGTCTTATCTACAAAGTTTAATGGTTAAGCAATAAACCTCGTATTGTATTCCTTAATACTATGTATATCTAGAGTTCAAATATGTCAGATTATGTTTTCAATATGCACGACTTGAAAGATACGTTAGGGAATGAAACAGGTTCAAGTCAAATATCACTAACCTCAAGTGGAAGGATGATTGTTGTCGTTGTAGCTCCTTGATTCTTCACATCTTCAAGTCTTCGCAATACTTTTAATGTCTCATATCCTAATACGTTCAAGCTAACTTATACGAAGTTTAACTCTAGTACATAATCAAGCGACTCTTAACATGAGTTTTGATTCACTAAAATATGACAACCAAACTTGACATACCAACGCTTGGTGGGTTCAACCGAGCCATGCTCTAACAGACTTTTGAGTGACAGATAAGTTGAAGTCTCCACATACCTTTTAGTCAATGAATTTCCACCGGTTCCTTGAGTAGTCCTTCGTCTTGTATGATGATTTCCATGGATTTTTTGAGCTCAACTACACTTTTTATCCTAGTCCGAGACCTTTAGCTACATAGGCTAAAAATTAAGACTTATAGTTTTGATCACTAACATTGACAAACATGCTTGAGATAGCAATGTATGCGAGTTCGAACAGCAATGCTCTAACAATCTCCCCTTTGTCAATTTTAGTGGCAAAACTATTAATACATATGGAATACAAAAAATAAATAAATTAACTTTTGTAGCTCATATTCCACATGTCTAATCTTCAACATTACTCTAAATCTTCATCACTTTCAAGTACTCCAATGATCCCAAAGGTTGTAAGTTTAGTATCATTGTTGTTGAAAATCCTAGCTATAAAAATAAGAAAACAAGAGTTCTCAGTCATTGTTATACAGTGTCATAGTATCATTACATGGCGTCAAAGTTCAATTGTATCACAACTTCAACGACAATACTATGGTGATATGTATCACTCCCCCTTAGTCAATACTCCATCTCACATGGAAACCACCCCCCTTACATAATGATCCGAAAACCATATGTATTTGTAGTGTGAACTACATATTAATTCTCTCTTTTTTTGTCAATAAAATTGGCAAAGGTACAAGAACGGGATCTTAATGAAATTTCCGAAAGAGATATTTCATGACCAAAAGAAAGAAACACACATCATCTTATTTAGATGCAATCATAAAGCCGAAGCTAAATGCATTCATCAAGGAGTTTAAAGATACAAGATAATCCCTATAATATTCCACGGCCGCACTCCCCACAAAGATATGGCAATTAAGCGCAAGTTCAAAAAGAACTCTCCCCCATAATATGTCATTCCCGAAAGAACAACAAGAGCGACCTTAATTTCGAAGGAAAATAAGGATTTCTTTGGACATAACAAATCACATACAAATATGAATTTGAATCCAAAATACTCAATTAAATTAACCACAAGAGGACCCATGATTAATTTAATCGAAATACACAACCAAACTAATCACAAAAAGTAATCAATTTAATTGGCCATACTCACATAAGAGAATCTATGGAGAAATGACTAAGTTAATCATGAAAATAATCAACCCAATCAAAAAGTGCTCAAACATAAGAAAACTTATGGAGTCATAACTAAATAACCAAACAAGATGATTAATTTAATTCAATATGCTCGACATAAAGTACCTTATGGAACAACAACAAAGCTAACCATAAAAATAATCAACTTTGATTGTTTTAGTGCTCAACATAGGACACATAACGGGAGCCTCACAAGTAATACACAAAAAATATGGATCGGGGAAGATCAATTCTGCGGAATACACAAGGATTCATTCTATTTTCCATCACAATTTGCACCATGACATACAATAGACATAATCCTTGAAAAACAAAAGATTTTAACCTATCTTCCATCAATAATTGACAATATAGGCTTAACTTTTGTATTTGTCAAAAGTCCATTCATTCCTTTATCAATATAAGAATATCGACTTACGAAAGACTTTACTTTTGACAAGATATGGGACAATCAAAGTTCATGGATGCAAACACACATATCCCATAAACAATTGCAATATATAAAATCATAAAGATTAATACTGCAAAAATCATCTTCCAAACAAGTTTAGAATTTAAACCAATAAATCTAAAAACATGGATATGAAAACATTGGACATAGCTATGTGTAATCACAATAATGGCTATTCCAAACTCTAGTTATTCTTCTAACAAAAACAGAAAAATAGAAGATTTACTAGACAAAAACAATTTACTCATCTTCTTCTTCCTCATCGGAGAGACACCAAGATGCTTGAATTGTGTTCAATTCTTCCTTGAGCTCGGGAAACTTCGTTGCAACCAAAGATAATTGTTCTTGGACACATTCACCCTTGAATCGACTTTACAAACACCTTTGTGAATTTTTTGAAGAAGACTCAAAGTGGTAGGGTCACAATCGTTGAGTGAAGCATCTCTTAGTCTTTTGCACACATTCTCCCTTATGCGTCTAAAGGTACGGACGAACCGGTTTGGGGATCCCGAGAGAGTTTCCAATCGAATCAAGACCACAATCACGGAAAATTTGTCCAATCAAGCAAGAGTAACCTAACATCTTGATGTGTGAAGTCATCGAAGTCATTTGATAAATGATGAAGCCACAAATATCGAGACTTTGAACACCCTATTCAAGGAAATAGACTAGTTCCGCAAACTCATGACTCCACCAAGAATTATCAATTGTGGAGGGACAAAGATTGGGGATACCAAGTTTCCCAAAAGCCAACAATGGGATACTAAGATCATTAGTAGGAAACTTTCCTTGATTCCAAACTACCTTCTTGCCACAAATCCCAAGAGAGATTTCATCACATGATGGACGTTCATCACTTGGTCTAGGGAGACGCACGTTCCCCAACGGAATGCTGGTAATCTTTGAAATCAACTCTCTATCAACAAGAAATCTTTCTCTATTTATCATGGATTTGAATTCCATCTTATTAAGATCAACATCATGAATGTTTGCATAGAAAATTCTTGTGAGAGAATCAAACCCTTGACCATGACCATCAAAGATATTTCCAAGCTTGAATGTTTTAAAGCAAGTTAAATCCTCTTCATGCCCACTAGAAAGTTCCAATTTCTTTTCAAGGATAAAACCTTTAAATGAAATCTTTTCAAAAATTCTAGCACAAGAATCATCAACAAACCTAATCCTAAGAGAATTTTGGTCACAAGGAAGATCCATGCTAGATGTATTTGAGCTTTTGGAGCTTCTTTTTGAGCTCTTAGAATTCATCATGAGATCTAGGAAATTGAAAGGAACAAGAGGAAGTTACTTACTTGGAGTGAACCTTGAACACCCTTTCTTTCAATTTCTCCAAGCAAGCTTCAATGGAGGAAATACACAAAACCCTAGAGGTTCACGTACGCGGACGAGTGATGAAGAAGAGAGTGCGCGAACTTCTTCTTTATAAGGACAAAAATGGGCTTGGACCCGTTTGTGAACCGCGACCCACACAAGGAAAAGTGGGATTTTTATTAACCGTTCGTTCATCAAAGGTTATGCATCCCGTGATAATACACTTTGTCAGAGACAATGGATGCAAAGAAAGCTTTAATTGGTATCTAAAGAGAATAACAAAATTGTACATCATCCAAACCATTTATTGCCCCATTCCAAGATATATACAAATGAGGTGGTGCCAAGCTTGTTACCAAGAGGCATAATGCGCAGAGGAATTCTCATGCAACATTTCTGGCTGATATGTGTGAACTGTCCCCGTTGTGTAATCAAAATAATGATGATAATCAGGGCAGTCAAAGCTTTCTCTCCTTTGTTGAACCTGGTTAGAAGGAAGATTCTTCTGAATCCTAGGTTGCACAGTATTATTTGGTTTAACATGTACAGAACCTTTTTCGGAATGATTCTTAGACTTAACAGACTTAAGTTTTTCTAAGAATTTAAAAACGCCTTCGAACGCTCTGAATAGATCTTTATCAATTGATCCATTACGGTAGTACTCCTCAAAGAGATCAAGAGTTAATCTATTGAGAGTCCATATCCTGGAGCGTGACGAACGTTTTCTTAATTTTTCCTTCCTTTTATTTTTTCCTTTAGATTGATTCTTATCATCTAAATCTTCCTCTTTAGATGAAGAGAGACTATCATGAGAAACCAGAGGTTTTGACCATAATAATCTTTGAGCAATCCTTAAGGAATTCTGGCGTGCGTTACAAATGCCAAGAGCAAGTTTTCCAAAGAAATTTCCCATAGGACAATTTTTAAGGAACGGACAAACACAAACTTGTTAGGTTTAAGATGTTTGCCTGCTCTGATACCAATTGAAAAAGCGGGGGTCTAACAACCACACCCAATATTTCGCTTAGCAATCTTTATGGACAAACTCCAATATACTTTCTAGAGAATTAACTAGATAGTCAGACTCAATCCAGATAAAAAGCATATCAAAGAGTTTATATCTCAATCTCTCGATTTGATATTTACTCAAGCAAATAGGAATCTGCGAGTCTTTATCAAAGAGAGATAACTTGGATGGTACCAAAGACCAATATCCAAGAGTCAATCAATTTAAATCAACAACCCAAAAGGTCGGATATTCTAATTCATTGAAAAACGCACAACTTGTGATATTTCAATTATATAAACAAATATAATGCGGAATAGAAATAACACAGACACCAGAATTTTGTTAACGAGGAAACAGCAAATGCGAGAAAAACCCGGGACCTAGTCAGTTGAACACACACTATATTAAGCCGCTACGGACTCTAGCCTACTCCAAATTAACTTGGTCTGGACTGTAGTTGAACCCCATTCAATCTCACACGATCCAAGGTACGGTTATGCTCATACGCCTCGATCCCAGCAGGATGCTACGTACTTGATTCCCTTAGTGATCTCACCCACAACTAAGAGTTGCTACGACCCAATGTCGAAGACTTTAATAAACAAATCTGTATCACACCTTTGAGAAGTCTGAGAATAGATAAATCCGTCTCCCACGAATAAACCTATGAGTTTTGTTCTGCATTTTTGATAAATCAAGGTGAACAGGAACCAATCAATAACCCGGACTTATATTCCCAAAGAACAGCCTAGTATTATTGATCACCTCACAATAATCTTAATCGACGCAGCGAAAAAAGATATTACGGAATCACAAACGATGAGACAAAGTGTTTGTGATTTCTTTTCTATCTTGCCTATCGGAGATATAAATCTCAAGCCAATTATTTCAATTGTACTCGTATGATAGAAACAGCAAGATCAGATCACACAACTATAAGAAAAGTAGTATCGGTATGGCTTCACAATCCCAATGAAGTCTTTAAGTCGTTAACCTGGTTTTAGAAGAAGAAAACCAAAGGTTAAAGGAGAATCGACTCTAGCTTAGCAAACTAGTATCACACGTAAAGTGTGGGGATTAGGTTTCCCATTTGCTAGAGTTCTCCCTTATATAGTCTTTCAAGTCAGGGTTTAAAATCAATGTTAGCTTGGTCACAAAGCATTCAATATTCACCGTTAGATGAAAACCTGATTAGATTCAAGCTAATATTTCCTAACCGTTGGTTCGAAACTTAGCTTATTACACACAAATGAAATGTTCAATTTTGGGTTTATGAACCGTACCCATACATTAACATTTGCTGGTTCAACAATAGTCAACCAAATGGTTAGCCATATGATCACTCTCATATCAACCATATTCTTCTTCACCATAACTAGTTCAAATGACTCAAATGAACTAGTTAGAGAGTTGTTCAATTGCTTAGATCTTATGTAACTACACAAGACACAATCGAAGCAAAAACGGTTTGATTCACTCGAATCGGTTCATGAACTTTATAACCACGGTTTGCAAAAGCATTCCTTAGTTTAAATAAACATTAGTTCAAGAACAACCGGTTTTAGATATAACCTACTCAAGTTCGCGGGCTTAAGCTCATGGAAGGAGTACACAAACTCCAGCAGAAATTCTCGGGTGAGAACTTCCGCCAGTTTGCGGACTAAGTTCGCGGACTTGGATTGCGCCACTTCGATTTCTCTTGATCAACAAAGTTCGCAAACTTTAGTTCAAGGAATAAGGACTTATACATATATGTGTTTCCACAACAATGCTTATATCCTACCAATGATTATGTAATCTAAACTCTCATTTCAATCATTGAAACATTCTCAGAGAACGTTATATAGCTGTTATTCACATACCATTTTTCGTCAGAGCAATTTCCAGAGTGATTGAAACATAACATGACTTTCGTCACTAGGTAAAGATGAATTCGGTTAAAGCAAAAGCTTACCAACACATATTTCGAGAAATAGATAGGCGAGTTAAACTCGGCTCGAAATAGCAAATGTGTATAATGAAAGTCTATACGTCTAAACGACTTTTGTCTCAAGAGTAGGAGATAGAGTAAATAGACTTTTGAGTGACAGATAAGTTCAAGTCTCCACATACCTTTTAGTCGATGAAGTTCCACCGGTTCCTCGAGTAGTCCTTCGTCTTGTATGATGATTGCCATGGAGTTCTTGATCTCAACTACACTTTCTATCCTAGTCCGAGACCTTTACCTACATAGGCTAGAAATCAAGACTTATAGTTTTGATCACTAACATTGACAAACATGCTTGAGATAGCAACGCATGCGAGTTCGACCGAGCAATGCTCTAACAAAATCGATCGAGGGTATTGATTATTCTTCAAAAATATTAATTATGCCTTGTACAATATAAATCTTAAATATTAAAATTAAAACTTAGTTTTGTTATTAATTTAAATATTTTATGATTATCGTATTATTTTGGTTTTCTTTATATCTAAGTATGCATTACATTCACGATAGAAGTAATGCTACTAGGAATGTTTTCAGAGGCCCACTTGAATAATTATTTTAAAAGTATGTTAGGTTAGCTTAGGCACTTACTGTAAGTGGGTTATGGTTGATAAATGCATGAGCCACATTTAAGAGAAGGCAAAAATAAATAAATCTTGACATGCACACAAAATCTCAATACTTTTCTTTCCTTTTTGTTTTGTTTTGTTTTATTTTGTTTTGTTTTTTGAGGATTGATAGCTTTCCTAACATTATAATTATCTACTGAAAGTTTAAAAGAAATACAAGTAGGAGGAGTAATATCCCAACTAAGGACACAATCAACAAGTTTTGTATGTTTAGCTAAAGCATCTGCTACCATATCGACAGTCCCAAGAATAAAGAAAAAACAGAGAAAATTAGGGCATGATTTAGCTATCTTGTTTGCTTCCTTCAAAACTGCTTGACTTTTCCATGAAATGGTAGTAGAGATTCCATTCAAGTAATCAAACAAATTAAGTACTTGCAGTCGCCTTCAATGCTGAAGTTAGTGATGTTCTTCTCTCTATCCCAATTTGCTGCCTGCAATAGTCCTATTGCTTCTGCATCTTCAGGTTCTGTTGTTGTGGATGGACCTGCTCCTTCCACATTCAAATTCACCTGTACCATCTCTTAAATATTAGTGCAAAACAAGATGGTTTATCTTTTAAAATTCATGTTGCATCGGCATTTTAGTTTATGATGATTGTAGGTAATTTCTAGTCTTCTACAATGCTTTTCTTCTTAGTGATGATGTTATGTTTAGTTTTGATTCCATTTCTATGCCAAAATCGTAAAGGTATTTGGATTTTTAAAGATAATTGTACGGGTGTTTTTTTGTTTTCCTTCTAAAGCTCAATTGCATCTTTGTTTCCAGATGAACCACATCTTTGTCATCGCTAATTCTAAGGAAATTGTATTACAAGTTATGTTCAACCAATCTTTACAGAGGAATTTATTTGATTCCGAATTTGAATTGGGTTTGGGAAGAGGGCCCGAACTTGTTTAGCAAAAGGATAGTGCAAGAAAATGTGTTCAATCGTGTCATCATCATCACATCCAAAAGAACAGCAAAGAGAAATCCTTCTGATTATCCCAAGAAGTTAAAATTCGTAGACAAAGCATTTTGTAGACATTTCCAAAATTATTCTTTGAGATATGTCTAGTTTCCACAAATCTTTCCAGAATTGGTATGGCATATTAAGATTATTGAAGTTAAGTCTAGGTTCTTTCAGTTTGTTATACATGGACTTAACTGTGAGTTCTCCAGAGGAGGTCAGTAGCCACCTAAGAATATCAGGTTTGGGATTGTTGTCTTACGATAAAAAAATATTTATCTTACAAATTCTTACAATATACCAAACTAGCAAATGCATTCAGCAGAAATACAATTTTTAACTTAAGAAAATGCGAGAAAAAGTAGGTCGATAGTAACACAGTTGTTTGTTGATGAGATTCTGATTTTTTGTAAAGGTAATACGAATAGTTTAAAAAATTTATTCGTGGGTAAGTATCAAGTTTCTTTGTGAACTTTAATGTAATAAGTAATTTATTTAAATTAAAATATTTTTCAATGCGTTTTATTTTTATTATCTAATACATGAAAGTACATTAAACTAACAATAGCAACAATTCAAAACTAAACCACAAAATCTCACATCAGTATAAATAAATGAATACTGATTGCTACACCGCATTTTGATCCGACGAAGATATAAATGGATACCGATTGCTACACCACATCCTCAAAAGTAGGGTAACCCATTTCGCCGAGGCATCTTCCTGGAAGTTACCTCTATGAAAACCAGCACTAAGAGGAGGGTGCTCGCACGTCAACAAAATGAGAGCTCCTAAAAACAACTACTCTAATAACATGTTCGGTTCAAGATTTCCAAATTGAGGAATCCAATTACAGGGGAATCCTTTTCCAAGAAATGCATTCCTTTTGAAAAAAAAATAATAATGTTCGGTTGAGCTAATTGGATTACCTGGTAATCCAAATCTGTAAAATCACTTTAATACACCTGCAGTTTAAGATTGAAACACCCAAACCAATTGTAACTAATGTGAAATTTAAAAAAGAGAGATTCAGTCAAAACTAAGATGAAATTTACCAGTTCAACTGCTTAATACAATAATGGATTTGCACTTGTAATTTCACCACTTTCAGCGATTTCTATTACCACGGTTTAAGGTTAAAAATGGATTTACTAGTTAGAGAAGAGGAAATTGAGCTTTAGGTTTTTGGGAATACTGCAATTCATAGTATGACAAATTCTTGTAGATAAGACCTAGAAGAAGATTCTACCATGGAAGATGAATACCGAGTTGGTGTTTTTTTTTCTCCCATGGAGAAAGAGGAGGCGAACGACATGAGAAAATTTCTTCTGATAAAAAGGACATTTTTGTCATTTCATGGGGGAAAAACCCCGAATTCTCCGGAATCGAATTCAATTCCACTTCTTAACCGATGCAATCAAAAATAGAATATTTGGGGGAGTCCGATTCCTGGGTAATTCGATTCCGATCCAATTCAACTTGTTCGTTTCGGAGAATTGGATGGATTAATCATCCGATTGCCTCGAAACGAACGTGCTGTAATTATTTTCTAGACTAGAATTTTCAAGATACTGACTATAAAATATACAGCTTTGTCATTACAATAAGTTTGTGTACAAACGAATTCTATATCCATTTACTTTGAAAATATAGAACCTGGACAAAGTCATCATACATAGAACCTGGACAAAGACATCATACATAGAACCTGAAAAAATCACGGGCCTTGATTTGCGCTCAAATGCACTGTATGATAAATACTAGTACTAGGGAATTGTCAACCATCTTATTTCGGAGGAATACTGAAATTGAAGGATTTCTTTTGTGCAACAAATATGAGCTTCTTGATCAAAACAAAATGAGCCTCGAAGAAAATTGTTTAAATAAGCTACAAATAAAACAACTCAGGGTCTCTAATAGTTTAACAGTATTCAACTGGACATGCAGCAGCTTCGATCTTCCGTCACTAAAGGGGTTCTTGTAGGGAAGGATTGATGGGGAATAATTCGCACTGAGCATACTGTGCCAACAGTTGATCAACGAGTACCAGAGCCACCATAGCTTCTACCATTGGGACCGCTGCAAATTTACGTAGAACCAAATATTAACACGTCAGAAAATTAAACTTGGGGAAACAGAACAAAAAAAGGGGCACAGTAGAGAGAAACAAAATTTTACGATAGAAGTGAAACTAAATTGTGGGAGGAAATCAAACCTCTAGGTACAACACAAGGATCATGACGACCACGTGCAATGAGTTCTATCTCCTCTTTATCTCTGTTTACAGTGTTTTGTTTTTTCTACAAGATATAACAACATCAGTCACCAGCTTTTAATTAACAACTGAATGTCCTACAAACATAATGACAACATGATAACATAGTCAGAAATTATCACTTACCGAAATTGTTGAAGTTGGTTTGAAAGCCACTCTAAAGTTTATGACCTCTCCATTAGAAATTCCACCCTGCACCTCGCCAGGATATACTATTAACGGGCTGTCCCACAAGCTCATCAGGGTGGGGAAGGAAAAGCATAAACTATTAATCTTACCTGTATTCCACCAGATCGATTCGTTCTTGTTCTGATTCTTCCACTCTTGTCAGTATAAAATTCATCATTATGTTCGCTACCAGTCAAAAAAGTTCCTGCAATAGTCAATGAAGAAGCGGTTACAGCTCCATAATAATTCATCAAGAGAAGATAAACCCTCACGCATGCTATACTTCCAATGATCAATTCCAGTAACTCTTTCTCAATACAAACAAAGACGAACAGCTGCAGCATTTCTGAAGATCCCTACCTGTGAATCCACTCCCAAATTCAAAACCCTTTGTTGCTGGTAGAGACATCATAACTTTTGCAAGCTCAGCTTCGAGTTTATCAAAAACTGGTGAACCAAGACCCTGAAATACAATGAGGTGGTTTCTAAATTACACAACAGCTCAGTTAAAGAAATTGTGTTATACTAATCAATCATCCTGCACTCTCTCAAGATCAGGGCGGTGATTTCTTACACGTGGAACATTCCTCGCAATACATGTCACAACCCCCCCAACAGAGTCCCCTTTCACACGCACAGCATCAATTGCAGCAATCATCTTTTCGGCATATTCTGGGTCCGGGCACCTGACGATGTTACTTTCTACCTGATTATAATTCGTCATAGAATGAAGTCTTTTAGTGACTTGCAAAATGATCTGTACTAGCAAGTAAATGTTGATTGTTTCTTTTCAAGAGATTGTCATGTAAGCAGTGCTGTTTAAGAGGAAGGTCGCAAAAAAGCCTCAATCAAGCAACCAAAGCTCTTATCTGAATAGAACATTGTCTGCTGATAACATACATGCCTATACTCCTGGGAAGATAAGGGGATTGAGGACCATATGTGGCTCTGATGTATGAAACTCCTAACAATTTCTAAACAAAGAAACAGTAACCACACCTGTTCGAGTGTTAGAGTCTCGGGATCAACCAAGTCTTCTGGAAGAATAACTTTGTGGACCTGAGAGACATATGCTAGAATCTGAAAAACATTACAAACACAACGTAAGTCTTACAGCGCAAGACACGACTCAGATAGAATAACAAATACCATTAAACTACATAAAATAATAAAATCAATGGCCTGCAACAAGGTTTTAAAAAGCGAAAGCGTGGGGCGAATCACTCTCATACTAAAGCGTAAAGCGCTGTGAAAGCGTAAAGCGAAAGCGAGCTCTTTAAAATACACAATAATATGTATACATAAGATGTTGTCAACCTAATAAAAGAAAACTACGAAGTTCAGACATAATATAAGGAACAATTAAACTAACTAAGCATATGGCATACCGATACTTCATATTCTACCCAAGAGCTTTTAAATATACTATCCACAAACGTATGCCTCATTCATATCATCATGTAGACAGCCATCGTCATCATGATCATCATGCCCCATAAATTAGGTCTATTAGTATTTAGTTAGAAAACGTGAAACAGGCCGTACTGGGCTTCACCGGACAGCATTTTATTTTCTAATATAAACCAATTCGTAAAGCGGCGCTCTAGAAGCGCCTAAGACCTGAAGCGCAAAAAAGCGCCCAAAAGCGCGCCCCAAAGGCGCCTTTTTAAACCATGGCCTGCACAAATTACAGAGTCACCTCAGGAAAGAAAAAAATGAGGGGTTTATCTCTTTAGACACAGGAAACATAAGATCAGTGTGTTCAGATTTATGTAGACATACTATAGAACTAAGCCATTTACATTAGTTTAAAGTTTGACTAAATTAGTTCTATAGCATTTGCTACCAATGGGGAGTTGCTTCTCATCACCAGTTGAGATGACATGAGTATAGAAAGCAGGGAATTAATAGAAGTAGTCATATAAATAGCTCAACAAGCAATACAATAGACTCACCTCAGTTCCACATTTTAGCTTCAGAATTTTTTTGGCGAGAGCTCCAGCTGCAACTCTTCCTATGGTTTCTCTCGCTGAAGATCTGCCACCACCCTACATTCACAATTCACAGCCATATTATACACAATAAAAGGGAAAGATTTAGGTTTGGACAACTAAAAATGACAGAATCTTCGACTAACATTTCATATCTGATTAATAGAAGTAGTCATATAAATCACCTGAACTGATCTTGCACCATACTTCATGTCATAGGTAGCATCAGCATGAGAAGGTCTGTAGGCAACTGACATTTCTTTGTAATCCTGAAAAGTTTATTAAGACGTTAATATTTTATAATCCTTAGAGAGACATGATACCACCAACATATTAACTAGATTATAGAGAAATTTCACCATATTACATGTGGTGCTGGTCATAAATATAAATATAACTCAGCCACTTTTACACACACTTCATGCAAAGCTAAATTTCTGCCAACTTATGGATAGGCTGTAGCAAACAAAATTTCAAACACTAAATTAATTAAGAACAACTGGAACAATAGGACTCTTATTATCTACCTTTGTCTTGTTCCTTTTAACGTGGCAATCTATGTTTTCCTAACAACACCTAAACTTTGTCAACATCCATATACTTTCTAGAGCCAAATTATTGCATTCAAGGAACTATTTTCGGCACCCGCAAGACATAAGGTAGCCTGCCTGTTCATAGGTCCTGATTGTACGATGTACCACTTGCATAAAATGCTGCACATATCCAAGGCTTTGACCCATAATCCACTCAAAAACCCACTTCGAGTTATAAAATCTTCCCCTATTTCTGACCTAATATCACCTTGAAAGAAAAGAAAAAGTGACCATGGATACTCACATGTCCTCTCTGGTCAGTGTTTGGCACATTGACGTGAATTGGAGAACCAGTTGTGAGTCCTGCAGCAAAAGAACACCCAATCAGCCAAGCCATTGAGTCAAGAAGTAATGAATGCATACATTTGTGTGATATAAATAATATAATGTGGCCAACATGCTACTAAAACTAACCATCTGCGACTCCAGAATATATCTTGCATGTATCAGTCTCTTTCCTTGGGGTGGTTATGCGACTCTGACCTGGCCTCCTGAGTTTGATAATTAGATCATATGTGAGTGCTTGAACAATCCTCATTTAGCGAGTTAATTTTTCAGTTACATAAGCATCAAAAAAAAAAAAAAAACAGAATGAAATGGTTTCTACTCGTAGAGATGCAGAAATAGGCATATATGAACAGTAACCCGTGGTTTTGAGCAAGTATGTGAAATACCTTCGGTCAAGATCAATTTGCATATCAGCTTCTGAGATGGGAACCCGAGGAGGGCACCCATCAATGACACATCCAACACCTCCTCCATGAGATTCTCCATATGTTGTAACACGGAAGAAGTTCCCGTATGTACTCCCAGTTGCCTTTACCGCTGTCATTCAACAAGGATATATAAATAAAAACATATAAGAAAATGGGACAATCCAAATGCTACTGAATTTATTTATGTTCTACAAATAAACAATTGACAAGTGTAAACTATTTGTATGTCATCGAAAGTTGGTGTGATTGAATGCATTTGCAAGATCTAATTATCAACAAATTTGCAAGTCGAACCATTCAACTTCTTTCAACGAATTTGACACCATTATTTTGTTTTATTTTTTATATCTCCCATGAAGACCTCAAATTTGAGAAACATCATTTAAAGTTTAGGTAGTCATCTTGTTGACTTGAAAGGATTTATCAAATTGATTGGAAATTCAGCTTCCGAAATTCAAAATACATTATTACCAAAAAAGAAAAAAACATATCTAGTTCAATTAATTATTGATAAGCACGATATGATTAAGAAACCAAAACATGAAACTCAAATCAAATATGTCATATACAAAACCGATAAATCTTGAACATAATGAAGCAAAATCAAATAAAAAATAATAAGAGGGAATTGCATTTTACCAAGGTTTCTAGGAGTGTATCTTTTTACAGAGACCAAAATAGTTGGAGAAGACAATTTCTGAAAGTCTGATGTCTGGACGAATCCTAAAGATTTAGTAGCAGTAGAAGAAGAAATCGATAACGCCATTGAGATTCTACTTGGTTCGATTTCTTCTTCTTCTTCTCGATGGATTCAGAGAATTATTATGTGATTTGAGATTTATAAATCAAGAAAACAAGTTGCTGATCGATCCCACTCTCTCCACCTACTCCCTTCTTCTTTCCTCCACTTTCACTTTCTCTACCAACCAACCAAAGCGGCAATAAAAGGACCTAATTCTGTTCTCGTCGATTTGTTCAGTAAAATATTTGTCAGGTTCGGGTCGGGTTTTAAATTGAATTGTGTTTTGCATGTAGGTGAATATTACGTCTAGCATCTTGGCGTCGAAAGTTCGTGAATACAACGGTGGAAAATAGTCCAATTTTAGTCTTGTTGGGTGAGGATCACCTCACAGCCACCAACTAATTCAACTTTCGGGTCAATGATTTTATGTGGCGGGCTGGCGGCCAAACGATTTTCACGTGCCTTTTCTATTTTTTTGTTCTTTTGTATTGTTCCCGTTAGCTGTATTCTTCGGTAGAAAGTTGCAAAGATAGTGTGCCCTCGTGTGCAGAAGTTACATCCTAAGATCACCCGCATCAGTGACAGAAAATCAAAGCTAGTAGAACCCTTAGCGAGTAGACTCTGGACAAGAGAAGAGAATGAAACCACCTACAAGTTCAACACACTGGACTGGCGGAGATCTATCATCAAGTAGCAGAAAATACATGTGCATGTATTATGCTCAACAGATTTGCTACATGCACAATTGCAATGTTCACAATGATTCGGTCAGGGAGGGGCATTGGGAATTTGTCACAGTAGCCAAGCAGCTGTTACTCGTGTTGGATATTTTCAACAAACCCTTAATATGTAGACGCTATACAGCATCTCGTAGGAATTTTTTCTGTTTTAGGGTTTCTAATGACAGTTAGAAAAAATGAACAGAAACATTGTTTTTCCAAACAGAGACACCATTGTTGGAAGAGATGTTTATTCGCACTGAAAGGATGCCTGTTGAAGATGAAGAGTCATGTTCAACAGATGTTAAACTCTCTATAAATTGCGTCTTTGTTTTCCATTCAAAACACATTAAAAACTCTCTCTGTTTTCTCTCTAACAAGCATCATCAGAATCAAAACCTTTGTGTTCTTGGTTGGGTCAAGGTTGTACAAGCTTTGAATCCAACAATGTTGTAGGGCTTCAAGTATCCTGACGGTAATATTCATTGACCTATTTGTACTCGCCAATTCAATTGGGAAGGGTCGAACAATTGTCGAAAATAATCTATTATTAGAGCCATGAACCTAGAGACAACATTCTTTTCTTCACCCTGTTTTTGTGTCAATTTTCCAACAGTTTTCGACAATTAATTTCGCCATTGAGGGTGAATCTTCGATGGCTGCTGCACAATCTCTGCAAGTCATGAATCAGACTTTTAATAGGTTAGAACGTTTTGAAGGAGAGGGTTTTACTCGTTGTCAAGAAACTACGAAATTCAATATGATGTTTCTGAAGTTATGGTACATTCTGGAAGATGGGTTGGGGCCCATTCCTGATCCTACTTAGAAGGACGATGAGGAACTGAAGAAAAGACGAAAGAAGCGTGAAGAAGATGATTTCATGTGTCGTGGTCATATTATGTATGCTTTGGGGTTGAATGTTTATAATGTTCATCGTACTTATGGAACTACGAAGGAACTATGGACTGCACTGGAGAACAAATACAAAATTTCTGAGGCCAGTAACAAGAAGTTCCTGATTTGAAACTTTATGGATTGGAAAATGGTTGACAGTAAGTCTATCATTGCCCAGGTCAGTTATTTTTTGCTTATTGTTAATCATTTTAAAGATGTTGGTATTGACCTTGTAAGTTCATTCGTTGTTGGGGTTATCATTTCTTGTCTTCCCCCTTCATGGAATAGTTACAAGAAGAAACTTAAGCATGATGAAACTGACTATGACCTAGAAGGCTTGCAGCGTCATCTTCATATTGAAGAAGATGCTCGTAAGCGAGAGATTAAGGATAGTCAGCAAACTGAAAATCATTCTAAGATTAATAATGTGCAAGAATCAAAAACCTCGAATTCTTTGAAAGTTCAGAATGATTCTCAGTTTAAGAAGCAACATCCCAACAAGAATGAAAAGAAGAAAGGCCCTTGCTTCTTCTGTAAGAAACCCGTCTATTTTGCTCGTGATGGTCGTCTAAAGAAGAAAGAAATGAAAAACGAAGCAAATACGGTCGATGATAGCAAACTTGTCATTGTTGTGCAAGAAGCCAATACTGTTGCAGATCATGGAAGTGGATGGTGGTACGACACTGGTGCAACCATTCATATCTGTAAAGACCGAAACCTTTACAAGACATATGAATCTGTTAGTGGAGAAGAAGTCACTTCCGCAAATCGCCTCCCTAGTAAAGTACATGGCAAAGGCACTGTTGAACTCAAGTTTACTTCCGGAAAGATTGTTACTCTTACCAATGTATTACATGTCCCAGACATTTGTAAGAATCTTGTTTCTGGAGTCCTTGTTGGCAAGGCCGGTTTCAAGGTTACGTATGAGTCTGATAAGTTTGTACTGTCCAAAAACGGAATGTTTGTTGGACAAGGATACGCTTGTAACGGGGTGATTAAGCTTAATTTAATAAATAATGGTTCTACTTATATTGTTAACTCTATTGATTATATTGTTGACTCTATTGATTTACATGTGAATTATGGTTCTCTTAGAAACATGAACAAATTAGGACTGATTTCTGATTGCAATTTTGATAATGTTTCTAAATGTGAAATATGTGGCAAGCAAAGATAACTAGGATATCTTTTAAATCTGTAGTAAAAAACTCTTTCTTACTTGAATTAGTGCATAATGATGTTGGTGACTTGAAAAGTCATGTCACTCGTGGTGGAAACAAATATTATGTCACTTTTATTGAAGATAACACTAGATATGCCTATACTTACTTGATGAAATCGAAGGATGAAGTCTTTGATAAATTTAGAATTTACAAAGCAGAAGTAGAAACACAATTAGAACATAAAATTAAAATATTACATTCTGATCTTGGTGGTGAATATTATCCTTCTGAATTTACTACATTTTGTCAAGAGCATGGTTTAATACATGAATTTACTGCACCATATACACCTCAACAAAATGGTATTGCTAAAAGAAAGAATAGGACTTTGATTGACATGGTTAATGCTATGCTTATTAGTTCTGGTTTGCCTAATTCTTTGTGGGGTGAAGCCATGTTGTCTGCATGCTATGTTTTGAATAGAGTACCTTTGAAAAAGAAGAATGTTTCCCCTTATGAACTGTGGTTTAAGAGAAAACCTAATTTGAAAAGACTCAAAGCATGGGGTTGTCTAGCGTATATTAGAAAGCCTGATCCTAAAAGACCAAAGCTAGGAAATAGGGCTTATAAATGTGCTTTTGTAGGAAACTCTCTTAATAGTATTACCTACAGATGTTTAATCCTTGGCACTTTTGAGATTATAGAATCTGTAGATGTGGAATTTTTTGAAAGCATGACAATGACTAGTTCTCAGACACTACCCACTAAAAACCCATTGTTACCAAGTCTAGAACCAATGGAGACTGATAACAATGATGAACCTTCCTCCTCTACACAAAACAATGATATTTCAGTTCCTACTGAAGATATTGAACCTAGAAGAAGTAGGAGAGGAAGAATAGAGAAAAAGCCTGACCCAGAATTCAAATATTACCTTGTAGAGGGTGATAAGAATGAAATTCTTAACATCACCATGTATAATATGCATGACGAAGGTGATCCTAAAACCTATGCTGAGGCAATGAGTTCCAGAGATGCTAATTTCTGGAAAGAGGCTATCAATGATGAAAAGCATTTACATTTGACAAATGGAACTTGGGTATACTGTGATTTACCTCCTGGTGATAAGGCAATAGGATGTAAATGGATATTCAAGAGAAAGTTGAATGTAGGTGGTACCATTGATAAGTTTAAAGCCAGATTGGCTGCTAAGGGTTATAAAAAAATACATGGTATTGATTACTTTGATACATATGCTCCTGTTGCATGAATCACATATATTTGTTACTTTGATCGCACTTGCTTCTATTCATAAGCTAGTTGTGCATCAAATGGATGTCAAAACCGCTTTTCTAAATGGTGATTTAGAAGAAGAGATATATATGGAACAACCATAAGGTTTCATATTACCAGGCCAAGAGAAGAAAGTGTGTAAATTAGTGAAATCCCTCCATGGCTTGAAGCAAGCTCCCATGCAATGGCATGATAAGTTTGACAAAGTGGCTTTGTCATATGGTTTTGTTGTGAATGATGCTGATAAATGTATCTATAGCAAACAAGATAAATCTGGATGCGTAATTCTCTGTTTGTATGTTGATGACATGCTTATTTTTGGGTCTGACTTGTCTATTGTGGAAGATACTAAGAAGTCTCTTAGTTCTAATTTTGACATGAAAGATCTAGGGGAGGCTGATGTGATATTATGAATTAAAATCCTAAGAAAGGGAGATGAGTTGGTATTAACCCAATCTCATTACATTGAGAAATTTCTCAAGAAATATGGTCATTTTGATGACAAACCAGCCCCTAGCCCTCTAGATCCTAGTGTAAAATTAATGAAGAACACTGAAAGAGCTCATAATCAACTTGAGTATTCTAGTGTTGTTGGTAGTCTTATATATGTTATGCATTGCACAAGACCGTACATAGCCCTAGCAGTGGGAGTGCTATGTTGTTTCTCAAGTAACCCGGGAATTGAACATTGGAAAGCAATTTCAAGAGTGTTGGCTTACTTGAATGGAACCATAGATTATAGTTTACATTTCGAGTTATCCCGTTGTATTAGAAAGATACAAATGATGCGAACCGGAACGATGTAGAATCCAAATCCAAGTCTACAAGTGGATGGATATTTACATTAGGAGGTGTCTTTTTGTGTCTTGGTGTTCCAAGAAGCGGACCGCATTTACGATTCAACAATGTTATCGTAATTGATTGCACTTACGAGATGCATGTAAAGAGGCAGAGTGGCTTAGAAACTTACTAGTAAAGATCCTGTAATGGAAGAAGCCAACTCCATCAGTTATGATTAAATGTGATAATCAGGCTACGATCTATAAGGTCTCAAACAAGACTTATAATGGAAAGTCAAGACATGCTAGTCTTAGACATCAGATTGTAAGACAATTACTCAAAAGGGGAGTAGTTGCAGTGAACTATATTGAATCGAAAAAGAACTTGGCAGATCCTTTTACAAAGTGTCTACCAAAGGATGTGTTTTCAATAAAGTGTAAGGAGATGGGACTCAGTTCTGTGAAAGAAGTTCGATCACCAATAACGAAAACCTAACTTATCTCTTGAAAAGGATAGACTAAGTTCAATGTGGTATTAACAAGTTATTGAAGTGGTTATGGTACACTAAACTAAAACTTCCCATTGTCCTTCTAGTGTAGTGATTTCGCATGATCTTAGAGATGCATGAAAATCCTTAATAAGTCTAATTTTATCACAAGGTGTCTCGCAGTAAACACCTTCGAGACTTACCTACATGAGTATATGGAAATCAAAGTCGTTTCCTATGAGAATAAGACCGTTCTTAAAAAGACTCATGAATCTAGGAGAAAGCACAAGGACATTAATGTGCGAGCTATAGAACACACTACTATCGGAAATCAATGTGTGGAGGTTAGGTTTTTATCACAAGGGGTACTTGGTTCAAGATTAAATTCACCATAGGACCTCGATAAAGCTTTGAATATCTTACAATAAGTGAAAGTTCAAACCCAAAAGGTACCTATCATTTATGTATTGGTTCCAACGATGATGCTTTGTCTCAACTTAGCTTGAACTACGTTGGCTTGATCCCACTCGGGTACGTAGGCAGTCACTTGAGTGATGCAGACACTCCAATTTCAAAACTTTTTATACTTTGTTTTGGTTTTTGAAAATAAGGGGAGAATGTTGGATATTTTCAACAAATCCTTAATTTGTAGGCGCTATACATCGTCTCGTAGGAATTTTTTATGTTTTAGGGTTTCAATGACAAGTCATAAAAACCGAATAAACATTGTTTTCCAAAAGACACCATTGTTGGAAGAGATGTCTATTCGCACTGTAAGGATGCATGTTGGAGATGAAGAGTCATGTTCAACAGATGTTAAACTCTCTATAAATTGCGTCTTTGTTTTCCATTCAAAACACATCAAAAACTCTCTCTGTTTTCTCTCTAACAAGCATCATCAGAATCAAAATCGGTGTTCATGGTTGGGTCAAGGTTGTACAAGCTTTGAATCCAACATTGTTGTATGGCTTCAAGTATCCTGACGACAACATTCATTGACCTATTTGTACTCGCCAATTCAATTGAGAAGAGTCGAATAATTATCGAAAAGAATCTATTATTAGAGCCTTGAATCCAGAGACAACATTCTTTTTTTCTTCACCCTATTTTTGTGTCAATTTTCCAACAATTCGTTTAGCATTACCTGACATAACTTACCCTTTGTAATAAGGGAAAGTGGCTTGAATGTTTGTTTTTTTTCCATTATCACCTGTTAGAAAAAGAACAACAAAAATATGCACTAAAACTTTTTATCTTTACTAAAACAGTCTCGCAGACTCATGTATTAAGAGTACACAGCCGGCCCGGCCTTGACATTTAGTCTCGGATGCCCTTCTATGTTCAGTAAAGCTTTAGTCTACATCACAATATATGCAAGACTAAAGTTGATCAAAGCTAAAATACTAATACATATCCTCGTTCACCATATATTCATTATTTAAAATTTCATTTCACAACTTTACAAACATATGTTATTTTTCTGCACGTAGCAGACTGATTTTACTCTTCAGGCTTAGAAGAGACCTTGATCTCCAAAAGCCGCTCAACTGGTTGACGGCAAATAGGACATCTATTTGTCTGGAACCGTAGAACCTTTGCACAACCACTGCACATACACTACACACCAAATAAAAAGTATAAGATTAAGAATGACCCAGTTTCATATTCATATTGCTGAGTATATGGGTTCATTACCAACATGCATGGAAAATACGATAATACAATAACTAAGTAGACATTCTTTCTGGATCAAGATTTGACATGTGTGGACAAGGGGATGAAGATTTCCATTGAACTGAACTGGTAAAGAAAGTAAGATGAAAAATTACCATGTGTCGGCAAGGGAGAACAGTTGTGTCCCGTGGTTCTGATAAGCAGATGACACACTCTTTCCCTGGGTCATTTCCATCAAAATCACTTTCAACAGAATTCCCAATACCGTAAATCTCTTGTAACTCATATCTCATTCCATTCACCCATAGGATCTGTTTCATCACTTTGACCTGGTACTCACCTTTCTCCTTCTCAAACACTGCCTGAGTAATTTGAGAATTTATCGATCTAGTCCTTGGGGTTCCCTCCTCTGATCCACTACAATCTAATGGAGATGCTTCTGCCTTTACGGCAAGTGGATACACCTCCATATCACTACCGCTATTCAGTAATTCTGCTTCTTCCAATGTTGACAAGTCAATTCCAGTTCCTGAAGGCTGCTTGAACAACTGAGCTAAACCTTTCTGGAACGTTAACGTGACTGGTTCAAGCATGCCTTCCTTCACTGGTGTGAGATTGCAATCTGCACCTTCTTTCGCGAAGAACAGAACAGATAGGCTGTATCACAAATGATGTGAAAAGGTCACTCTTAAGTTTAATAACAATGTACTTTTGGACAATTAACATTAACACGCATTAGAAGAAAAGGTGGTAGAGAAAGTACAAACATGACATTTGCTGTCCTATATGTTATTCTCAAATCTTAAAACTATGATTGCAGCAACTAAGTCACATAATATCCATTTGTCCATAAACAGCTTTTGATTCTCACATAAATGTAGTTTTGTTCTCTCTTTTTTGGACTCTTATGTTCCCATATTTCGAGTACCATGGTTGCAGAACTGAGTCAAGTTGAGGAAAGTCACAATACTACAGAGCGAGTTGCTAATTGAGAAGCTATAAAGAAGAAGAAGTCTGAGTACAAATTTATGTCAAATTTTAGCACTACCTGAAAAGCTATGGGCCTATGGGTGATTAGATTCAAGACTGGAAGAAATTCAACACGAAAGTTGGAATTGATGCCCACTCGAATTGCTGGATTCTAGCAATCACTATTTGTATAGACTTACAAATTGAGGTTCAGAATCACCAAGAAAGTAATACTATTTGCTTAAAGACAAATCTAGATGGTTGACTAATTTACTCAACGTACGCCAACCATAAAGCCTAATAAAAATAAGAAATTCAAAGGTAGCTTCCACCAACGCTTGAGTTAGGCACTAGGTTGTTCATCTGAACTTATGTATTCACGGATTCATTCTAAACCTCTCCTTTGTCTTTTTCTCTCCTTCGTCACTCATGCATGTGATACTACTTGGAACTTGTTTTTCACTAAGTAAAGGTTTGTGGAAACTCTTCAATAGAACCCAAATTGGCTATCACGAAAACGAAAATTAAAGACCGAATTTGAACTCATAAAAATCAACTAAGCAAAATAATATACAAGTTACCAAATGTATGGCAAAAATCAAGAATTAGAAACTCACACCAAAAAATTCTAACAATTTAAATGACTCTATGCATGAAGTAAAAATTAAATTAAAAGAGTTTCTAATTGGGAAAATCTTACTGTCCGGCAACAGTGGCATCAAAAGTGAAAGTAACAAGAAAATATCCAGGATTCTCATCATCAGGTACTAACTTCAGAGTTTCCTTCTTTAGATTAACATCGTTTTGGATAGTAACGGCTTTCTGATGTTCAACATAAGGAGGTGGAGGAAGAACAGGTCCACATGGGAATCGACCACCAGCCCAATTTCCCTGGTTAGCAGTATTGGTATTGGTAGTAGGAAGCGGAGGCGGAGGAGGTGGAGGAAGAGGATCAACCCTGTGGTGGTTATCATATGGAGCAGGTAATGGAACTTGCATAAATGGTGGCGGCGGTGGTGGTGGCGGTGGCGGTGGAAATCCTGTATATGAATAATACTGTTGGGTATTAGGGTTTGGATACTGAGGTGGGTAAGGTGTTGCAGCGGCAAAAACATAGCGATTCCCGTTCCCATTTGTTTCTGTTTGTGATGAAGGTTGTTGTTGTGGTTGCGGTGGTGGTACCGGTGGTGGGTTATTGTGGTTATTGTTTCTATTCCTCCTCCGACTCCCATTGCTGCTTACATTTCCCATTTTTTTGTAGCTTGCTTTGTAAATTTGATCTTAAACAAACAAAACTCCACTTCCTTGTGACTTGAACATCAAGACTAGAAATTTCATGCGAAATTAGAACTTTCAATCAAAATGGGCATGTATGAATTTTACTTTCTCATGATGAAAAAGGACAACCCAGGAGAAAGAAAGAAAGAAAAACTCTTCTTCGGAGGAAGTAGAGAACACATGGTTTCTCTAAGCTAGAAAGAGGTAAGAGATTGAATTGATGGATGAGTTGAGAACTTTTTTGGCTGAGTTTGGTGAAGAGCAACGGAATTGCGTGAAGCTCTAGAGAAAAGGAGTCAAAATGCTGAAAATGAAGTACTGTCTTTTGCTTTTTTCTATCTTCTCTGGTTTATCTGTTGTTCCTACGGAGTATATCACAAGTAGGAGAGGTTAAATAATGGAGAGAGTAGGCATACAACATACACTTTGTGTTTTTCCAGACCTACTCTCCACTCACTACATTCCTTCGGGACCCCAAAGACCATCACATTTTAATAACCCAAACATTTTTCATTACTGCCTTAATAAAACCTTAAAAAACGAGTATGATTGGTGGTGTTTGACTGGTTGTTGCAGTTTTAGGAAAGGGATTTTATCTTGTAAAAATATTAGAGAGAGTTTGCTCAACTCCTGCTGCATTAAAACTAGACCACCATTGAAAAATATGGAAACACTTTTCTAACAAGGGTGTAGAGTTTACCTTGAAAACTAAGACAAAGCATCATATGCTTACTTGCAAGAAGACAATTTCTGTTTTAAGATAGTTGTCGTTTTCATCGTATGGAGCCAAATCAAATGTTATCGACGAAAAGAAACGGTTAACTGTTTTTCTAAAGAAAGAAGAAAGCAAACCCCCTTCAAAACTTTTTAGTTTCATTCAGTCATTTTACGAGGGTTTAATCCAGAATCTACCATAGATTGTGCCCAAACAAGCATTTCCCCGGCACAGTTTATACCCGCGGTTTGACAGAATACCCCAAGGAAATCATTATTATGTAACCGTATAAAATCTACATCCATACACCTGGAGCCCTGGACAGAACATACTGAAAGCAAATGTAATGCTGGTAACAATGGTGGGGTTGTTTCAATAATAGAGATAGTGAAAAAATTAGATGCTTATTCAGCTTGTCCTGAAGCACCCACTCAGAAATTTCAAATGTTCTTCACTGAGTAGTGAGGACTAACTTTTGCTTGTGTAATTCGATAGAAATAGTATAAAGTGCATAATTATACCCACTGAATAACTTTCATCCTAATCTTGGTCATGGTATGCACACACACACACACAAAAAAAATAAAAAATAATAAAGAGTTGAAAGTTTTTGGGTGAAATCAAGGGTCTGCATTCCTAAAAACATTCATCAGAGAAGAAGGAACACATTAGCTTGTGGTTTTAGTTGACATGTCATAACAACTTTCGAGAAATTTAGGCTATAAAAATAGCAAACATGTTAGCAATGAGCTGAATCTCTTGTATTTTGACAATTTTGCATGGTTAATACTTACACTTTTAACAGAAATTTGAACCAGAACAGCTTTGAGAAAAAGTCCTATAAGACAGATGGTCTAGAAAAGAAAAAAGAAACAACACATCTAGAGACTCGAGACCGTCATCTACCTTTCATTCAGCAACAGTTAGAGGTGTTTTATAGTAAAATCATGTTTCAGCTAGCTTTCTTTCGGATGAGGCATCCTCTGCTTTAATCTTCTCAGGCACAAAGTCTATTTTCCAAGAAGGAAGCATGCAAAGAGATGATCAGCAGATATTTATACACCCAACCACTAAAATCCACAAAAAGAAGCCAAAGATTCACTAAAGAAATAGGAGAAAGAAGCCAACAAGGAACTCACCAGAAAGGAAGTCATATCTCTTAGTATTAGTAACCACTGATGCTGAAACAAAAAATTGAATTATGTTAGTCAATGGAGAAAACGAAGAACCAATATCTTACAAGCAGTAACGAGAATAAGTATGTTGAATCAACTAGAACTCAGACAGATGCAAAACATCAGCTTCAAGGAAAATGTATGTAACCAAGCAAAATACAGGAGAAGTTAAACGAAATAAGGAGAGACAAAAGTGTGAACATCAACGATGCTAGATGCAACCCGGAGGAAAAAGGAGAATTCAAAGATTCCAGTCAGTATACACCAATGACATATGATGCAGAAAGAAAAGGAGATGACCCTTGTGCAGAGGCATCACAACGGCAGGGTCAGAAATCTAGCACATGCAGTTATGGACATTACACTCGAGGGTTTGAAACTTACAAACATGCTTGTAAGCTACAGCTTTTTTGCGGTCCTTTATAACATTGGCGTGAGCATCTTCGGTAAACTGCTCAAGAAACTGCTCCTGTTATCAAACCAAATTATTTTTATTAAAAACATTGAAAAGAAACAAAATCAATATATTATGTGTGTGACCAAACGACGTGTAATCAACCAAATAAAAATAGGCTAAAAGCTCTTATCATCAAAATGCACCATTAAAGAAATTATGAAAAACAAGTCATGCTATGCCTGTAACTCTGTGAGACAAAAGAAGAGAAAGCTATAGGCAACTGTGGGAGGTGAAGTGGACAACAGCTCCTACGAGAGAGTTGAAAGAGATGAGGAAGTCAGAGAAAAGGGATAAGGAAAGGGTAGCAAACTTCACCGTCTTAATACCATACCAATCTGCATGTGGTTTGAATGGTTCTCCTGGGGAACCTTTCAAACCTTCTAGAGGATTATGACAGGGAGATCCTCTCTCCCCATACCTATTTATAATATGTATGGAGACTTTTTCCAGACTCCTTCTTACACAGGAGCATAACAAAATTTCACATGGAGTACTAAAGATAACTCCCAAGAGTGACCCAATCTCACACCTCTTCTTTGCAGATGATTGTTTGTTGTTTGTAAAGGCTGATCTAGTAGAATGTAGGAATTTACTGGATACCATGGCAACCTTTAGTAAAGCTTCTGGCCAACTTATTAACTTTGGAATGTCAGGTGTCTTTTTTAGTAAAAAAGTGGAACCAAAACACCAGAGAATAATGTCTAAACTCCTAAAACTCTTACACATAAATCTTAAAGACCCATACGAGCTCCTCTTTTCATGGAAAAATCAAAGATAAAAACCTTTGCTCCAATCCTTGAAAGGATGGAGTCAAAATCTAAAGGTCGGAAAGGCTTAGTCCTGGCTCAACCAAGTAGATCTGTTTTGAATAGGCAAACATGCAGTATTTTCTGGTTTATTTCATGTTTACATGGTTCAACACCTACATCTAATGCAAAACAAACATCATTATTTTTGCACCATTGACAAAGACCTAAAACCACAATATCTAAGCAATCACCAGTCTCACATTCCAACTGCTAATGATGCCAACATAAAGTATCTCTAATGCATTTCTTAGCAATAGAGGTATATACTATATACAAATGATTCGATTTGACGCAGCAAATGCAATTCCCCTACTATATTTTAATTGCATTTCAGCACATTACTACATTATAAGGAGAAAACTTGAATATTCCGAAAAGCTAGTAACCTAGTGGGTGTACAACCAGTATATCCCCCTTCGAATTAAAGTTGTTCAACATACTTGAAGTTTCTTTAACAAGTTTCATTAGAAATTTAGAACACAAAACTCTGTAATTGTTGACGTCCTTTACCGGATTCTATAGCTAAATTTATGCAGAATAACTCAAATAAAACTACAATAACATCTAGGCATGAAGAAACCCTAATTACATACAAAATAGAAGCGATTGAATGAATTAATTAATTTACCGTTGCTTTGTTGATGAGAAACACAGCTTCTTGAGTAATGCGGAAATCAAAACCCTCATTCTTTATTATGGTTTTTATTCGATTCGCCGGAAAACGACATGCTGAACTAACAACATTAGGTTTCATAGTATCCATAATCTTTTTAGAAGAACCGTTTTTCTTAATTTTCTTTACCTCCTCCTCTGGCTTCTGTTCCTCTTCTTCATCTTCCTCCACGGATTCTTCATTCATGTTCTCATTCGAGCTATTACTACTTTTCGCTTCTTCTTCTTCCTCCTCCTCCTCTTCTTCTTGATCGTTTTCCTCTTCTTCTACTTGTTCTTCCTCTTCCTCTCCTTGTTCTTCCTCTTCTTGTGACTGTGACTGTGATTGTTGTTCTTCTTCTTCCATGGGTTCTTCAGAAGCAGAAGAAGATGAAGCCTCCATTTGAATTTCAGGTTCTTTAATTGGCTGTTTAGGTTTAGGGTTTCTCTTCATGGTTGTTTCCTCTTCTTTTCTACTACTACTGCTACTTCTCTTCATTAGTCGTTTCTATAACTTTTGAATCTACAGTTCTTCTTCAAACTGTGAAATTAATTATCGAGACTCTTAAGATCGAATATCCCTTTTCATTTAGGGCTGACGATTCAGTTATACTTGCTGAGCAATTTTAACCTCTCCTACTGTTATCTGGACGTCTAGAGCAGCAGGTGTTGTAGCGAAACTGATTGCAAAATGGGTCCGTTTGATATCCAAAAACTGCTCAGTAACGGTCGGGCAAGTGAGTAATGTTGGGTGGACCAGAAAAGTTTGGGTAGAGCCAGATCTAAGCATTGGCTAGGTAAGCGTCCTATAGTAAGAGGGTAGTTATGAACCGTGTAGACCATCCCCATGGGGGCGGTGAAGGAAGGGTTTTCGACAAGAAAAGGGTAGAATATTTAATCTCTTTTAGTTGGGCTTTGCATCGCATCTCCTTTCACTTGTACATTACTATGCTATGTATGAATGCATGGCATGTTTTGCAGGTATGGATGTTAGATTTATTTTAGTTTAGGGATATTTTAACTTTGGGTCATAGAAATATGACCAGAGTTGCCTTTGGGTCACGCCAAACTTTTAATTAGAGTTTGGGTCACAAGACTATCGTTGACCGTCTTGACCGTTAAAAAAAAAATATTTTTACTTAATTTATTTTGTTAACCGCGCCAGTTTCTAAAACCCATTCCATTAACATGTGAACATCGTGGTTGTTGAAAATCACCGGTGAAACACTTCCATCATCATCTTTCTTTTTCAAAAACAATGTTGAGTGTTCTTCTGTGATGATAACAATAACGATTACAAGAAAATTGTAAGATAAGTTAAACAACGATTAGCTCGAGCACAAGTTGGTTATCACTTTGGATTGTATATCCTGAGAAAATACGGAAGAAGAGGGAATTGATGTCATACACATCTGTGATCAAGGCTAGAATCAAGAAGCAATGTGGTGATTGTATGGTCATAAAACTTGGAACATTTTATGATTTCCAATTTGATGCGGGTTTGTACATGGTTTGGACACGATTTTGAGCCTAAAAACCATTTCAAGAGGATCTGTTGCAGGCAGTTTCAATGATGAATGTTGGGTATTGGGAGAAGTTTTAGTATTTGTGCATGTTTAGGAATGTTTGGTTTGTTTAGTTTCCGAATTTGCAAGGAAGAACGAGATGTAAAAGGAGCTAAACATACAATCAAAATATATCTCCACCACGCACACAAGGTGTTCGAGAAAGAGACCAAAATAAAAACCGAAGTTTCTTATTGATGAATCAACCAAAAACAGAATGGTGAAGATACAAAAATTGAAAAAAAAAATTGTGAAGATGAAAAACAAGTATCTCTACTTGAATCAAAAGAGTAATGATCAAATTAGTAAAGAAAAGACTTCGGTAAACAAAAATCTCTTCCTTGACGATTTCCCATATATCTGGATTTTTTTGAGAAGTCATTTTCTCGATTGCTAATCGTACAATCGGAAATGGATTTAAGATCAGCAAGACCGGAGAAAAACTAGTATAAAAAGATAAGGTACAGTCATAAAATAAACTAAAGATCAGGTTTAAGTTTGTAATTTCACCATTTAACGATTTTTTGGATGGTCAAGACGGTCAACGATAGTCTTGTGACCCAAACTCTAATTAAAATTTTGGCATGACCCAAACGCAATTCTGGTCACATTTTTGTGACCCAAAGTCAAAATATCCCTTTATTTTAATGTGAATGTGTATATGTTTGTACACTTTGAAAAGCTCTACGATGAATAGATTGTCTGTCATGTAGGTATGGAGCTGGATTTTATTAGATTTTTATAGAGGTGTACATATTTGCACAATAATATGCTCTCTGATGAATGGATGGTCATCATCTTAGGACAGGACTAAATGAAAATAGTTACGGATTTGTAAAGGTTTATATTAAGGAGTTTTATGTTTGGGTGTTAGGCATGGGACTAATATTTAGTTAGATTGTTGGGTTATAGGTCAATACACCTGAATATATGGAAGGCTAAGTTTCAATCTCAGTTTGGAACCCTTTTAACTTGGATTATTAGTATGCTCAATTCTGTAGGAAGTAACATAACTTCTTTTATATTGTTTTCTGATGATTGTTTTTACAGGGGTATGATGGCTTTTTGGTACCTATGCAAAGACAAGTGCAACCTAATATTTCAAGAAATTGAACCAAATAGACAGGCATTATTGCAAAAATTCTTAACAACTCATTGTATTTTTATTGTTGTGAATGGTATAAATAATGACAACTCTTCTATGCAGATCAGGAATTGGGTGCCTCTGATTCAAGATTTCTTTAAAATAAGAAATCTCAGGGATCGCAAGCATTGGTCTAACCATTAGAAATCTTGCAGGTTACTATATCGGGGCAAAAGGGAGATAGTATGGTGGAGGAATGAATGGTAAATGTGGAGCTGAACAACTGGAGTGTTGGGCAATGGAGGTGTTAGAGCATTGCTCGGTCGAACTCGCAAGTGTTGCTATCTCAAGCTTGTTATCAAATTTAGTTGATCAAAACTATATCTTGATTTCTAGTCTACATTTAATCAAGTCTCGGATTAGAATAGAAGTGTGTAGTTGAGTACCAGACATCACTGCGTTCTACCATTTGAAGGCGAAGATCAACCGAAGCTTTTGGAGAACTTCATAACAAAAGGTAAGTGAAGATTGAACCACCTATTACTCAAGTTTTCACATTTCTATCTATGAGACAATGTCGCATGACTATATAATACATTACATGCATAATAGAAATTTCGAGTCAAGTTTATCTTGTTAATCATTCTCGAAATATGTTGACTAAGCTTAAGAACATTTGTTCATACTTGATGAATTTTGTTAAGAACAATTTATTGTTTATGACCTAAATTATGATTCAAGATTTAATCATTTGAAAGTAGCCTGAAACAGTGATATGTGTCACTGATGTTATTCGAAAATGTTTCAAATTGACTATTAGAGAGATATATAACTACTGTAAATCTGGATACATGACAGTATGCATACCAATTCACATCGGCACATCCGTTATAGGTCCGAGTCGCGGTATATGTACCCAATACACGTAGGCGTAGCTATAGTTCGACAAGGACTTTTGGTATGCATACCCCGTATGCACACCTTAAAAGTCTATTGAGTCGTGAACCAAGATGGTACACATACCCAGTATGCAAACCAGAAAAGATCTGTTGACTTTTGAACCAGGATAGTACGCATACCCAGTATGCAAACAGGAAAAGATCTGTTGACTCCTGAACCCGTTTTTTTCTTAAGGGTATACAAACCCGGTACACGTACCATGACAAAAATGCTCACGAAAAGGAATACAATACACGTACTTAACCTGTCGAATATTTTCAGATGCATCAGAATTATTTCTATGAGATAATCGACATTTGAACAACTCTCTAAAAACACTATCTAGACATAATTTATCACATTATAACCTATAGTTGTGAAGTATTAAAGTGTTATATGAAAATGGTTAAGCTTACAGTTCATCTGGCTAGTTTCGGCTAACCTTTTATAAACTAGTCATTGTACACAGTTCGGTTACAGTTCATCCTAACCATACTGTATATTCTGTTATGTTAATCTCAAGTCAAGTTTTTCATCTAACGGTGATTATTGATTGCTTGATTCCAAAGCTACCTTAAATTAAATCTAAATCAACCTTGACCTTGAAAGTTTATATAAGGAGAACATCAAGAAACTGTGATCTTTGAATCCCTAACACTATTCTTGTGTGTCCTAGTTGTAAACTAGAGCCGTCCTCTCCTTTAAATCTTTTTCAGGTTTAGCTACTATAAAGACTTCACCTAGGGATTCATGAATCCAGGTCCAACTAACTTTATTTTGATAGTTCGTGTATCATGATCTTGCTACTGATTGTTGATCCTTTAGCTCCAACAGGAAAGATAAATAGAAATTGCAAATTTCTTCGTCTCAGACTTTGTGATTCCACGGGTATATTCCTCTTGTAGGATCAGAATATCGCAGAATATCGCAACATCAATATCCTTGCGAAATCTTAAAGCAAAGACACTTGTGAAGATATCGCAGATTGGTTATAGAAATGGCCAGCGACGGAAGACCTAGACACGAGAAAGATGTGAAGACCTAGCGAGATTTAGGAGCGTTGCGAGATTTAAAATTTGTATGCTTGCGAGAATGTCGCAAGTCAGATCCGAAAATAAAGGACAACTTAGCTGTCATCCACTATGTAATGTCCTATATAAAGGGCCGAGCAGACCTAAGATGGGAGAGATCTTTTGGAGGTGGAGAGAAAGTTTTGAGGAGAGAGAAAGTATAAGATAGCAGTTGTATTCTTGATTTCATTTCCTTATTGTAAGATTACTAATTCAATTAATAAAAAGTGTGATTATTGATCTTAAAGATGTGTTGATTATTATGAATTCTTGTGAGGGGTGTGTTGTGGGAAATCCTGCAATCACATAATGGCGCTAGAAACAAGGATTGAAGATTGATATTGTGGTTTGAAAGAATTTGGAGTGATAGGTAAAGAATTTCATATAATTTTCAACAACTCATTAAGGTTGAGAAATGGCTAGAAGAGGAAATACATCAAAACAACCGACAACTATTAGAAGGAGTAGGAGGCTTGCTAGAAAAAGAGGAGATGAAATGGAAGAATCTTCAAGAGTGAACATAAGAAACAATGGAGAAAATCAAGTTCAACAACCAATTCAACGTACACCAATACAAAATAGAGCTATGGATTATGACATAGTGAGTGTACATACTTGGCGATCAGATTCTGTGGATGAAATGGAAGAAGAGCGGCAATTAAGAAACGATGGACAAGAAGAGAGAAACCAAGAAACGACTGGAGGAATAATTCGTGGAATTGAAGAGATTGAAGCATCAGAGGCATTGAGACAAAGAATACACGAAGAAAGGAGACTAGAAGCAGAAGAACGTGCAAATTTGACAAGGCAAAATCATGAGTTGAGGATGGAAAACATGAGATTACAAAGTAGAAGGTCAAGAAGCACTACAAGATCAAGTTCAAGATCAATTAGGGGAGAAATCAGATGAAATTTTCCTGTAGAAAATGCTAATGAAGATACTCGAGAGGAAGTACAAAATCCAAACGAAGAATGTCGTGAAAGAAGAGAAATAATGGAAGATCGTTATATTCAACGTGGCGAAATTCTTCAAAATGGACAAAACAACATAAATCAGGGGAATAGGCAACGTCAGGAACGAGATAATCAAAATGGCGGAGAAAATCAGGGAGAAGAAGGAGAACATTACACGGGAGAGAAGTTCAAAGAAATCAACAAGTAATTGAAAATGAAATCGAAAGACATTATAATGAACAAGCACGTCTATCTTGCGAAAGGGAAAAACTGAGAGTAGAAGTGGAAGAACAAGAGCTCTAAGAGGCAATTCGCAAGAACAATCATGATAATAAAGAAAGAAGGCGTGAACAAAATCGCAATAATGGTAATATCAATGAAGAATATGATAGAGTACAAAGGAGAAGCGAAAGGCGACAAAGAGAATTGAGGAGGAATGAAGAAAATCGCAGAGAAGAAAATGAGAGGTATAATCATATGCGAATTCATGAAAGAAATGAAAGAGAAGATCGCAGGGAAAGACGCGAAGAAAATGATGAACAAGAAAATAAAAGCAGAGATGAACGCAGAAGAAGAGAAATAGAGTTAAAAAGACCAATGGATCCAAGTTCTGGTGTAAATGAACAAATTTTAAGAGAGTTAGCGGAAATGATAGGAATGTTAAATAATAGAAGAGAATGAGGCAGGAGACAATTGGACGAAGCCATAGAAGAAGCTGCGAAAGCTCCATTTACATGAGAAGTACAATTAGGAGGAATACCCCCAAAGTGCAATCTACCTGCGTTAACTAGCATTTTTGACGGAACAACTTGTGCAGTACAACACATCAAAGCTTATGTGAGATGTATGCTACAATGGGAAAACTATGATGCTTTATTGTGCAAATATTTTGCATCAAGTTTAACAGGAGAGGCCTTAAAATGGTTTGAAGGTTTGCCAAAGAATACTCTAACATCTTTCAACCATTTGCAGACTACGTTCTTAGGGGTGTATATAAGTAACAATTCTTCTCGACCTGGCATTGAAGATGTATTTGGGCTAAAACAAAGAATTGGCGAAAGTATGAAGAATCTAACCAAGAGGTGGAAGACAATGTGTAGTGAAATGGCTGGCCGTGTGTGATAGGTGTCTAAAACACCTAATTTACTATTTAGTAGTTACGCTTTCTTTGCTATTTTTCTTGTGAATTATGTACTTTACGCGTGTTTTTGAGTTATTAGGTACTCTGGAGTCGCACGGAGGAAAAGAAGCGGAAATCATTCAAATTGAGTCAAAAAGGCGTAATTGTCATTTCACATGCTATTGGGAGCTGAGCCAAGGTTAAGGGGCAACTCTATTCGGAGGAATACTTTCTGGAGCCGACCGAAGGTTAAGGGGCAGCTCTCTGTTGGAGGAGCACTACGGATAGGATAGCTAAGGTTAAGGGGGATGCCAGATGGGTACCCCTTAACTGTTTCACCAAGGTGGCCATATCAACTTGCATTCTCCTACACATGACCTAAAATTCAGAGAAATCATTTTCTCTTATCCCTCCCTAATTCAGAGAGAAGCCATGGTGGTTGCTGGTAGAAGAAATCGATGAAGAGATGAATTCGTGGTGGTGATACAAATCCCAGACAAGGAAGAACAGATCGAGATGAGTTTTATGGAGTTGTAGTAAGATCTTGAGCGCACTGTTGATGGTTACAAAGTGGAAGCATCTGAGATCGGAGATTTGAATCAAGAAATCGGGAAGATAGTTGTGTGTTCATTGGGTTAGTTTCTGATTTATATTAGGAGATTGTTTTGAAGTTGAGAAGATGATTTTTCTTGCTGCTGTTATCTCGTTGGGGTTGAAATTCCAGATGGGTTTACGGGTTTGAGTTAGTGATTGAATGATGAAGATTTCAGGGCTAAGATGGAAATCGAAGTGAGGGTATTTCTGAGCCTTGATTTGAAACAGAGATGGGTTTGATTATTGAGGTGGTAGAAGAGGAATTTGCTGTTAATTTGAAGCTGTGAAGTCTGGTGGAATTCAGGGATGGGTGATGATAAGATTCAGATGTGTTCTTGTTGGTGATTAAGAAGGGTTTGGCTACAGAATTGAAGCCAAGAAAGAAACACAGAAGAGAGGTGATTGAAATGGTAATGTGGAGTTCATTTGTTGAGCTGTAAGAAGTGTGGGATGTGCAACTGGGCCTGTGACTTGTAATTAGGGTTTCCTGAGGAGATTCAAGAGTTGTGAAAGCTGAGCAGCAAGGTGTTGTTGGTGAAGACCCAGGTGCAGGTGCAGGCAGAGAATGGAGCTGGCCTGAGATGGTGGTGCCCTGGCTGAGAAGAATGTGATGCCAAGGTCAATGTGTTGCTATGGTTACCTTGAGAAGGAGGTGTTAAAAGGGCTTGGGTCTGGTGGAATTTGAGACAGTGAGGCAAATTGGAGATAAGAGGATGCAGGAGTGGATGAATGATGTTGTTGTGTGGTGTTAAATGGGATAAGCTGAGAATGGGTCTGGTGATTAATGGCAGAAATGGGTGATTGAGATGAAAATTGGTGGTTCTGGTAGTGAATTAGAGTTGAGTAAAGAAATCAAGAGTTCGGGTTTCTATTGTTCTTCATGGAGCAATGAATGGGTATTTCAGGTGATGTTTTGTGCTAAGCAAAGAGGGACTCAGTTGAAATGGAGTTGTAGCTTTCAAGTGAATCAACAGAGAAGGTGGTAATGGTCTCAAGTTGTGAGGATTTGGAGTTGTTATTCCTGTATTGGTGTTGGTTCTTGTGTAGCTGAACTGGAGATTATTGAAGCTACGGCAGTGAAGGTATTGCAGGGAAAGAGCAGGTTGGTTGAGCTGGTGCTGCTGTTATGATGATTTGAGACAGGGATGCTTGGTGCTGCTGTGAAATGGTGATGATGGATATGCTAGTGCTGGCTGATATTGAATGCTCTAGATGAATGTAAGGAGCTGGAACTGTGCAAGGCTGGTTCTGGTGGAGTGCAGCTGCAATGTTAATGGAGCTGTGAATGGGGTTGAGCTCATGATGGCTCAGGTGTTTGAGCTGATATTGCAGGTTATGATTCAATTAAATTGGAAGAGGTGATGATTGTCTGATGCTGTGATTGAGTATGAGATGGTGCTAATGGCTGTTGCCTAGGAATTGAATTGCAGCTGCATTATGAGCAGAAGAGCTACAGGTTGCAGTTAGATTGCAGGTATGAAAGATAGAGCTGCTAAGTTGTTGGTGTTTGTGGAAGTTACAATTGCAGGAGGAATCAGTGTTGGTGGTGGTTTTGAGCTGAGAAGTGAAGCAACTGAGATTGATAATAAGGCTCAAGTTGCAGTTGTAGCTCTGGATGATGCTCAGATGGCAATAGAGTTGGTTATGCAGCTGTAATAGGTTTTGACTGAAGTGTTGGCTGTGAAGAGCTACAGTTTGCATTAGCAGAGATGAAGGTGAACTAAGCTACAGAATGCATAGCCATCATGGCTGGAATTTCCCAGTGAAGTGCAATGATTGTGCATCATGACATTTGGCTGTGCAAGAGGCTCAGTTTGTGCAAGGCCTATTGACCAAGCTAGTTAGACCACGACTCCACGACTCAATGACTCGGTGATTGACCCAGTTTGACTCGGTGAGTTGGACCGAGTTGACCTGGCCGTCGGCCAGTTGACCGGTGACCGGGCGGACTTTCACGGTCGCGGAACCGTTTCCGCCACCTTCCGGCCGATTTCCGGCCACAATACCAGTTTTCCGGTGACGTATTTTTGGACCTATTTTCTACATGGGTTTCTCTCTCTCTTATGGTCTTGGTGGACTTTCATCTAATGGACTTTGAAGACTCAACCTAATTTTGGAAGAAAGGAAAAGCTATAAAATAAGAATTCTACAACTTTTGGAAACACATCTTATTCTTGGAACTTGGAGAGCCGCTTTTGTTTTACGCAACTAGGGTTTGCTTTTGTTCATCTTCTTCTTTATTCAACTTATATTTTCGGTGATGAACTCCATAGCTATGAGTAGCTAAATTCTATATTATTGGTTAAGGATGTAGTCCTATTTCTAAAACTTGTGTTTGCTTTATGTATTATTATAGTTTTCTCTCTTGATTATCGTTCATATCTCTACACTGTTTTAAGAATCACATGATTGATGTATTGTGATAGGATTATGATGTTTGATTAGTTAAGTGGCCAATTAATTGAACTTGCATCTTAGTCCATAGCTATTTTAGGGTTTTTCATCGAGCGATAACCCTGAATACAAGTAGCATGATATGTTTACGGTTTGTAGTGATACACTCTCGTAATCATATGTAGAGTTTGACCATTGTCCGAATTGTTATGCGCAATGTATGAAAATTGCGGTGATTAGCCTTTTCCGAAACTTAATGCTCCTAGGAATTGAACTTAATTAGCACAAGGCGTTAGGTTATTCTTTAGGTAGAATTCACATGCGCAGCTCTAATGTGTGTGTTGATGAACTTAGGAAATTAATAGATTATCTTGCTCTCTTGATTCTCTAGGCTTTTGATAATATAAGAGATTAAATCGTAATTCTAATCATATATGCAAGCACATGTTTAAGATTGAAGATGAATTCCTTGACCAATATCTCTCTATTGATTACTTTCTCCAATTTATTTTGTTTTAATTTGTTTTTATTGCTTACATAAAAATCAGAAATCCCCCCAATCGGTTACTTTAAGAAATTGAATACGTAATAACTACAATCGCCTCTCTGTGGATACGAACTCTTTCTTATCATATACTTTAGAAAAGTGAAATTATTTTTGACGCATACGACAGCGATAAAATTTTGGCGCCGTTGCCGGGGAGGCATACGACTAGTTATTAAGTTTTTAGTTTCTTATTTCTGTTTTTGCTTTTATCTTTGCTTCTTGTTTCTTGACTTGTTTCTCACTTGTTTGCGAGAATTGTTTTCAGGTACCTAATCCCTGGCTACTAAAGATTGGAATTATCCAAGGTGCGGGATAGCTACTCGGAGAGGCACAATACTCCAACCAAGTCAAGACGCAACGGACGAGCAAGAGTTGGAAGTAGGAGAAGAGATTTTCCAACAACAACAAGAAGAAGAGGCAATGGGTGATACAAATCGTTCACTCAAGGAGTTAGCTTCTCATAAGCTAGATACACAACAGGGGTGTATTCAAACGGACTCTACTTTTGAGATTAAGCCGGGGTTGCTTAGAGAGTTACCAAAGTTCCATGGCATGGAGAATGAAGACCCAAACAAACATCTTATGGACTTCCACACCATTGTCACGGCCATGCTTCCAGCGGATGTTGAGGCGGATGGTGCAATGTTGAAAGTGTTTCGTTTCTCTTTAATGGATAGTGCTAAGGATTGGTTATACTATTTACCTGCCGGAAGTGTCACAACATGGAATGGGCTGAAGAAACTTTTTTTGGAGAGATATTTTCCTGCATCCAAGGCTACTCAAATTCGCAAGGATATTTGTGGAATGAAGCAAAATGTGGGAGAATCCTTATATAAATGTTGGGAACGATACAAGAAATTAGTGGCAAGCTGCCCTCACCACCAATTCAGTGACGCTATGATCATCCAATACTTCTATGAAGGACTCCAATCAAGTGATAGGAATCTTCTTGACGCTACGGGTGGTGGTGCACTAGTGAACAAGACGGTGGCACAAGCTAGAGAGTTGATTGAAAACATGGCAGCGAACTCACAACAATTCTTGAGTCGTGGTTCAGATGTGATTCTAAGAAGGGTGAATGAGGTGAGCGAGGTTGAGGAACTTCGTCAACAAATGGGTAACATGAACGCAATGCTTCAACAAGTTGCAGCCGCGGTTATACCAAGTTCCTTTCAATCTTATGAAGACGAGCAAGCTAATGCAATCTTTCCAAATCAACAAAGACGGTATGATCCCTACTCCAACACTTACAATCCGGGATGGAGAGATCACCCAAACTTTAGCTATCCCAATAAGCAAGGAGCGATTCAACAATCTAATTTCAACAACCCGAGTGGAGTTCAACCTCAACAACAGCAATTCCAACCGAGGCAACAATTTCAACAACAACAACAACCTCAAAATATGGGGTCCAATATGGAAGAGTTGTTGAAATCTTTTATGCAAAGAACGGAGAGTACGGTTAAGGATTTGCAAACTCAAGTTGGTTCTATGGCTATTGAGTTGAATCAATTGAAGGCACAAAATGGTGGGAAACTCCCTTCTCAACCTATCAACCCAAAAGAGGGTGTCAATGCAATTACGTTGAGGAGTGGTACACAACTTGTGCAACCCGAAGTTGCTGATTCAGGCACGGTGGAAACACCAAAGGAACCTATTTTGGAAGAAAAAATCGAGGATTCTCCCCAAACTTCTGAGGTACCTATTTCTAACTCTAAAACTCCGGTTTCTACTTATGTTCCTCCTTTACCTTTCCCTCACAGATTTGCACATTCCAAGAAGACGGAACTAGAAAAGGAGATTTTAGACATTCTCAAGAAGATCCATGTGAACATACCACTCATAGATGCTATCAAGCAAGTTCCAAAGTATGCAAAGGTGTTGAAGGACTTGTGTACCAATAAACAAAGGCTCAAAGGTAATGAAGTGTTTAGTGTGGGGGAGAATGCTTCGGCAATCTTCCAACACAAACTCCCACTTAAGTGCAAGGATCCCGGTAGCTTTGACATTCCCGTCATAATTGGTAACACCACATTTAATAAAGCTATGTTGGACTTAGGTGCATCTTGTTAATGTTATGCCTGCGTCTATGTATAATTCACTTGATCTTGGTCCTCTTAAAAGTCTGGAATTGTGTTGCAATTAGCCGATCGTTCTAATGTCTACCCAATGGGTATTGTTGAGGATGTTCTTGTGCGGGTTAATCAACTTGTATTTCCAGCGGACTTTTGCGTGTTAGAGATGGATGAAGGGTCACCGGACTCGTCTCTTCCATTGCTACTTGGGCGTCCCTTCATGAAAACGGCGAAAACCATTATTGATGTGGACAAGGAACGCCAACTATGGAGTTTGATAGAGAAATAATATGTTTCAACATTTTCGAGACAATGAGATATCCTAGTGATGTCCACTCTTGTTTCTCCATTGATGTGATGGACACATTGGCGCAACAAATGTTTGAGTTGAATGGTGTTGATGCTTTGGAAACCGTGCTCACTACACCTATTGACGACGGTTATGAGTATGGTGATGAGATTAAAGAAACCATTGGTTCACTTGACTCATTACCGGAAAAATCAGCAATTAAGAATATTTCATATGCGTCTTTACCTTGCAATAATGAAAAACTTGAGCCATCTATTGTTAAATCTCCAAGTTTAGAATTGAAACCTCTTCCAAGTCACTTAAAGTACTTGTACTTGGGTGACAATGAAGATTTACCCGTGATTGTTTCTAACGAGCTTAATGAATTAGGAGCAAAAACTTCTAAGGGTGCTAAGGACGTACAAGACGGCCATAGGATGGACAATCGCCGATATCAAGGGTATAAGCCTTGCCGTTTGTATGCATAAGATTCGTGTGGAGGATGATACAAAGCCTACAAGGGAAGGGCAACGTCGTTTGAATCCTCCCATGATGGAAGTTGTGAAAAAGGAGATACTCAAGCTTTTGGACGTGGGTGTTATCTACCCCATATCCGATAGCAAGTGGGTAAGCCCGATACAAGTAGTACCAAAGAAATCGGGTGTGACGGTGGTGGAGAATGATAAGAACGAACTTGTCCCAACTCGTGTGCAAACCGGTTGGAGGGTTTGTATTGGTTACAGGAAATTGAATGCCACTACTCGAAAAGATCACTTCCCTTTACCTTTTATTGATCAAATGCTTGAACGTTTAGCTGGACACTCTTACTATTGTTTTCTTGATGGCTATTCAAAGTTATAATCAGATTGTGATAGCAGGAGGAGGACCAAGAGAAAACTACTTTCACTTGTCCTTTCGGTACTTTTGCTTATAGAAGGATGCATTTTGGCTTATGCAATGCTCCAGCTACCTTTCAAAGGTGTATGGTAAGTATCTTTTCGGAATATGTTGAAAACATAATCGAAGTGTTCATGGACGACTTTAGTGTCTTTGGTTATTCATTTGACCTTTGCTTGAACAATTTATCTCTAATCCTTGAACGATGTGTTAAAACAAATATTGTGCTAAATTGGGAGAAGTGCCATTTCATGGTAACTCATGGTATAGTTTTAGGCCATATAATATCTTCTAAAGGCTTGGAAGTCGATAAATCTAAGATAGACCTTATTCGTGCTCTAACCCCTCCCACTACGGTGAGGGAGATACGTTCTTTTCTTGGTCATGCGAGTTTTTATCGTAGGTTCATCAAGGACTTTTCCAAGATAGCATCACCACTTTGTAACCTATTGCAAAAAGATGTGGTTTTTAACTTTGATGAGAAGTGTATGGAGGCATTCAATCGTTTGAAAGAACTTTTAATTTCAGCCCCTATCATTAAACCACCGGATTGGAGCAAGACTTTTGAGCTCATGTGTGATGCTAGTGATTTTGCGGTTGGTGCGGTGCTTGGGCAGCGTGTGGGGAAGATACCTCATGCCATTTATTATGCTTCTAGAACGTTAAATGAGGCTCAACAAAACTACACAACCACCGAAAAAGAGTTATTAGCCATTGTTTTTGCTTTAGAAAAGTTTCGCTCTTATCTAATTGGTACAAAAGTTGTTGTCTTTTCTGATCATGCAGCACTTAGATACTTGCTTACAAAGAAAGAGGCGAAACCGAGGCTCATACGATGGATATTACTCTTGCAAGAGTTTGATATTGAATTCAAAGACAAGAAAGGAATTGAGAACACCGCTAGGATCACTTGAGCCGACTTGCTGTGGACAAGGAGACTATCCCGTTCGTGAGAGTTTCTAGGATGAGCAACTATTCTCAATTGCCTTTGGAGAACCATGGTACGCTGATATTGTTAATTACTTAGTGTCTAAACAAATCCCAAAGAACTTGTCTCGTCTTTGAGAGGGACAAACTTAAGAAGTTAGGAAACCAATACATATGGGATGATCCATACTTATGGAAACATTGTAGTGACCAAGTAATACGTAGGTGTGTTCTAGAATCGAATTTAATTCTATCTTGTCTTTTTGCCACTCATATGCTTGTGGAGGACACTTTGGGAGTAAGAGAACCGCTCTCAAGGTACTAGAATGTGGTTTCTTTTGGCCAACTTTGTTTAAGGATGCACATGCATTTTGTATCACATGTGATAGGTGCCAAAGAACATGAAATCTAGGTGCTCGAAATCAAATGCCGCAAACTATTATTCAATTTGTCGAGGTTTTTGATGTATGGGGAATTGATTTTATGGGCCCTTTTGTCAATTCTAGTGGGAATTATTATATTTTGCTTGCTATGGATTATGTCTCGAAATGGGTGGAAGCTAAAGCCACCCCAACTAATGATTCTAAAGTTATTTCATATTTTGTGCAAGCTAATATATTTGCGAGGTTTGGCATTCCAAGGGCTATCATTAGCGATGGAGGTTTACACTTCAAAAACAGGTTCTTACAAAGCTTGTTAAGGAAGTACAATGTGTCGCATAGGATTGCAACACCCTACCATCCGCAAACAAATGGACAAGCCGAAGTTTCCAACCTAGAGGTGAAATCCATTCTAGAGAAGACGGTGAATCCAACAAGGAAAGATTGGAGTTCGCGACTTAATGATGCTTTGTGGGCGTATAGAACCGCATATAAAACACCTATTGGGATGTCTCCTTTTAGGCTTGTTTATGGTAAACCTTGTCACTTACCCGCTGAAATTGAGCACAAGGCGTTTTGGGCTATTAGGCAATGCAACATGGAGTTGGATGGTGCTGGAAGGTAAAGAAAGTTACAACTTCAAGAGTTAGAGAAGATTCGCAATGATGCATTTGAAAGCTCACGGATTTACAAGGAAAAAACAAAAGATTTTCATGATAATATGATTACAAAGAAACAATTTTGCATTGGGCAGAAAGTGCTTTTGTTTAATTCTCGCTTGCAATTATTTAGGGTAAATTGAGGTCACGTTGGATTGGACCTTTTATTGTGACTAATGTGTTTTCTCATGGTGCAGTGGAAATTCGTAGTTTAGCTACAGGTAATGAACTTAAAGTGAATGGGCACCGGTTGAAACCATATTATGAGAACTTCTCTTCGGATGTCGTGGAAGGAGTTAATCTTGTGGAAGTACTCCCTCTGGAGGAGTCATAGAAAGCAAGGAGATAGTCGGGCTGACGACTTTAAACCAAGCGTTAAATGGGAGGCAACCCATCGGTTTTGTATCTCTTATCTTTTATTTTCTTTTCTTGTCATGTTTTTACTTTTTCTGATTTTTTTGTCACTTTTCCATTAGGATTTCCCACCTTGACTTTCTTTGGATGATTCAATTTACATTTAGGACAATGTAAAGTTTAAGTGTGGGGAGTGGTTTGCTTTGTAAATTTTTCAAATTTTTCAACTTTTGTGTAAACTAGTGAATAAGAAAAATCCAACTTGTAGTTAGTTTAGAGTCACATAGTATACATGTCGCTAAGATTACATCGAGAATCTCACAATAATGACTGAACTTAGAGATGACAGAGAACATGATCGGGTTTCTTAATTGTATGAGAGTTAAAGTTGGATTTAACCATGCCGGTGGCAAATAAGGTGCGAGACTGAATTCGGTATTAGAGTAGTGATCCCCTATAGTGGAGACTACCCATGTTACATAATGTGAGGCACCGACCTTCAATTCTTTGTACCTGTCTAAATATGTACTTTTAGAGTGTGTGTCACCGTACGTAAACTCCGGGCAGAATGGTGAGCTGCCCAACCTCTCACCATAGAAGCACTATTTTGATCTCTTGAGTGCTATTTTTATCAATCATGATGGTGACATCGAATTGCTAACTTACATACCACTTGTAATCTTGTTCGCGAGTTAGCACCGTCCACCTTATCTCTCTCTACACCATGTGAGTCCATAGAAACACCATCATCATCAACAAGAGGAGTATCAAAAATTCGAAGGAAAGTTGAAGACGTTCAAGGTTTACAAGCAACAATACAAAAATGAGCAGATTTCAAATTCAAGTAAAGCAACAATACAAGGAGCAGAATTCTTACGAGTTGAAGACATATACAAGAGCGAAGTTTATCAAGATGAGAGTTCGAGAAGTCTATGATATCAAGACATACAAGTTGTGAAGAATCAAGTGGTAAAGTACTTACACCATGGCCTTTGTACTTACGGTTTTATTTTATCTTATTTGTATTTTATTTTTCTCTTGTCTCAGTATAAAAAAAAAAAAAAAAAAATAGGTTTGTTAATAGTTTTTTATTATTTTGTTTTGTTTTTATTTTGTATTTGTTTTATTTCTTATTTATATAAAAAAAAAATTTGAAAAAAAAAAAAAAAAGAAATAAAAAAAAAATTAAATTTTGGGTTTGTATAGTTTGTTTTTAGTTTTGTATTTTTCAATAAAGCCAAGGGAAGAAGGAATATCTATAATGAAGTTTCAAGCGACAAGGAATTTGAGGGAAAGAATCATATTGTCAAGATTCTACGAAGTTCAAGAGTTATCATCAAGAGTTGAAGACGAAGACGAAGATGAAGACAGATTGAACAGAAGACGTTTCTATGGATCTTTGTGAGAGTGGTGCTAGCCGCACGCCCGAACGGATAACGAGGTGAGTAAGCATATTCCCACCTTCGTTAAATGGTTGATTTCCTTTCGAAGAGATCGTCAGAAAAATGGGTTTTCAAAATTATAAAAGATGTGGGTTTTCAAAACATTCAGAGGGTTTTGCCTTCCTACCATTCAACGTGTCGCAGGATTCTCTCTTCATTCCTACCTGGACACATGTGTGACCCATAAAAAGCTATTTATTATTGAGAGCAATAACATAAAACCCTTTCTTGTGAGGCAGAGTCGAGACTTTCGATCACTCAGAACCCGAATTTTTGTCGAGAAGGGATGGTTATTTCTCTCTCAACTTTTAAGAATGAGATTGTGTTCATTTATGTGTCTAACTTCTTATGACTAGTGTGCGGGAATTTCTATGTCTTCTTAGCGTTGGATACTATCATTTCGGAGAACTAATAAGTTGGAAAAATAGGTTTTGTGGGTATATCTCTAGTAAACCCTCACGAGACTATAACTCGTCCACTAGGGACACCTAGGGGTTTAAAGGCTTGTTATTTATGCTAAAAGTGACCGTAGCCTCGACTTGACACGGAGTTGTATGTATTCTTTAGAATTGTTTTGTTTGATTTGCTCGAGGACTAGCAAAGTCTAAGTGTGGGGAATCGATAGGTGTCTAAAACACCTAATTTACTATTTAGTAGTTACGCTTTCTTTGCTATTTTTCTTGTGATATATGTACTTTACGCGTGTTTTTGAGTTATTAGGTACTGAGTCGCACGGAGGAAAAGAAGCAGAAATCATTCAAATTGAGTCAAAAAGGCGTAATTTTCATTTCACATGCTATTGGGAGCTGAGCCAAGGTTAAGGGCAACTCTATTCGAAGGAATACTTGCTTTGGAGCCGACCGAAGGTTAAGGGGCAGCTCTCTGTTGGAGGAACACTAAGGACATGATAGCTAAGGTTAAGGGGGATGCCAGATGGGTACCCCCTTAAGCATTTCACCAAGGTGGCCATATCAACTTGCATTCTCCTACACATGACCTAAAATTCGGAGAAATCATTTTCTCTTATCCCTCCCTAATTCGAGAGAGAAGCCATGGTGGTTCTTTGGTAGAAGAAATCGATGAAGAGATGAATTCGTGGTGGTGATACAAATCCCAGACAAGGAAGAACAGATCGAGATGAGTTTTATGGAGTTGTAGTAAGATCTTGAGCGCACTGTTGATGGTTACAAAGTGGAAGCATCTGAGATCGGAGATTTGAATCAAGAAATCGGGAAGATAGTTGTGTGTTCATTGGGTTAGTTTCTGATTTATATTAGGAGATTGTTTTGAAGTTGAGAAGATGATTTTTCTTGCTGCTGTTATCTCGTTGGGGTTGAAATTCCAGATGGGTTTACGGGTTTGAGTTAGTGATTGAATGATGAAGAATTCAGGGCTAAGATGGAAATCGAAGTGAGGGTATTTCTGAGCCTTGATTTGAAACAGAGATGGGTTTGATTATTGAGGTGGTAGAAGAGGAATTTGCTGTTAATTTGAAGCTGTGAAGTCTGGTGGAATTCAGGGATGGGTGATGATAAGATTCAGATGTGTTCTTGTTGGTGATTAAGAAGGGTTTGGCTACAGAATTTAAGCCAAGAAAGAAACACAGAAGAGAGGTGATTGAAATGGTAATGTGGAGTTCATTTGTTGAGCTGTAAGAAGTGTGGGATGTGCAACTGGGCCTGTGACTTGTAATTAGGGTTTCTGAGGAGATTCAAGGGTTGTGAAAGTGAGCGACAGGTGTTGTTGGTGAAGACCAGTGCGGGTGCATGCGAGAGAATGGGCTGGCTCGAGATGGTGGTGCCACGAAATTTGAGAAGAATGTGATGCCAAGGTCAATGTGTTGCTATTGGTACCTTGAGAAGGAGGTGTTAAAAGGGCTTGGGTCTGGTGGAATTTGAGACAGTGAGGCAAATTGGAGCTAAGAGGATGCAGGAGTGGATGAATGATGTTGTTGTGTGGTGTTAAATGGGATAAGCTGAGAATGGGTCTGGTGATTAATGGCATAAATGGGTGATTGAGATGAAAATTGGTGGTTCTGGTAGTGAATTAGAGTTGAGTAAAGAAATCAAGAGTTCGGGTTTCTGTTGTTCTTCATGGAGCAATGAATGGGTATTTCAGGTGATGTTTTGTGCTAAGCAAGGAGGGACTCAGTTGAAATGGAGTTGTAGCTTTCAAGTGAAGCAACAGAGAAGGTGGTAATGGTCTCAAGTTGTGAGGATTTGGAGTTGTTATTCCTGTGTTGGTGTTGGATCTTGTGTAGCTGAACTGAATATTATTGAAGCTACGGCAGTGAAGGCATTGCAGGGAAAGAGCAGGTTGGTTGGAGGCCTGCGCCTTCTTTGTTATGATGATTTGAGACAGGGGATGCTTGGTGCTGTTTGTGAAATGGTGATGATGGATATGCTAGTCTTTGGCTGAGATTGAACGCTCTAGATGAATGTAAGGAGCTGGAACTGTGCAAGGCTGGTTCTGGTGGAGTGCAGATGCAGTGTTAATGGAGCTGTGAATGGGGTTGAGCTCATGATGGCTCAGGTGTTTGGGCTGATATTGCAGGTTATGATTCAATTAAATTGGAAGAGGTGATGATTGTCTGATGCTGTGATTGAGTATGAGCTGGTGCTAATGGCTGTTGCCTAGGAATTGAATTGCAGCTGCATTGTGAGCAGAAGAGCTACAGGTTGCAGTTAGATTGCAGGTATGGAAGATGGAGCTGCTAAGTTGTTGGTGTTTGTGGAAGTTACAATTGCAGGAGGAATCAGTGTTGGTGGTGGTTTTGAGCTGAGAAGTGAAGCAACTGAGATTGATAATAAGGCTCAAGTTGCAGTTGTAGCTCTGGATGATGCTCAGATGGCAATAGAGTTGGTTATGCAGCTGTAATAGGCTTTGACTGAAGTGTTGGATGTGAAGAGCTGCAGTTTACATTGGCAGAGATGAAGGTGAACTAAGCTACAAAATGCATAGCCATCATGGCTGGAATTTCCCAGCTGAAGTGCAATGATTGTGCATCACAGCATTTGGCCTGTGCAAGAGGCTCAGGCTGTGCAAGGCCTATTCAGCCAAGCTAGTTAGACCCTGACTCCACCTGACTCAATGACTCGGTGATTGACCCGGTTTGACTCAGTGAGTTGACTGAGTTGACCTGGCCGATTCGACCCGGTGACCGGGCGGACTTTGCCGGTCATCTAGGCCGTTTTCCGGTCACCTTTAGGCGATTTCCGCCACAGCCCGATTTTCCGGTGACTTATTTTTGGACCTATTTTCTACATGGGTTTCTCTCTCTCTTATGGTCTTGGTGGACTTTCATCTAATGGACTTTGAAGACTGGACCTAATTTTGGAAGAAAGGAAAAGTTATAAAAGAAGAATTCTACAACTTTTGGAAACACATCTTAATCTTGGAACTTGGAGAGCCGCTTTTGTTTTACACAACTAGGGTTTGCTTTTGTTCATCTTCTTCTTTATTCAACTTATATTTTTGGTGATGAACTCCATAGCTATAAGTAGCTAAATTCTATATTATTGGTTAAGGATGTGGTCCTATTTCTAAAACTTGTGTTTGCTTTATGTATTAGTTTTCTCTCTTGATTATCGTTCATATCTCTACTGTTTTAATAATCACATGATTGATGTATTGTGATAGGATTATGATGTTTGATTAGTTAAGTGGCCAATTAATTGAACTTGCATCTTAGTCCATAGCTATTTTAGGGTTTTTCATCGACGATAACCACGAATACAAGTAGCATGATATGTTTACGGTTTGTAGTGATACACTCTCGTAATCATATGTAGAGTTTGACCATTGTCCGAATTGTTATGCGCAATGTATGACAATTGCGGTGATTAGCCTTTTCTCAAACTTAATGCTCCTAGGAATTGAACTTAATTAGCGCAAGGCGTTAGGTTATTCTTTAGGTAGAATTCACATGTGCAGCTCTAATGTGTGTGTTGATGAACTTAGGAAATTAATAGATTATCTTGCTCTCTTGATTCTCTAGGCTTTTGATAATATAAGAGATTAAATCGTAATTCTAATCATATATGCAAGCACATGTTTAAGATTGAAGATGAATTCCTTGACCAATATCTCTCTCTATTGATTACTTTCTCCAATTTATTTTGTTTTAATTTGTTTGTATTGCTTACATAAAAATCAGAAATCCCCCCAATCGGTTACTTTAAGAAATTGAATACGCAATAACTACAATCGCTTCTCTGTGGATACAAACTCTTTCTTATCATATACTTTAGGAAAGTGAAATTATTTTTGACGCATACGACAGCGATCAGTGTGGATGAGAGATACCTCATTCTATCATTCATTAACGCAATGTTCGCAACCAATCTGCTGTATGTTCAAATTTTCAGAATCAAGAATACAATCACGATGACTGAGTTGCGAGAGTTTCAAGAGGAGTACATTGCTCTTGAGGAAAAACAAAATGACATGGAATCATACCCAGTTGCGAGCATAAGTTCAAAAGCAGCGAATGCAAGTCTATTACCCAAACTGATAAGCACAATGGCGAGCACTTCGCAAGTACAACAAGAGAAGATAATGGATGAGTCAGCAGAAGCTAGTAGCTATGGGAAGTCGTGATCAAGAAGAATTTGAGAGGGAAAGAAACTTTTATAACCGTTGAGGGAATAATAAGATTCAAAGACTTGATCAACCACAAGAATTTTATGGAGGTCAAAGACAAAACTATCATAGAGGACAGGGAAGTCACAAGGTAATATGGGAAGAAATCAAGATGCCACCTCTGAATGCTAGTGTGGCAAAAATATGGGAAGCTATAATCTTGATGGAAAATATACCAACGCCATGGAACATGGGAAGTGAACCACCTCCAAGCCACAGAAGTCATGAGTTCTGTTCTTATCACCACTTTCATGGACATACGACAAATGATTGCAGAAATATAAAAAGAATCATCCTCAGAATGATAGATCAGGGGAAACTAAATCATTTTCTAAAAGATCAACCACAGTCTCAACCATTACCACCACCGCCAGGAAATCGCAGAGTAAATGCAACAAAAGGAGAAGAAACATCTGTAATAGAAGTTGGAGCAAAGGCAAAGAATCTGTTTTGTCACTCTATTGTACATTCGTACAAAACGATTGAAGACTTTTACGACAACATTTTTAGTCGGGTTTTCGCAAGAGATGACGACGATAGAGAAATAATGAACATTGCGAACGCATCGCCACTGAAAGAATGGCAAAAGCAGATTATTTCCTTCACCGCAGAGGAAGTACCTGAGGATGGAGAAATGCACGATAACCCATTAGTGGTAAGATTGGAGATTAACCCAAAACCTAGTGATGATGAAGATGATGAGGCTGAGAATTCATAGGCAATCAACAAAATTTTAATCGATAGTGGAAGTTCTGTGGATATTCTTTTTTATCATACTTATAAAACTATGGGAGGAAAAGAAGAAGATCTAATACCTTCAACTTACAAAATCTATGGTTTTAATGGTACTGCCAATAAGCCTAAAGGGGAAGTCAAAATGCGAATTCCGTTGAAAGGATTATCCTCAGAAATTCTATTCTGTGTAGTTGATGTGGAATCACCATACAACGCATTGATTGGACGACCTTGGTTACATGGGATTCTAGGTGTAGCATCGAATTTCCATTAATGCATCAAGTTCCCTCGTCCCAGTGGTATTGGCATCATAAAAAGAGATTGGATTGAAGGAAAGAAGTGTTATGAAATTGATGTAGAATCTTGCGAAGAAAGAGCTGCAAAGAAGAAGAAGTGGAAACATAACATCAGAGAAATACAAAAAAGTGAAAGATTTATGGTAGATGCAATAGAACAGAGAGAAGAAAAAACGTTGTGAAACCAATGCATGTTGAAGGTAAGAAGCGGTGATGATTTCACAAAAGGGAAGGGAGTAGCAGAAAACTTCAATAATGCAGAGGCAGAAAGTAGCAGAAGTAAGAGACTTAAGGAGTGAATGAATTTGTTGATTTTATGATTGCGAAAAAAAAAAAAAAAATCTTCTGAGTAGCAAAGATGGGATTGCGAAATTACAAAAGAGCTGATATGCAGAAGAAGAGACAAAATAATCAGAAAGGGGCGAACCTACTATGGCGTACACCCTAGTTCGCGAAATCAAAATTTCGCAAGAGGCAAATGTAAGACCTAAAGTGCGTCATAGAAGGGGGTACCTGTTAAGTGCATATTTTGCATATATTTTGTGTCGAATCCATGCTAGTATTTGCTATATTTTCTTGCAAATTATTGTATATTACGTTTGTTTTCTCTTATTTGTGTTTTGCTAGGTGAATCATCCAAAAGAAGTGAATTGGCACTTAATTGTGCAATAAAAGAAGTTAGTCGAAAGCGGAGAAGGACCAAAGACCAAGTGGAACTCGCTCAAAATTAGGAGTGCATGCTATCATCTCGAAGAGGACGAAAATACAAAGCCAACGGCGAAAGAATGGAGTCGTTCCGACGTCGTATGAAGATTTTATGGGCATTTGAAGCAAGCAAAGTTGTGCGCACAGAATTTATAAGGGGTAGCCAATCTGTAAGGGGCTGCTAAGATTCAAAAGTCACTAAAGGCACCCGGTAATCTACTACGGGCTCCTATCATCTTCTCCAACTCACAGGAAAACTTGAGTTGCGGGTTAAGTTTTCGGGCGAGAATCAGGTTGAAGAAAGAAGGAGGAGATTCATGTGATTTGGTAGCTCAACTTTGGTGCTGTGCTATTATCGTTAACGTGCGGTGACGAGACCGTATGATAGCTATGATAGAAAAATGGGTTATTTGTAAAAATCTCGAGAAGGAAGCTCTGCCGAGTGATAAATGTAATCGAGTTTGTGGTTGATTGATAACATGGGACGCCGTGGAGGTAATGAAGATTGATGGTGTCGATGGAAGAAAGGATGTGCTCGGGTTTGTGAAAGGCTGTGATGATTGACAAGTAAATCTCGAGCATTTGGAGGCGAGGTTCTTTGTTGATGGAGTTCGTGAAGCATTGGAGCTCGAGTTACGTGAAGCGGCAAGAGATGACGCTAGAATATGCATGGCTGCTTTTCAACGAGAGATGTGGTTCAGTTCTGACATTGAGAGTTTGAACACAAAACATGAAGAGAGCTCGGAACTGTGACAATAGATGGATGCTGCCATTATCGACAGAAGATGAGGAAGGTGATGCTCGTGCCAGGGATCAATGAGAAGTGCTGCTATGATCTTGAGGCTCGAGATGGGTTTCGCAATGATGAAGTTTTGAATAAAACAGAGGAGGAAGGAGTCTCGAAGATGGGGACTGCTGGCAGTGACAAGAAGAAGGGAACGAAGCTGGGATTTCAGAGTTTTCTCAGAGGGCCTGGTATACGTGAGTTATGGCAAAGAGAAAGGAAACTCATAAGAATGGAAAACTCTCCGTGACCAGAGTATCCGTGAATCTGTCCGAGAGAAAATCAAAAGTCGAGGTAAATTTATTTCTCACGGAGGAGAAGCGTCCCGTGGAAGTTTGGTCGAGAAACTAAAAATCCCGTAACTTTTAAAACTCACGGAGGCATGAGTATCCGAGATTCTGACCGGAGAAAACTGAAGCTCAGGGAAAAAAATATTTCACGGTGATGTTTCTGTCCGAGGGAAATATGGGTAGAATGAAACTATGCCTGTCAGTTCCACGAATCGACGGGCCAATCAAGCTATTGGAGTTTTTTGGGCTGGGCTTTACTCGGGTTTTATGCGAGACCCAATTAGTTGGGGTATAATTCTTTCACGGCCAGACTTCGGCACTCATTTGTTTTAGGATTTCGACTAGTTTTGGCAACCAAGTTCGCACGGGATTCGGTGCACGGGCACAACTACAATTGGGATACCTATTTAAGAGAACTTCTAATATTTATCAATGATATATTCTTTTTATCAAGTTTTGGAGAGGAGAACTCAAGAGAAGAAAAGCTAGGGTTTGGAGCTATTTCTACCACCGTAACTATTTCTTTTCTATTTTATTATATGAAACTCATGGGTTTTATTAGTACCATGAGTAGCTAAACTTCTTAGTAACTGGGGATGAATTCTAAGTTCTAGACATGATTTGAGTTATTATATAAATCTATTTTGAAGTTCTTCACATGATTATTGATTGTTTATACTAATTAGAATATTTATGATTGATTGATAGATTGTTTAGGTGGCCAACTGAATTAATTTGTTGATTCAATCAAATGCTAGTATTGAGTTAGGAGATAAGTAATAGTCGAATGATTCATACAAAAGTAGAGAACACAAGACCTTGCGAGAGGGATTTTGTGTAGTGATTGTGTGTATAAACAACACTAGAAAGTGGACCTTGAGCTAAGAGTCTAACTACTAGGATCAATCTATAATTCACAAAAGATAAAGCATTCGGACAAATTACACCTTGAGTGAGCTACTACTAGGTGGTTTCGAAGAATAGAATCGGGTATTGGAGAGCTTCCGTACCCGGTGATTTAAGGGATTTAGGGGATAGCACTAAGCTAGTTGTTATTCCACGGTTGGTAATAATTTGTGATTAATAGTATTAATGGATGAATATAATAACTTGATGACGGTTTAGTAACGAAGAAGGATTCCCACGATCATATTTCTCTCCATTGCTTGCAACTTAATTATTTTCAATTGCTTTATTTATTTTGTTTACAATCTAAAACAAAACCCCCATTGTGACACTTTTGACAACTAAATCTCCCGCTCTTCGTGGGAACGATCCTTACTTCCATTATATTACCGAGTTAATTGTGTGGAAATAAGTAATTTAATTTGGGCATCTACGACACGCATCGGTACTGTTGCATGGCTGCCGAAATGGTTACACCGCCCCGGAACCCGAGTCATGGAGATTTGGGGTCAATAAAGCCCATTCGGGAGAGGTACCTTGGATTTTCAACCTAAGCTTATGACTTAGGTTGGACGACTTAGGGTCTCTTCTAAGGAGTACATCATCTGATCAAGGCGCCGAGGTACACGGTTGAGCCAAGAGTGCCTGGTGTAACACCCCGATTTTCGGGGCCCGGATCCCATGCCCGAAAACCCAGAGTGCTACTTCGATACCATAGCCGAAGCCCGACTACTAAGCCCAAGCTCTTTAAGTAATTCATTTGGGCTAATTTAATTTATGCTCAAATTAATATTTTTATCGCAATGGAATACTTTGAAAATTATTTAGGAAAATCTAACCGTTGATTTAGCCTAATTTTAAAGCCATAGGAAACAAAACACATTTTGGTTCACAAATAAAAATATCAATACCGTTCATGTTTTATGATTTAATTAATAAGTAACTATTACAACACCAAATTGTAAAGCGAAAGTGAATTGATAATTTAAAATGAAGATCGATCAACTAAACATCATACAATATTTTTACAAAGCATTCAAACTAAGATTAATTACATCTTAAAATAGAATTTTAGGCATAAATGATAACTTTAGACATCTATAATCATTCTCTAGGCTCCAAGTTGATCAACTCCCTTGTCACGCATCAAATCTGGAATTTTTGTCATAATACGACGTGAGTTGTGACACCCAATAGGCAAAGAAGCAACAAAACATTTTATGCAATATTTTTCAATTCATTTTAAAAACATATAACATGATTAACAACACCGCAAACACATGGAAACACCTCATCCATAAACAACAATAAATTCAATCAATCCGCTCGCCCCAGGGAGCCCCACGTGGGTTTAGGGAAACAAACACGTTCCCAAGGATATCTCGTATCCCATCAGAGTTGTTTTTAAGAATCACAATCTATGGACCGCAGCCCAACATTCATAATCATACTCACAACATCGATTATCACTCGTACATTAATGAAAACTTGGAAAATAAATTTAATTAAAAGAACTTAAATAAAAAGAAGGTTTTTTTGATTGTGTTGCGCCTACCTCAGATCGCAAATCCAAAAATACGACGAATAGTTTTATCACCAAAATTACGTCTCCAGTAACGAACTAGAAAACATTTCTAGATATCATTCTCTAGCTCTTTTGCTTCATTTTTTTTTTTCACCGCTAAGAAAATAATAATGGGGAGGAGATACAAAAGGTGCGGCTAGGTTACTGTTTTATCTTTATTGTTTTTTTTTTCCTCCCGCAGAACTCACCTTGTTCAACATATATATAGTCCACAATTCATTAAAACCCTAATGACCTTATTGCCTAATATATCACTGGCACGTGGCAATAAGAATATACACCTAATGCAAATGTGTTAGCATTTCTTCCTGCAATAGACGCGAGCTAAACCCACCTGGAAACAAAACCTATAGCACTCCACAAGCTTAAGCACGTACCTAATAATTAAGTTAAGGAAACCCCACTTATTTGCGTGTACACATCTGTAATCCAAGCATAAGCAATTCTACTCATTTGGCTAGGTGACTAGTAACCACACATCCACCTATAAGAATTCTCACAACCAAAAACAAAGAGCCAAGTGTCCACATTATTTGATAATTATTTTTATATTATTTTTCTCAACTTATTCAAACTAATTTGTTAGCTATGATCAGAATTTAATAAGAAAAAAAATGCTAGGTACATGTTAAACCCCAAAAATAAAAATAAAAATACTATTTTACAAAATTACAAAATTACCCTTTTGTGGAAAGACAAGAGTACCCTTCAAATTTGGACGAATATTACAACCTCACACACTTCAAGAAATTTAGTCCCTAAATTTAAGGTAACACAATGATAAAAAAAAAAAAAAAAATTCTAGCTAAAACAAAAATCACACAATCAATTATATCAGATCATGATTAACATTTATTGTTGTTTGCGCAACAACTAGCTCCGAAAGGATCTAATTGCTGCTCTGATACCAAATTGTAACACCCCGATTTTCGGGGCCGGATCCTACCCGGATCCCATGCCCGAAAACCCAGAGTGCTACTTCGATACCATAGCCGAAGCCCGGCTACTAAGCCCAAGCTCTTTAAGTAATTCATTTGGGCTAATTTAATTTATGCTCAAATTAATATTTTTATCGCAGCGGAATACTTAGAAAATTATTTAGGAAAATCTAACCGTTGATTTAGCCTAATTTTAAAGCCACCGGAAACAAAACACATTTTGGTTCACAAATAAAAATATCAATACCGTTCATGTTTTACGATTTAAGTAATAAGTAACTATTACAACACCAAATTGTAAAACTGAAAGTGAATTGATAATTTAAAATGAAGATCAGTCAACTAAACATCATACAATATTTTTACTGACATTCAAACTAAGATTAATTACATCTTAAAATAGAATTTTAGGCATAAATGATAACTTTAGACATCTATAATCATTCTCTAGGCTCCAAGTTGATCAACTCCTTGTCACGCATCAAATCTGGAATTTTTTGTCATAATACGACGTGAGTTGTGACACCCAGTAGGCAAAGAAGCAACAAAACATTTTATGCAATATTTTTCAATTCATTTTAAAAACATATAACATGATTAACAACACCGCAAACACATGGAAACACCTCATCCATAAACAACAATAAATTCAATCAATCCGCTCGCCCAGTGGAGCCCACATGGGTTTAGGGAAACAAAACCGTTCCCAAGGATATCTCGTATCCCATCGAGTTGTTTTTAAGAATCACAATCTATGGACCGCAGCCCAACATTCATAATCATACTCACAACATTGATTATCATTCGTACATTAATGAAAACTTGGAAAATAAATTTAATTAAAAGAACTTAAATAAAAAGAAGGTTTTTTTGATTGTGTTGCGCCTACCTCAAATCGCAAATCCAAAAATACGACGAATAATTTTATCACCAAAATTACGTCTCCAGTAACGAACTATAAAACATTTCTAGATATCATTCTCTATCTACTGCTTCATTTTTTTTTTCACCGCTAAGAAAATAATAATGGGAAGGAGATACAAAAGGTCTTGATTAGGTTCTTGTTTTATCTTTATTGTTTTTTTCTTTCATGAGAACTCACCTTGTTCGACATATATATAGTCCACAATTCATTAAAACCCTAATGACCTTATTGCCTAATATATCACTGGCACGTGGCAATAAGAATATACACATAATGCAAATGTGTTAGCATTTCTTCCAGCAACAGACGCGAGCTAAACCCACCTGGAAACAAAACCTATAGCACTCCACAAGCTTAAGCACGTACCTAATAATTAAGTTAAGGAAACCCCACTTATTTGCGTGTACACATACGTAATCCAAGCATAAGCAATTCTACTCATTTGGCTAGGTGACTAGTAACCACACATCCACCTATAAGAATTCTCACAACCAAAAACAAAGAGCCAAGTGTCCACATTATTTGATAATTATTTTTATATTATTTTTCTCAACTTATTCAAACTAATTTGTTAACTATGATCAGAATTTAATAAGAAACAAAATGCTAGGTACATGTTAAACCCAAAAAATAAAAAAAATACTATTTTACAAAATTACAAAATTAACCTTTTGTGGAAAGACAAGAGTACCCTTCAAATTTGGACGAATATTACAACCTCACACACTTCAAGAAATTTAGTCCCTAAATTTAAGGTAACACAATGATAAAAAAAAAAAAAAATTCTAGCTAAAACAAAAATCACACAATCAATTATATCAGATCATGATTAACATTTATTGTTGTTTGCGCAACAACTAGCTCCGAAAGGATCTAATTGCTGCTCTGATACCAAATTGTAACACCCCGATTTTCGGGGCCGGATCCTACCCGGATCCCATGCCCGAAAACCCAGAGTGCTACTTCGATACCATAGCCGAAGCCCGGCTACTAAGCCCAAGCTCTTTAAGTAATTCATTTGGGCTAATTTAATTTATGCTCAAATTAATATTTTTATCGCAGCGGAATACTTAGAAAATTATTTAGGAAAATCTAACCGTTGATTTAGCCTAATTTTAAAGCCATAGGAAACAAAACACATTTTGGTTCACAAATAAAAATATCAATACCGTTCATGTTTTACGATTTAAGTAATAAGTAACTATTACAACACCAAATTGTAAAGCGAAAGTGAATTGATAATTTAAAATGAAGATCGATCAACTAAACATCATACAATATTATTACAGCATTCAAACTAAGATTAATTACATCTTAAAATAGAATTTTAGGCATAAATGATAACTTTAGACATCTATAATCATTCTCTAGGCTCCAAGTTGATCAACTCCCTTGTCACGCATCAAATCTGGAATTTTTGTCATAATACGACGTGAGTTGTGACACTCAGTAGGAAAAGAAGCAACAAAACATTTTATGCAATATTTTTCAATTCATTTTAAAAACATATAACATGATTAACAACACCGCAAACACATGGAAACACCTCATCCATAAACAACAATAAATTCAATCAATCCGCTCGCCCCAGGGAGCCCCACATGGGTTTAGGGAAACAAAACCGTTCCCAAGGATATCTCGTATCCCATCAGAGTTGTTTTTAAGAATCACAATCTATGGACCGCAGCCCAACATTCATAATCATACTCACAACATTGATTATCATTCGTACATTAATGAAAACTTGGAAAATAAATTTAATTAAAAGAACTTAAATAAAAAGAAGGTTTTTTTGATTGTGCTGCGCCTACCTCAAATCGCAAATCCAAAAATACGACGAATAGTTTTATCACCAAAATTACGTCTCCAGTAACGAACTATAAAACATTTCTAGATATCATTCTCTAGCTACTGCTTCATTTTTTTTTTCACCGCTAAGAAAATAATAATGGGAAGGAGATACAAAAGGTGCGGTTAGGTTACTGTTTTATCTTTATTGTTTTTTTTTTCTCCCGCAGAACTCACCTTGTTCAACATATATATAGTCCACAATTCATTAAAACCCTAATGACCTTATTGCCTAATATATCACTGGCACGTGGCAATAAGAATATACACATAATGCAAATGTGTTAGCATATCTTCCAAGAACAAATGACGCGAGCTAAACCCACCCGGAAACAAAACCTATAGCACTCCACAAGCTTAAGCACGTACCTAATAATTAAGTTAAGGAAACCCCACTTATTTGCGTGTACACATCTGTAATCCAAGCATAAGCAATTCTACTCATTTGGCTAGGTGACTAGTAACCACACATCCACCTATAAGAATTCTCACAACCAAAAACAAAGAGCCAAGTGTCCATATTATTTGATAATTATTTTTATATTATTTTTCTCAACTTATTCAAACTAATTTGTTAGCTATGATCAGAATTTAATAAGAAACAAAATGCTAGGTACATGTTAAACCCCAAAAATAAAAAAAATACTATTTTACAAAATTACAAAATTACCCTTTTGTGGAAAGACAAGAGTACCCTTCAAATTTGGACGAATATTACACCTGGGGCGTTTGAAGCGTCTCCGCCATTCTTGGCAAGTCTTGACTTATGCTGCACTCGGCCCGAAGAAAACCCTACTTAGGGTGCAGTCTCGTAACCATAAGCCCTATACGAAAAAGGGATAAGAGGCTGCGAAAACAACTGGTTGTTGTTAAGACCGGATGGGAGGAGCCAACCTTGTATGGTAGAGGTACGTCTCCTTGAAGGGGCAACCAGTGGGAAGATAAGGGCGGCACCCTCCATTAGGGAGCTGATAAGTGTCTTAAGACGCAAATGTCATGAGGCTTTATTTTTCGCAAGAAAATTTAGGCTCGTCATATTTGTACGACAATCCTGAATAGGCAATAATACAAAAAAGAAAGAAAGAAAGATAAGACGAGATCAATGGGTCAGTACATGAAAGTGTAAGGACGTCCTGCGATTTCGTCGCAAGACGGCAATGTCATGGGGCTTTATTTTCACAAGAATTTTTAGGCCTGTCATATTATCGCAACAAAAATTTCAACAAAAAAGAGAGAGTTAAGGCAAGATCAATGGGTTTTTACATGAAAATGTAAGGACGTCCTGCGATTTTGTCACAATGAAAAGAGGTGGCAAAATAAGACCTTTAACTAGGAAGGCAAAATAAGACCACATAAAAAAAAGAAAGAATGAAATCTGGGAAGAAACCAAGAAATATCTAATTGCTAAGATTCCGAAGAAACAATTGCGAAACTGAGGCAAAACAAGACAAAATAAGAGCAACAGAAAGAATGAAATCTTGCTTAATTTTTCATTTGAATACCTACTTGCGAAAATTCAAGAAATATCTACTTGCAAGAATTCAAGAAATATCTACTTGCGAAAGTTCAAGAAATATCTACTTGCGAAAATTCAAGAAATACCTACTTGCGAGACTGAGGCATGAATACATGTTGCTATTCAAAAGTAACTCGCTTAATCTTCCATTTGAATACAAATAACAGAGGCAAGTATGGGAATGAATAGAATAAGAACATGTTATTTGCCTCCACATGATAGATTTACGCACACATGAAATGTTAATAATTATATATTGATTAACCATATTGCAAAAAAGAATTGATTTTTTAATATGTGCAGAAAGAAACAAGAAAAAGAAGAACTTGCATTTGAAGATCAAAGAGATTCACAGCAAAAGATTACAAAGATGGGAGATTAAAGAATGAATGTACAGATATTACAAAAAGAGAAAGAAGGAAACAGAACTATTTCTTGTTTGGTTCTTCTTCGTCTTCATCAAATCCTTCTTCTTCACTTTCATCAGATCTTTCTTCTTCGCTAGCATCACTATCAGAGATATCCAGAGAAGGTACATTCCTTGGAACTTCTTCTAAGAGGCAAGGATACGTAGAGTGAGGGATGTTATTGTCATCACAGACCTTCTTAATAGTCTGACTGCGAAAAAGAATAACGTCATTCTTAAAGTTCGCAACAGTAATCTTTAGTTGACTCTTCAGTCTGGAACATTTGTCATTGCAAGAAGAAAGGTCCTTTGCGAGTTGCTCCTTTTCAGACTCAAGTTCTTTAATTCTTTTGAGAAATCTTTCTTCGGCTCCTGCGAACATATAACGATGAATCAGCAACTTGATGACAATTTTATGAAAGACAAACAATTAATAAAGAAGAAGAATTAACAACCTTCTCTGTCAGAAATCATATCCCTAACCAAGGCTGTGTGCTCAGCTTGAAGACTAATTTTTACATCTAAATTATTTCTGGCGTCATCTAGAACTTTCGCAGCCCAAGCGAATTCGTCATCATTATTTATGAGAAGAAGGGAGCGAATATGATTCTCTCTTTCGCTAAGTATAACATTTTTGCGGTTAGATTCATCTCGTTCAATTTGAACCTCAAGAAGAGTCTTTTGGAATTTCGCTAACGCTTGAGCACCTTGTCTAGCGATGCGATCTTTATCATCTATGAGATCACTAATCTTGGTTCTTAAAGCATTAATTTTCTCTTTAGAATTAAGATAGAAACGCTTAAATTTGTTGGCTAAGCCCAAGCTGGATCTATGGTCAATTTCTAAGAGGCTAAATTTGGATTGGAGTTCATTTATGGGAAGAGATTTAATCTTGTCATTTGAAAAACTATTCAGAGAATTATTGAGGTGTTCAAGAAGGGTATTATTATCCATAGAATCGGGGAATGAGTGAAGGAGAATGGCTTCATCAGAAAGGTTATAGACGTCTGCGAAAATGATAAATTAGATGAGGGAGGATAATGAGAAAACAAAACAAAGGAAAAGAGAAAATTTTCATACCATAAAGTTGCTTATTGGCGTCTTGAAGACTAGATATCTTGTCCTTTTGAGTGGAAGAATCAGCTTCTGATTATTTGTTCTTCTCGCGAAGATCAACAACTTCAGCTTCCAGTTCTTCGTTTCTCTTGCGAAGTTGAAAATTCTTCTTTTCAATAATACCACGTCTTTTTTCCAAATCCGAGGAAACAACGAAGGAAGCTTTCCCAGTCTGCGAAGGAAAATGAAGAAATTGTCAAAATATAGTATAACTGTAAATCATAATTATGAAGAAAAAGAGAAATGAAGGCATACCAAGATACCAAGAGAATTCAGAAAACTAGGAGTCACTGATCTGGAGACTCCATGAAGAGAATCACCACCATCTAGTAAAGGGGCATCACAGATGTTCGCAAGAGCTATACATGTGCCAGTGAGATGATCATCCCCGATCCCTTGCATGGAGTCAGAGAAGATGCTAGAAAATTGTTCCATTGAAGATTCGGGCGGAAAATCTTCTCTTGCGAAAGAACCATCAATGTCATTATCATCATCATAAGAACTTTCACCAGATCGAAGATTTGAAGGAGAAGGAGAATGAACTTTTCGCTTCTTTGAAGGTGGGGCAGCAGATTTCTCCTTGCGAAGAGAACCTTTACCTTTGCCTTTGGTCTTCGCAACCTTAGAACTTTCTTCTTCTTCAACAGCTACAACACCAACCTTCGCATACAAATGAAGATAAGAAATAGAGGAAACAATATTGTTAAAAGTATAAAAGATGTTTCTTACTTCATCTGTGATGGAGCGCAGATCAGATAAAGTGCTAGCCTTCTCAGTCCTATTATAGCTCGATCTCAGCTTTTTAATCTAAAATTTTCGCAAGAGTTAGAAAACAAGAAAGTAACAATAAATGAAAGATTATGAAGTGAGCAAGATTCGAAGACATACCTCTTTCGCTTTCTCGGGCCAATTAAATACCCAAGGTTGATAAGTGGCGAGATTTGCAGGAAGCACATTTGGACCTCGAAATATAAGGTCCCTTCAAAACCAGGTGGAAAGACGCACCATCGTCGTCTTTAGAGTGACAAGGAATATTATTCTTGCCAGAATGCCAATCAATGTCCTGCATAAGTATTCTATCACTGGAAACATTTTCTTTCCTCTTCAAGCGAGCACCCCCGCGAGTTTTATCATTTTTCATGTTTATTACTTCGTAATTTTCAAAGAAGCTCTCTACTGTGTACTTTTCGGCGAATATTTCTAAATCCTCAAATTCAGGATCCCTGACTTCTTTGGGATAAAGAGATCCTTTACCAAAGACCGCGGTTGGCGAATTCAAGCATTAAGCGAATACGGTCCCACTCAATTGATAGATGGCTCGCGAGAATTTCGCATGAGCGAGAATTTCGTAAAATAAGGGAAGATTAGGATCATAGAGAGAAATGGGAAGGCCAGTGAGAATCTGACCAAGCGAAACTATGATTTCTTTATCATCACAATGATGATCAGAAAACAGTTTAGCGGAAAGAATGGATTTAGCTCCTTGATTGGGAATGGTGGCTAATGTAAAACCCTTCCCTTCGAGATCTTTCTGGATTACTTCAAGAGAAGTCTCATATTTACGACCAACTAGAGGCATTTTAAGTATGGGAATGAAGAAGAAATTAAAGATCGGAAGAAGTAGAAACAAGAAAATTTACAGCAGCAGGAGCGGAATTTGCGGAGAAACGGTGAAGAAAAGTTGCAGAAAAGATAAGAAGGAAAGTAAAAAAGAATAAGAGAAGAATGAGAAGAATATATATAGAGAGAAGAATTATCGAAAAGGCAAACACATTTAATGCGAAGAGTAGACATGAACGGTTGAGAAATAGCGGTTGAAATAGACGTGTCAAGAAATGGATGGAAGAAGAGATACGTGTAATAAATTCTGTGTAAAAGTACAAAATCATGTCAATATAGAGGAATATGGAAAAATGAACAGCTCCGGCATTTTGAAAGTACTAGTTCTCATGAAATTCTCTCCTTCGCAGAGAAGACATGAGAAGAGGCAAGATGCAGGATCAGAATATCGCAACATCAATATCCTTGCGAAATCATAAAGTAGCACACTGCGAAGATATCACAGATTGGTTATAGAAATGACGCAACGGATGACGACAGCCTAGACACGAGAAAGATGTGAAGACCTAGAGAGATTTAGGAGCGTTGCGAGATTTAACATTTGTATGCTTGCGAGAATGTCGCAAGTCAGATCCGAAAATAAAGGACAGCTTAGCTGTCATCCACTATGTAATGTCCTATATAAAGGGCCGAGCATACCTAAGATGGGAGAGATCTTTAGGAGGTGGAGAGAAAGTTTTGAGGAGAGAGAAAGTCTAAGATAGCAGTTGTATTCTTGATTTCATTTCCTTATTGTAAGATTACTAATTCAATTAATAAAAAGTGTGATTATTGATCTTAAAGACGTGTTGATTATTATGAATTCTTGTGAGGGGTGTGTTGTGGGAAATCCTGCAATCACACCTCTATAATGATTCTTTGTTGAAATCAGAGTAGGAATTACCCGTGAGGTGAATAATAATCTAGGTTACTCTTAGGGAGTCGTAAGTACCGGAATTTGAGGTTTGCTAGACTTTGTCTATTGCAATCGATTTCCTATCTCACCTTGATATTTAATCAAAACGGAAATCACATATAAGCTTATATGTGGGAGGAAGATTGATTTAAAATCTTCAATTAAGTTGAAGCAACTCTTAGGATGTAAAGGACGTCAGATAAGGAAATCAATTGCGCAGAGTCTTGCGAGATTCAAGAGGCATAAGGAGTGAGATTGTAAATGAATCGATGTGACGGTAGATTCTGTCTCAACTACATTCCAGTCTGAAGTTTTGATGGTAGGCTAGAATCTGTAGCGGCTTAAAACAGTTTGGTGTTCAAATATGGACAAGGTCCCAGGGTATTTCTGCATTTGCGGTTTCCTCGTTAACAAAATTTCAGGTGTTTGTGTTATTTCTTTTTCCGCATTATATTGTTTATCTTTATAATTGAAATATCATAGGTTGTACGTAAATCAATCAAAGTAGATATGTCAATCGTAATTGTTGTATACGACTTGATTGATGGATATTGATTTTTGGATCTTCCAAGTACTCTCACGATATAATCAGGTTCACGGACTTGTGTCTGAATACATGCATATTGATTATGAGAGAAGAGATATAAACTCTTCTTATAATTCCTGATTGAGATTCATTGAGTTGTAATTCTCGGAATTGTATTTGAGTTTAGTCCGTACATGTTGCCTAAGAAAAAGTTGGTGGTGTAATTTGGTACCCCCGCATTTTCAGGAGGAAGCAGTTAAATGGGCGCAAAGCTTGGGATTGGAGAAATTTGTGCTAGAGTCGGATTGTGAGTTTGTAGTCAAGTCGGTTAATGAGGTTGATCATAGTGTTCACTGTTCAAATCAGGGTTCTACCTTAGATATTAAACAAATAATTGACAATTACCAATTTTGGTACTATAAGTGTGTTCACAGATTTACCAATAGTCTTGCTCATTCTCTTGCCAAAAAAGTTAGAGATGACAAGGATAATTTTGAATTTTATGATAACTTTCCACTAGACATTATGAGTTGGCTAAGGAAAGATTCTCAAAGTGTAATCTCTTATATTAGTTAACAAAAAAAAAAATTAAAAAAAAATTAAAAAAAATGCATGGCATGTTTGTAGGTATGGATGATATTATTTTTCTGTGGATATGGTGATGAGATTTTTAATTGATTTTCGTTGTAGTAAATAAGATTCGAACTCTAAGACTTGTTGAGATTAAATTTAAAGGTTCAATGAAAATAATAAAAGAGAGAGTTACTGGGCCTAGGATTCCACCGCATTCATATCAATAGGTTCAATTATTTATTCTTCAGCAATTATCGCTCAACAAATAAAACAACATGGACTCTTATTTTGCCAAAGTAGATTCTCCAAATATTAGTTATAAATCGTAATCATGGGACATCAAACATCTAAGCAAGCATGACCCATATAATAAAATGATAACTAATTTTTTCAAACCATAATTCTATTTTAATTAGTGCAAAAGTCATATAAAAAATAAAATAAATTCACCCATGTTTGAAGTTCGGCTTTCTCCGTTGACCCAGTGTAGGGGTCTAGCTTCTCATGATAAAAACACACTCAAAAATATAATTCATAGCTCAAATGGTGTTTCTATTAGAGAAAAATAATTATACAACGAGTTTGCAACGCTTCTTTGGGTGTTAAAGAGTCCATCGTTACAATGAAATTCAAATCTTACATTCTTTGGCGTTGTCATTACGGAAAACTACAAATGGAAGCGTCGTAGAAAAACTGTCGCTAAGATGTGAACATGCGACCGTTCATAAACGACAGACCAGAAGTGTTGTATGTACTTCTTCTTCTTCTCTGCAGCAGCAGAGAAGTGCTCGGCAACTCTCTATTCTCTCCCCAAAACTCTCGATATCCCTTGTGTAACTCCAGAAACACCTATATATACCCAACAGCTCCTCCAAATCTCGCATTGAACTCCAAAATCTTCTTCATTATATCGGTAATATTTTCTTTCTCTTCTCATGCGTCTGCTAGTACCCAACACGCTCCAAACACGTTCTTACACGCCTCAGATGACGTCAAATACTCTCAAACCACGAAAAATCTCCAAAAATAAGTCGGAGAATCCCGAACATATCTTCCTTCATCTTTACTTTGTAAAATCCACGTACACAACCCCTTTTTACGTTTCTAAGCCTCATACCAATCTGTTTTGACCAAAAGGATTATTCCAAATCAAATCGACAACCAACTCAGTGTAAAACTCGGGCAAACCGAATCCGAGAGAAAACAGTAGCTCGCCATGTGAACTTTCTACACCTCCGATTCCTCTAACAAGATTATGCATCCAAAATTAATCGATTCCAAGGACCTTACCAGACTTGTTTAACTCCATTAAGCTCATTCCAATCAAATCCAGTGATTGAATCTCACTGAAATTCTTCAAGAGTCGAACCCTAATTTTTCCCGAAATGGTTTACTTTAAATTCACCACTCTAGCCAATTCCAATCGAAACGGAACCCATTACCCAGTCTGTTAGATCAATTAGAACAAACCCATTTAATTTTGACCCTTTAGTCTCCTTAAACACGCCCAATTTCCAAACCCTAATTCTGTTTCCATTAAACCAATTTCCCGCCAAAACTGGAAATTCAAAAGGTTGAAGATGAGATGCCCCCTATCCAAAACTGGGGTGTGAATAGCCATAGGTTCCAAATAGTAAATAAGGTGCCCCTTATAAACTGGGCGCCCCTTAGTAATTGAGGTGCCCCTTAACCAATACGGAGAGTCCGAATAACACGTGTTCTCCGGGGTGCAAAAACCACTTTTCGAGCAACTTTCTCCATAAGAGCTTATTCTTCCAAAAACAACTAAAACAAATTTATTAGAGAAACAATGAGTCCTGGCTAATGTATTTATGGGTTTAAATGCGTTGCACTCTCGTGCTCATCAAATTCCCCCACACTTACATTTTGCTAGTCCTCGAGCAAAACATAAAATTGACCCGCTACACATCTGGTCATATAATAAGAGAGATTTAGACCCGCTACACAGCAGGTCATAACCCTAACAATCATAATATTTTTTTTATAGACCCGCTACACAGCTGATCATTCATTTTTATTTTTTAAGACCCGCTCAACAGCTGGTTCCTGAAAAAAGTAAAGTAAAAAGTTAACCACTCCCCCACACTTAAACATTACATTGTCCTCAATGTAATTGAGTCATCCAACGCAAAACTTAAGATGGGAAATTCATAAGATGCAAAAAGTAAATGAAAATAAAAATAAATAAATAAATAAACCTACTGGAATGTACAAAAAGGATCCCCATAAACTAATAACCTGAAAACTTGGGGATCGACCCAAAATACAATATTTACAAGCATGACTTCACACTTATGTCATGAAAAAGTGGGGACATTTGAAACTATCAAAAACCAAGATTTACCCCTAAACCAAGTTTTTCTTGCACAAGGAAGTGCGTAAAGAACAAAATATGGTGATTCTATTGAGGCGGGAAATATCAATTGATTCATGCACGATATCAGGAATAGGCAAGTCTTCTGGGTACTTAGATGCAAATTAATCCAAAAACACTTTAGAAGCACACAATTCTAACCCTAAATTTGGTAACTTTTGGAAGTCTAGGGGTCTAGAAACAACCTCTAAGTCGGGTGAATAATCTTGTGAGGTAGATTCATCTATGGAATTAGGAGAATTATCCACACAATCATCCACAGGGTCATATATATGTTCTTTTGGAGCAGAGTCACTACAGATTCATCATCATCCTGAAATAATCTTTGACATTCAAGAACTCTCAATCTTTATTCCAAACTAATTTGTGTGTGTTTGTAATAGTTCTCATATATAGTTTGATGTGATTCTTCACTTACCTCATGTGGGCGAAACTCCATACCATTGCCTACGCATATATTCAACAAGCGTCATCTCGAGATGAGGTTTCACGATAATTTGACTTTCTACGCTTATATTCCGCCAGCGTCATCGTAGGTGACGTCTCCTCAGAAGAAGTCATCATCCTCAAAAAGTCTCTGAAAAGAAATACAAAAAGAAACGCATAAAAAGGAAAAAATAAAAAATAAAATGAAAAGAAAATACTGTACAAAATAAAAATAAAACTAAAAATTAATCTAAAAACAAATCCGCGTCGGCAGCGCCAAAAATGATGAGATTTTTAATTGATTTTCGTTGTAGTAAATAAGATTCGAACTCTAAGACTTGTTGAGATTAAATTTAAAGGTTCAATGAAAATAATAAAAGAGAGAGTTATTGGGCCTAGGATTCCACCGCATTCATATCAATAGGTTCAATTATTTATTCTTCAGCAATTATCGCTCAACAAATAAAACAACATGGACTCTTATTTTGCCAAAGTAGATTCTCCAAATATTAGTTATAAATCGTAAGCATGGGACATCAAACATCTAAGCAAGCATGACCCATCTAATAAAATGATAATTAATTTTTTCAAACCATAATTCTATTTTAATTAGTGCAAAAGTCATATAGAAAATAAAATAAATTCACCCATGTATGAAGTTCGGCTTCCTAAAGTCGACCCAGTGTAGGGTCTAGCTTCTCATGATAAAAACACACTCAAAAATATAATTCATAGCTCAAATGGTGTTTTTATTAGAGAAAAATAATTATACAACGAGTTTGCAACGCTCTTTGGGTATTTACGAAGTCCACCGTTACAATGAAATTCAAATGCTATTCTTTGGCGTTTCATTACGAGAAAACTACAAATAGAAACTGTCGTAGAAAAACTGTCGATAAGATGTGAACATGCGACCGTTCATAAACGACAGACCAGAAGTGTTGTCTGTTCTTCTTCTTCTTCTTCTCTGCAACTCTTTATTCTCTCCCCAAAACTCTCGATATCCCCTGTGTAACTCCAGAAACACCTATATATACCCAACATCTCCTCCAAATCTCGCATTAAACTCCAAAATCTTCTTCATTATATCGGTAATATTTTTTTTCTCTTCTCATGCGTCTGCTAGTACCCAACACGCTCCAAACACGTTCTTACACGCCTCAGATGACGTCAAATACTCTCAAACCACGCAAAATCTCCAAAAATAAGTCGGGGAATCCCGAACATATCTTCCTTCATCTGCTTTGTAAAATCCACGTACACATCCCCTTTATTTACGTTTCTAAGCCTCATACCAATCCTGTTTTGACCAAAAAGGATTATTCCAAGTCAAATCAGCAACCAACTCAGTTTAAAATTGGCAAACAAGAATCCAGGGAAATACGCGGCTCGTAGTGAACTTTCTACACCTCGATTTCTCCAACAAGATTATGCGGCCAAAATCAATCGATTTCAAGGACCTTAACGAGACTTGTTTAACTCCATTAAGCTCATTCCAATCAAATCCAGTGATTGAATCTCCTTTGAAATTCTTCAAGAGTCGAATCCTAATTTTTCCCGAAATGGTTTACTTTAAATCCACCACTCTAGCCAATTCCAATCGAAACATAACCCATTACCAGTCCTGTTAGATCAATTAGAACAAACCCATTTAATTTCACCCCTTTAGTCTCCTTAAAACACGCCCAATTTCAATCCCTAATTCTGTTTCCATTAAAACCAATTTCCCGCCAAAACTGGAAATTCAAAAGGTTGAAGATGAGATGCCCCCTATTCAGAACTGGGGTGTGAATAGCCATAGGTTCCAAATAGTAAAGAAGGTGCCCCTTATAAACTGGGCGCCCCTTAGTAATTGAGGTGCCCCTTAACCAATACGGAGAGTCCTAATAACATGTGTCCTCCGGGGTGCAAAAACCACTTTTCGAGCAACTTTCTCCATAAGAGCTTATTCTTCCAAAAACAACTAAAACAAATTTATTAGAGAAATAATGAGTCCTGGCTAATGTATTTATGGGTTAAAATGCGTCGCACTCTCGTGTTCATCATATGGGGCTAGATTTTGTTAGAATTTTGTAGAGGTGCACATGTTTGCCAAGTAGTATGCTCTCTGATGAATGGATGGTCTGTCATGTGGGTATGAATACTGGAATTTTTTAGGTTTCTGTAGAGGTGTACATATTTGCACATTAATTTATGTTTCGGTTTATATATCATTAGAACCTTTTAATGTACATCGTATATGTTTTTTATATATATGTTTTTTGTAATATGCAGGGTATCAATCATGTTTGAGAAGATTGCTTATGCTATTTTGAATCATGATGAGCATTCATCCATGTTTGGTAAACATGTACATATTTGTACACTGAAAATCTCTATGATGAATGCATGAGTTGTTTTGTTTGAATATTTTTGTTATTTTTCTGTAGATGTGTACATACTTGTACTCAAGTATGCTTTTTGTGATGTATGGATGGCCTATTTTGTGGTTATGAATGTTATTTTTTTTTTTTTTTTTTTTTGTAGATGTGTACATGTTTGTACATCGAAATGCTCTGTAATGAAAATAGGATCTCTCATGTGGGTAGGGATGATAGATTTTGTTAGATTTTTGTAGAGGTGTACATTTTTGTACACTAGTATATATGCTCTGCGATGTATGGATGGCCTGTCTTGTGGGTATGTATGCTAAAATTTGTTAGGTTTCTTTAGATGTGTACACATTTATACACTAGTATGCTCTACAATGATTTATTTTAAGTTTATTCTTTATTTTAAGATTAAAATCATGTTTTGGGTGTACATAGTTGTACACATAATAATTGTTAATGTGCACATAGTTGTATACATATTGATTATTAATGTGCATGTAATTACACAATACTGATTATGAACGTATATATAGTTGTACACTTGTTGATTGTTAATGTCTACATGGTTGTTTTTTTATGTTTAGATCATATTGGATTTGGGCCAGATCACTGGATTTGAAGAAAACAGGGAAGACAGGTTTTGTTTCATATTTTTTGGAAAGAATTCACGGGATTGTTTGTGTCAATTGGAAGCCTGCGTGTGTTTGTCTCCATCCTGAATGAGTTTTCAACAAGATTGGAGTGTATTAACACCAATAAACACATGTAGAAGAAATAAAAGGAAATTATATCCCGTAAAGAGTATAAAATATTCCCGAAAAGTAAAGAAGACTTCGAGAGTTGTTGTCAAAGATTTGTTGATAAAGGATGTTGCAGAGAACATAGAGGAAAACAATCAAGTTGCAGAGAATACAATGGAGAGTTTAGGGAAGCTTAGACAAAGAACAGAGACAAAAGAATCAAGTTGCATAGAAAATCATATCTGCTGTTGTTGAAGACGAAGAACACAAAGAATAGATCGCCAGAAGCATCGTTCTTCAACGGTAACTACGACAAAAACTTGTAACACTTTTATTCAGTTGTAATACTACGACAAAAACTTGTAACCAGGACAAGAACTGTCGTTCTTCGAAAACTTGTAACGCCTATAAAGCATTGTGAATATTGATTTCTCCGTTTTAGTTTATTTTCACCTCCTTGTACACTTTTGAGCCATTAATAATAATTTTGAGCGAGTGATTAGTATGAGGAGCTAAACCCCTCGATGGCGCGATGGAGGAAGCCATTGTTCAATAAAAGTGGTATATTTCTATCTTAATTAATTTTGCAATTTCTTTTAAGATTATTTGCATTAAACTAATATTGAATAATTGATTTTTATTGAATGATTGTGATTTATTTCGATGGATCATGCTTAGGTCTAGATTTTTGATGTTCCATACTTTATATTGACAAACATTACTTCGAAAATATACTATCGGCAATATATTAGAATCACGTTGAACGTAAAAAATTGCATGAATATTGATTAGATTGAATCACTTCATTGATTAATGGTGGAATCTCGAGTCTCAGTACTTTTTATCATTTTCATATAAACAATAGAGTTTTCTTTATATGGTTTTAGAAATTTAGTTTAAAAATCAAAATCTTTACAAGTTTGATTTATATGGTGGGAAACTAGATAATTGTGGTTTATCTTTCGTTTTCATTGATTTGATTGACTAACTGTGGTCGAACTTTGATTGCACCTAGTTTGTTTATGCTTGAGAATCTTCTCTTCTGATATAAGATTCACTCAAACTAGTTTAGATTTTCGACAGGGATCTTTAGATTGTTGTTAGTTCTAAAGACGATCTTGTGATAATCCATTGTTAACGGACTTCAGGTTATGTGCGTGATTGATCACAAGAGATTCAAGTGATTGTGTGCAGGTGTTTATTGAAGATCTAAGAAGATTTGAAGACAAAGAAAATATTGAAGATTTCTGATTTGTGGGTTCATAATCTTTGGTGTGCACAATACTTGTTTCGGTAAAATAGGATCCAATTAATAATCGACTTATCTTTGTGATAGATTGGATTGATTAATTGAGTAGATCGGCATCAACACAATTCTTTGGATTAAGAGTGTTGTTGGCTTAATCTTAAACGATTACTTCGGTAATTAAACATAAGATAGATCTAAGGACTGTGAAGGAGTTTATGTTAAGATAAACAGAAGAGCCTTTGTCCGACTCATATCACTTGGTTGAATAGAGTTGATAATAAACAAATTTATTATTCCTTTACTGTTTGGAATCCGAACCAAAGGAATTGTTCCAAGTACGTGACTTATTCACAAGTCGGAGGCGTGGGAATACAGACGGAACTAGGTGAACTATAGGTTTAGTTGCTTGGTCTCAACTATACGAAGTTAGGTGTAATTTTGTGTAGCGGCTTAATCTGAGAGTATTCAAGTGGACAAGGTCGGGGGTTTTCTGTATTTGCGGTTTCCTCGTTAACAAAATCTTGCTGTGTCATTTACTTTATATTTCCGCATTATAATTGTTTTATTATAATTAAAGTAAATCACACAAGCGTTAATTCTATTTACTTGATAAGTGAATCCTATTGTGTTTGGTTAAGTCCGAACCTTTTTATCAAGTAACATACTTCGTTGTTGTATTGTCTCGATCTCGTATCCATAGATAATCACACGAAGTGTGAACCGATTAGTTGTATTGTCTCGACTCAGTCCATAGACAATCACTTTCGGAGAAAGGACTTATAGGTAGGAAAAGTTTTAGATTGAGGTATATTTGGGTACCCTCGCCTTTTCAATTGGTATCAGAGCAAGCAAACACGAAAAGATCTAACAATCTGTGTTTGATGCGATTCAACCTATAAGACATGAGTCAAAGTAAAGTTAAGCGAGAGCGAAAACTAAAGAAAGACTCAGTTAACGTATCGCAAGACGTTAAAAGTTTTGATTTTAAGAAATGTTTAAAAGTGGCTTCTTCGACAAGTTCTACTTGCTCTTATGAGAATAATTCTGAATGTTCTCATGACGAGATTAAGTTAAGTCCTGTATGTGTAATCAATGATTCAGACTCTGAAAGAACTCTTCTTGATGACGAGAAAAACATTGATTCATCGAATATAGAAACATTTCATCAAAACGAATTAAGCGAAAAATTTCTCTCATGTTCAACTGTACTAATTCTTGCATTAGAAAGAGAAAAGAAGTATCTAGACGATATAAATTGTCTGCAAGCTATGATTGATCAACTTGTCATTGGTCTTGAATCCTCAAAGTCTGAATTTGTTTCTCTAAAAAGAGAAGCTTCATTAGAGATTCATTCTCTAAAAGAAAGGCTTGACAATTGCCTTGAGGAAGCAAAGAAAACTGATTCTAAATGTATACAGAATCTTGAGGAAAAAGCAAGTGCTGGTCTTTCTCGAGCGGAACTTTTAGAGAAAGATCGTGATGCTACTCTTGAAAAAGTAAATTTATTGGAAGATAAACTTGCTGATTATGATGCAAGGATTAACTCTCAACAAAAGAGTTTTGAAGTGAAAGAAGGTGAATATCTCTCCCGATAAAAACACCTTAAGGCAGATCTAGCTAGTGATCTTGATAAAATCAAGATGTTGGAAGAAGAAAATTTGGACCTTAAAAAGTTCAATGCAAGCTCAAACAATTTAACCTCAATGTTAGAAGCAAGTAGAAATCATCGCGATACACGAGGATTGGGCTATAAGGGAATAAATGCTTCAAATATTAGCAAAGAGGTAAAATTTTTTAAAGCTAAAAATTCTTCTAAACCAGAGGTTTCCACTGATGCAAAAAAATGCTCGTATTTCGTGTAAAGAAGTAAAACCAGTCAAGCCTAAAAATCATGTTCAATCATTCTCTTCAAGTACGACAATCAAAGAGAGTACTTCTGCTAATGTCAAGAAAACAACAAATTTGAACAAAAACAAGAAGAAGAAGAGGAAGAGAAATCATCGAGCTACAATGCAAGAGGATCCACAAAAAGGTAACATTAAAACTCACACTTCGTATGTTACTAAGCATTGTAGTTATTGTGGTAATAAAGGGCATGTGGAATGGGGATGCAATATTCGTAAGTTAAAAGACACACTTTCTTATGTGTCAAACGAATTGGCTAAGATTGCTCCCCAAAGGAACTCATATCGGTATTGTCCTAAGTTTAGGAAAAAGAACTATTATAATGATAGTTCAAATTTTGCATATCACTCGACAAGGTCGTTTCATAAAAGACCCAATTATAGAAAAAGAGGTGACTTTTTAAATGCAAAAACAAGATCTGATGTTCCAAATTGGAGAAAGGGTGTTTCACAAAATATTCAAAAGGACAATGATCCTAATGGTATGAAGGAGAAAAGCTGCTCTGCGAAACCCAACTCTAAATGGGTCCCGAAGTCCTCCATAGCCAAGAAGGGACTAAATGTTAGTCACAAGAATGACTCTCAGCTGCTAATTGTTGATGACAATAATTACAAGAGTTTTCTTGAAAGACTAAAGAGAGACATCATGTCCGAATTCTCTTGTACTAGTGGACGTTGTGATAATGACACTCTTCATCACAAGTCAAAGAAGAAAAACAAGAGATGAAACAAGAGGAAACAACCCAAGCAAGAGGTCAAGAATGATGATTCGGTCTTAGTCACTCGTTGCGAACAAAGACAAGGATCAACGCAACACAACATAGTTGTGTTAGAATGTGCATGCTCACCTTAGTGCTCAATCTTTTTAAAGGTGAGGAAACACATGAAAAACTGAGCACATGATCTCTCGATTATTATATGACTAATTAACATCTTTAGGGAGATTTATTTTCTTCTATACTCATACCTTCTCTATCTATTTTTGAGCTTTTGATAGAAACGGTAATTTTGAGTTGATGATGTTGATATCTACTGATCATATATGTGTAGCTCTTGCTTTTGTGGTCAAAACGATCCAAAAATCACTGAATTCGGACTTAGTATGCAAAGGTTATGTCTAATACTGTTTTGTGTATGAATTCGTGTGTTATAACCAATCTAAACTTGTTTGGAAGTGTGGTATGACCGATTCCTAGAGGAAAATCCATATGAATGAATGTTTATATTTTTGCTTTGTTTCAGTTTATGGGATGTTTGATTTCGGTTTTTTGACCCGTGATATTCGATCTCATAATGTTATGAACCCTTGTGGTTTGGGTGACTTTTTGATTTAGCAGGATTAAGTTCTAGCCCATGTTGGTAGGCTTTATCAAAGAATCATGAGGGGTTTTGGTTGACACAATATGTGAAAAAGTCACAATATGTTGAATCGGTTTTGGTTTAGCATAAAAGCATATGTGTTTCGATGGTTTTCAACTTTTGCTTGCAATTGTTAAAAGCCGATTTTCAACCTTTCTCGGTAAAGGTTGGTTGTTGTTATTCTTTTTTTCTCATAAGGATGACAACATAATGATATTTCGATATCAATTCTCTGGACGAAGACGCAAACTTTTTGGAGAAGTGGATGCGAAATTTGAGGTAACAATCTTGTTAGTTAATTGTTTTCTGTTTAAGAAAAGCTTGAGTTTATTTCATATATATTTATTGCTCTTGCTTAACGAAATTTCTGTACAATTGATGTTTATTCCATTATGTGTGTATGGATGTATGTGTGATTCAATTGGTTCCGGTTAAGAAAAACTATTGCTATCTTGCTTTATTGTGTTGTATCACTTGTTTAGGCTTATAAAATTCCGGTGCAATTGCGGTGCTTTATTGTCTATGTTGTTTCAATTGCTTAGGTTGAGGTGAATAATTATGCAAGTTGATTTATTTGGTTTGTATGAATTATTTATGGCTTAACGAAATAAAGGTTTACGGGATGAGTTGTTTAGTCAATTCGATTCGGATAAGAGAAACTAAGTTAATTATGATCTTAGTTAGACTTATCGAAGTGAGGTTTCGGTTATTCAAGTCTAATCGAATGCCTTAACAAGAAATGGTAGTTAACTAACCTAGTACTTGTCTTGTTTAAAATTGAAAGGTCTAAGTTTATGGATAATTAGAACCCGGTGAGAAAAATAGAGTTATCTTTATTTTGGTCTTATCGAATTAAGCGATTGTATTTGTACAATCGGTTTAGCAAAGGAACTAAGGTGCTTAGTTGATTTTTGGTTTGCTAAACTAAAGTGGAAATTTTTTTTCGGACAATTGTTTCCTTGATAACATATCAAAATAAAACTACTTGTAGTTTCGGTTTTGATATTGGTTATCAGAACATAGTGTGTGGAACCCTCGTGCCTAACTCTACAGGTTGCAAGTCTATTTTGAGATTTGTAAGATTCTTTTCGTGTTGTCCTTTATTATTTCGTTTCTTTGTCATTTTGTGACAAAAAGGGGGAGAAATATATGGAGTAAACAAGTGATACTGGCATTGATTTTATATTGATTGGTATCGCTAAGGAAAAGAACATTGGTGCTTAAACGTTTATCTAAACGAAAGAGTGAAAGCACGAGACTAAGGGGAGTAACATATCATATTAAGTGGTATAACAAAGACGTGTGGATTGAATATCTACCTATCTTCCTTAGGGGGAGTATTATCTTTGTTATTATAATGTCAATAGCGATAATTTTGAGGATTGAATGTATGCAGGTTCTTGTCTTTGTTGAATTCAGAATCAAGCGTATGTGTAATGAATTGTTGTAATTTGTTTATCCATATGATGTAAGAGTTTTGTCACTAAAATTGACAAAGGGGGATTGTTAGAACATAACTCGGTTGAACCCACCAAGCGTTGGTATGTCAAGTTTGGTTGTCATATTTTAGTGATTCAAAACTCATGTTAAGAGTCGCTTGATTATGTACTAGAGTCAACTTTGTATAGGTTAGCTTGAAAGTATTAGGATATGAGACATTACAAGTATTGTGAAGACTTGAAGATGTTAAGAAGCAAGGAGCTACAACGACAACAATCATCCTTCCACTTGAGGTTAGTGATATTTGACTTGAACTGTTTCATTCCCTAACGTATCTTTCAAGTCGTGCATATTGAAAACAAAACTGCGAAGCATGATTGAACTCTAGATAGACATAGTATTAAGGAATACAATACGAGGTTTATTGCTTAACCATTAAACTTTGTAGATAAGATATCGACGTAATCGGTTGAATGCTATTGTGATTATGGATGGGTATAAGGTGAGGATTTCATCCTAGGAAACAATGTTTTACATGTGTTTTAAGGAAGTAAATTCATGAACTTGGTTTGTGAATCGAAAAGGAAATCGCCAGGCGTTATTGGTATTGTTATTCATTGCATATCTTGTGAACAACCAATATGTGTGATTTAGTATAACCACTCATGACTTATTTGTGTTCTTGGTAAAACTATTCACAAAGGCCTGACTTATGTATTGGTATGACTTTTATTAGTGAAACCGATCTTAAGTAATCACACGAGATGGTATGATCGAGTTTGTGATTTTGTGTATGACCGACTCTGGGTAAAGGGGAACAGATCCTAGTAAGAGGTGCAGTACATCACAAAGGTGAATCGATCCTTGTGTGAGGTGCAGCAAGTTTGTAGCAGAAAAGGGAACCGATCCTATCAACATGTGCAAGACGTTTTTTAGGCAAAGGGGAACCGATCCTATGGACATGTGCAACAAGGGGGAACCGATCCTTTGAACATGTGCAATCAACCACAAAAAGTCTCAATTTAATCCGAGCACGTTTTGTGTTTTTAACACAAAAAATTATCCAAAAATTTCTTTTCGAATTTTCTATTATTCTAGCAATATAAGAGATACCGAAAATATGTTTGGTTAATGTGGAAAGATGTCGACATACTTTGAACACATGCTGTGAATGTTTATTATTTAATTGTTCAAAGTTATTCCTTCATAGCTAAGGGAAGAGAATCTCAGGATCGAAACATAAATAAGTTAAGAATCTTTTAATTAAGGTTATTAATTTTATTTTTAGGAAAATAAGAATTAGTAATGTGCATTTACTAATTAAAGATTTTTTGAGAGATTTCGATCATTATTTTTGGACAGTGCATTTCTAGGAATTATGGAAACCGAATTTGTGCTTTAATTAATATCTTGAGAATATTTTCGGTTTTGGAAATTCTTTGGTGTCCAAACTTCCTAGTCTATAAATACTTGAAGTTTGCATTTCTAGCAAACTAATCCTTCGTAACAAAAAACTACCTCTTGTTGTGTTATTACTGGTGTAGCCGCCTATTCGGAGAGGAGAGTAACCTAATTAGCCGAAATCTCTTACGGCTGCTCAGTTTAAAGTCTTCTTTGGGATTGAGTAGCTCTATTAGTATCGTTGGTGGAAAACTAGATAATTGCGGTTTATCTTTTGTTTTCATTGATTTGATTGACTAACGGTGGTTGAACTTTGATTGCACCTAGTTTGTTTATGCTTGATAATCTTCTCTTCTGATATAAGATTCACTCAAACTAGTTCAGAGTTTCGACAGGGATCTTTAGGCATTGTTAGTTCTAAAGACGATCTTGTGATAATCCATTGTTAACGAGACTCTAGTTATGTGCGTGATTGATCACAAGAGATTCAAGTTATTGTGTGCGGTGTTTATTGAAGATCTAAGAAGATTTGAAGACAAAGAAGATATTGAAGATATTAGATTTGTGGGTTCATAATCTTTGGTGTGCACAATACTTGTTTCGGTAAAAGAGGATCCAATTAATAATCGGTTTATCTTTGTGATAGATTGGATTGATTAATTGAGTAGATCGGAATCAACACAATTCTTTGGATTAAGAGTGTTGTTGGCTTAATCTTAAACGATTACTTGGTAATTGAACATAAGATAGATCTAAGGACTGCCGAAGGAGTTTATGTTAAGATAAACGAGAAGAGCCTTTGTCAGAGCTCATATCACTTGGTTGAATAGAGTTGATACCAAACATATTTTTTGTTCCTTTAATGTTTGGAATACGAACCAAAGGAATTGTTTCAAGTACGTGACTTATTCATAGGTCGGAAGCGTGGGAATACAAACGGAACTATGTGAACTATAGGTTTAGTTGCTTGCTCTCAACTATACGAAGTTAGGTGTAATTTTGTGTAGCGGCTTAATCCTGAGAGAATTCAATTATGGACAAGGTCCCGGGGTTTTTATGCATTTGCGGTTTCCTCGTTTACAAAATCTTGCTGTGTCATTTACTTTATATTTCCGCACTATAATTGTTTTATTATAATTAAAGTAAATCACACAAACGTTAATTCCTATTTACTTGATAAGTGCATCATATTGTGTTTGGTTAAGTCCGAACCTTTTTATCAAGTAACATACTTCGTTGTTGTATTGTATCGATCTCGTATCCATAGACGATCACACGAAGTGTGAACCGATTAGTTGTATTGTCTCGACTCAGTCCATAGACACTTTTGGAGAAAGGACTTATATGTAGGAAAAGTTTTAGCTTGAGGTATATTTGGGTACCCTCGCCTTTTCACAAGCAATACAACTGTGCGAAATTACATGTACCCAAATATGTCCAGCCGACCATCGTGCATAAGGTTGCCTGCCGCTACGACTAATTATGAGTTAAAACCTGGTACTATTAAGATGATCCATGTCTTCTTAAGGATAGATGGTGATAACCCTTACTTTCATGTGAGGTATTTTGAGGAAATTTATGGAACAATTAGGATACAAGACCTTAGTGATGAAATTTTAAGACTTTGTTCCCTTTTCCATTGAGAGATAAAACCAGATACATGTAAGTTTAAGTCACCCATTTGTAGCTACATCCAATGCGATCATTAACTGTCGAAATGGTATTATGAATTTGCCCATTGGTAACTATTAAGTTGAATATTTTCAATATTTGTAAGTAACCCCCTGAGGTAGATGACTCTTCCATTGAAGAGGTAAACATGATAGGAACACTAGTTCAGGAGTCATTACCAAACACTTTGTTAAAAGATCCATTAGAGAAAATCCTAGCCCATTTTGGGTTTGATTTTGATGATGATAGTGTGATTAATGAGGTGAATGCTTTGTTAGATTTCACCCCTTTGATAGACACTTGTGACGGATCAATTTTTTTTTTTTTCTCCCAATGGGTTGGGTTACAGCCCGCTTGGCAAGCTCCGACTCCCTGAAACGCCACTCAAGTTAAAATAAAATAAAATAAAATAAACTAAACTAAAATAAAATGTTCATTGGTAAAATCCCTATCTCGGTAGGTAACAATCGCTTCTACCAGAACAACAAACTTGAGATCTCATTTGATGCAGAAATCTCATTGGTCTCAAGGATAGAATTCCATGAGCATATGTCACATACCATAATACTCATAAAATTTCACAAGAGTTCCAATTTCCCAAAAAAAAAAGAAAAGAATCGGTCAGTTGCCAAAATAAGAGTTGGCCAATTGCCGAAAATAAGAGTTGGCCAGCTGCCGAAAATAAGGTCGGCCAGCTGCCGAAATAACATATGGCCAATTTCCAATAATAACAGATGGCCAATTGCCTAAAATTAACAGACGGCCAGTTGCCAAAATTTACAGACAACCAATTGCCAAAACTTAGCAGACGACCAGTTACCAAAATTCATAGACGGCCTATTGCCAAAAATTAACAGACGACCAACTGCCAAAATTCACAGACGGCCAATTGCCAAAAACAACGAGATGGCGGTTGCAACGTCAAGGTAGTTCAGTTTTGACCACCATTGGCCAGTTGCCAATGATATATACTTGCCTAGGTTGCAATCATCTCTGAATAGATGGTATGAATTGAAAAGCAATAACCAAGACTTTCAGATGATGTGAACAACCTTGCAGAGTTGTGCTGAACCGCATAGCGGCTGCCTACGTACCCTCTCCATTGCTCGTAGGGATCAAGCACGACCGTTGTTTGTCAATTATTTTAGATAGTATGATCTATCCATAATGGTAGCAACTATCTCTCAACAGATACCAAGTAAACTTATTCCAATTGCAGTGTATATATAAAACTTCGAGAAGATCACTACTTTAAGTAAACCCAAGGTACCAAAATAATCCACAATTTAAAAAATGCGAATTTGAAACTTACATTACAACCGTCAACAGTTTGTACCCAACCGGATGTAATCACGGAGTTTTGGCCCTGTTCAGCTGGACTTTAACGGAATACTAGGAGTGAAAGTCTAGCAAACAAACAAGCTAGCAACCCAGTTAAAGGCTAAAATAAGGTAAAGCAAAAGTATGATAAATAGTTGGTCGCCCAGTTTACATATAGTTAGAGGGGGGAGTGGGTTTACATATAGTTGGTTGCCCAGTTTTTTTGCGTTCTATTGAGTTTCCAAATGTAATTTATTATCGTTTTAAATAGTTTTTTTTTTTGAGTTTTTGAGGTTGCTTTAACCTCTTTTCTCATAAACTATCTTGTAAATAATTTTTTGATCAATACAATTTTTTGACTTATCAAAAAAAAAAAAAAAGGCATGATAAAGGATGCAATTATGTTTATAAAATTTGCACTTAAAAGGGCAAATACTAAGGGCAAAAATCAAAAAATGTAATGTAAGGAATGCTACTCAAACAAAATACCTTTACTGTGTCTCATTTTCCCTACATACTTCAGCACAATATTTGACCACTTTCAAACACGGTGAATACAGTGCTCAGGCAAATCTTATTTATTTCACCCTTGCTCCTAACAAGATTTAATACTCGTATACTGTCATACCGTTATCCATCGACTTCGGAAATGAAATAATGCTTAAGAATGAAAAATGCTCTTCTATGAGTGCACGCCAGGTCTTTTCGTTTAACCATGAAATCTAGTTTAAATCCAACATTTGCCACCAAGTGAAAAAACAACTAAAGCATTACATGAAAATCAAAGGGGTTAATGTTAGAGCACTGTCTCAAGCTTGTTTGTCAAGTTTAGTTGTCAAAACTATAAGTCTTGATTTCTAGTGTACTTATAGCTATGTCTCAGATTAGGATATAATGTGTAGTTGAGCTTTAGACTTCACGTCGTTCATCGATTGAAGAGAAGAACTACTAAGGGGAGCTTGTGGAACTTCATCAACAAAAAGTATTTGTACGATTACGAATCAATCCGATTTTGCTTCAATTGGTTCATATATATTTCTATGAGATAGTGAACAATTGAACAACTCTATTAGTAACATAATTAGATTCATTTGATTATCTTTCATAATTGATTGGTCATCATATTTTATCTAGAAATGTTAGATGAATGTGGTTAAGAAAAAAGTGTTAATATGGCTAACTTCGGTTAACTATTGTTGAGCCAACTCAATATACACATTTAGGTACGGTTACCCATATTTAAATGAATGTATATTTCATTTGTGTGTAACAAGCTAAGACCATCTAACGGTGGATAGATAATTCTTTGGTTTTAAGCAAATTTAGCTTGAATCTTAAATCAGGTTTCATCTAACCGTGAATATTGAATGCTTTGTTACTAAGTTATTTTAGCTTTGATTAAAAGACTATATAAGGGAGAACTCTAGCAACTGGAAAATCTTATCCCGACACTTTCATGTGTCCTAGTTGCGACTAGATTTGATTCTCTTTTAACCTAGGTTTTTCCAAAACCATTATAGGTTAACGACTTGAAGACTTTATTTGGGATTTGTGAAGCCAGACCCAACTATTTTCTCTGTAGTTGCGTGTTCTGATATTACTTGTTCTATCGTATTGAGTACTATCTTCTCTAATATTTGCTCAAGATTTATCTCTGATAGGTAAGATATATAAAGTAATCACAAAGCTCTTCGTCTCATTCTTTGTGATTCCACAATAACTTCTTCTACTACCATATAGTTAAGTTATTGTGAGGTTATTGATATTTCTAGGATGTACTTCGGGAATATAAGACCAGATTATCAGTTGGTTCATGTTCACCTTGATTTATCAAAAGATGGAACAAATACTTCATAGGTATTTCAGAATAGACTTATCTGTGGGAGACAAATTTATCTATCAGAATAGACTTATCTATGGGAGACCGATTTGTTTATAAGTCTTCGACTTTGAGTCGTAGCAACTCTTAGTTGTAGGTGAGATCATCTAAGGGAATCAAGTGCGTAGAGTCCTGCTGGGATTCAGAGATGTAAGGAACACGACTGTACCTTAATCGGTGTGAGACTTGGTTAGGGATCAACTACATTCCAGTCTGAAGTTAACTTGTAGTAGGATAGTGTCTGTAGCGTCTTAATATAGTGTGGTGTTCAAAACTGGATTAGGTCCCGGGGTTTTTCTGCATTTTCAGTTTTCTCGTTAACAAAAATTCTGGTGTTTGTGTTATTTCTTTTCCGCATTATATTTGTTTATATAATTGAAATATCATAGGTTGTGCGTAGGTCAATCAATTGGTAAATCCGACCTTTGGTTATTGGATATAAATTGATTGACTTAGGCATTAGTCTTTGGTACCGTCCAAGTTATTTATGATATCAATCGGGCTCTGATTTCTATCATTGGATTGCGGTGTATTGAGAAATTGAGATATTACTCTTGGATATCTTTCCTTGATTGAGTCTCGGGATTTGTCTAGTTGATTCTCTTGGAATTATATATTGGAGTTAGTCCATACAGATTGCTTAGAATGAAATATTAGGTGTGGTTGTTAGACTGCCTTTTTTTTGAGATAGTGCTAAAGAGTATAAGGACAAAATAAAACTTGTGCATGATGAAATATTTCAATAAAGTCATTTTCCGGTCAAAAGGTTCTTTTGTATGATACTCGTTTGCATATATTATATTTTTAAGGAAGTTGCGCCCTCTTGGATCGGCCCTTACGTGGTCCGCACTGTTTTCCTCATGCGCTGTTGAAATTGAGACACCAGATGGCAGTAGTTCTTCAAAGGTTAATGGTCAGAGATTGAAGTCCTTTTTAGAACCTTTTCCTATAGATGATATTGAGGAGGTCCCTCTGGAGGACCCTATGTACCTTGATTGACTATCAAGACGGTTGTATGTTGTATATTACTTTTATAAGTTTTTGTTATTTATTTTTAGGTTTTTATTTTTCTCATTTTTCTAATTTTTCTATGTGGAAGGATTGTTATGCTTCACCCAGGTACTATCTTTATGACTTCTCACTTTACTGAATCCTCTTGTTACTTATACTTTTGATATTGTTCTTTCATTAGAAAAATTGAGGACAATATTAGATTTAAGTTTGAGGCTAAGGAAGAAACTTTTAGTTGCAATATATAAACTCCAGAGCCTAGAAACTTGTGCCAATTAAGGATACCACAAACCAATTTAAGTGGATGGAAACATCTTGGTTGTAGGAGTCGAAGGACCCAAACTAAAGAGTCTATTAATAAAAGAACAGATCTCAGGTTTTAGAAATAACATGTTCGTTTAACTGTATCCCGGAGTCGTCATTTCACTCTTTGTCTTTAGTTTTGCGAACTTTTTGTTTCTATAACTGATTGGTGGGGCACTAGTATCGCCTTGATTTCCATTGGGATGAAGTAGAGTGATTGAGTTACTAAAAAAAGACAAAAAAGACCAATCAAAATTATAAAAAAAATAAAATAAAAATAAATAAATATATATATATACACATTATTATTGTTCAATAAATAAATCGACCGATGGATACCTTGTATATACCAGCTAAGTTGATCTAGAATTAGGATTATCAATCGATGGGAGCCTTGTATATACCAGCTGTGTTGATATTAGAGTTCAGACCAGTATCTCAATCCATTAGGATTCATAGGATTCATCTTGGCGTCGACGATCAAACATATATTCTGGGAAACACCATTCACCTTAGTCGACATTGCAAACCATTTATCTCTATATCCATCTTTTTAATGTATTCATGTGATTTGTTTGACTCCGTATATTGATGTCCATAGTGCAACTATCTGAGTAGAGCTTTGTCACTAATATATGAATTTTAGAACGCTTGAGTGCAAACTCGTGTACACCAATTGGATTCGCATCTGGGTAATTCCTCATGTAGTCAATGAGAGTATGCCAACTAAGGATATTGTTTAGTGTCCTTCCTAGATTCTTCACAGGTAGCTAGGGTTTGGAGTAAAATTTTTGTGGGTACACCTCTTGTAAACCCTCCCGTAACTATAACTAGCGCCACTAGGGACACCTAGGGGTTCAAAGGATTGTTGGACACGCTAAGTGCCATCGCGTTGCCTGCGGCAGTGACTTAGGATTTTATTCTCTAGATTAAATTTGGTCGAGGACTAGCAAATAATAAGTTTCGGGGTATTTGATAGACACATTTTTGTGTCTGATTTGATCTCAATTCTATATATTGTTAGTGCTCATTTTTGTACTTATTATGATATTTTGTGTATTTGTAGGTGTTTTTGGAGAAATAAACTCTTGTAGAAAAAGTCGCTCGATAAATTGTATCTGCACCCCTGATAAAATTACTAAAGGCACTCCCGAAAAATATTAAAGGCACTCTTGAAATGTGTTATTGGCACCCGGAAGAGTTGATAAAGGCACCCATGAAATTACTATTTACACCCCAAAAATATACTATTTGTACCCCATGACATGTGCTAAAGGGCCTCCGGCAGTGGATAGCGGGATACCTTCTTCTTCTCAAAATTTAAATTGAAATTTGGCGGGAAAGATTTTGCAGAAGGTTAAATTTTAGGATTTGATTTTTGGGCAGTTTAGGGAGAGATTCAATCGCTAAATTCTCTTTGGTTGGACATGATTGATCTAAACAGGGAAGGTATAGGGTTAGTTTCGATCATATTTGGGTAGATCAATGGATTTCAAAAAAAAACAGGGAAGAGGGGTTCTATTTAATATTTTTGGAAAGAAATCACGAGATTGTTCGTATCAATTGGAAGACCACGTATGTTTATCTCCAGCTTGAATGAATTTTCAAAGATTGGAGTGAATTAACACCAGCAGACGTGTGGAGATGAAATGGAAGGAAAGTATTACCCTTAAAGAGTAAGAAATATTCCCGAGAAGTAAAGAAGATTTTGGGAGTTATTGTCGAAGATTTTTTGATGTTGTGGTGTATATAAAGGTTGTTGGGGAGCCACGGAAGGAGCATGGAGATTTTGGGGAAGCTTAGACAGAGAACAAAGATTAAAAAATGAAGTTTCAGAGAAAACCATTTTCTTGTTGTTAAAGTCGAAGAACAAACCGCCAAGAACTGTCGTTCTTCAACAGTAACTATGACACAAACTTATAACTCTTTTATTCAAAATTGCAAAGCTTGAGTCGTAACTGTCGTTCTTGGAGGGGCCCAAACATCTGAATGTACATAATCAAGAACTCCACTAGTGTTGTGGATTGTTGTGCCAAAGCTTGTTCTTGTCTTCTTGCCTTTCAAATAATGTACACAAAACTCTAATTTGCAGAAAATAACGCGTTTCAACAAATCTTGTCGAATTAAAGAATGTAACGACTTATCACCTAGATGTACAAGACACATACACCATAAATTCATGGCCTCCATAGCTGCAATCTCGTTATGTTCCAAAATAGACACATCTCTCGTTATTGTACTCCCAGTTAAGTATTATAAGTTATGATGATGTGTGCCCATCATGATTGCCATCAATACAAAGATTACCTATAGAACCTCATTCTCAGCTACTATCTTGTAGCCCTTAGCTTAGAAGTTCTAAGAGAACTTAGATTCTTCTTCGTAGTAGGTATGATTATTCCCCATACATACTTCTCCATCAAACTCTTTAAATCTTAAGAAATAGTAACAATGAGAATATATATAATAAGTAACACCAAAATCTAGTACTCATGTATTGTTAGTTACAATACAAGTTGTTGGTGTCACATTCAGTGAGAAATATGAAGCTTCATCTGAATCTTCGCTTTCCTTAGCAATGTTGAACTCAATCTTGTTATTATCTTATTCTCTATCTTTACGCTTGGCACAATCCTTTGCCCAATGGACAAAATCATGACACTACGCACACTCATCCTTCTGCGGACACGTTCTTGGCTTTGAATGCCCTATTCCTTTGCCACGATCACTAAATTTCTTCTTCTTGTCCGGTGAACGACATCTTGCAACAATCACATTTCTTTCAGCTTCATTTGCAAAATGTTCATGATCCATCTTCCTGAACTCTTCACTTTGCAATGATGTGGTGACTTCGTTGTACGTCAGCTTTTCCATACTGTGCGTTAATGCTTTAATCGGGGGAACATACACATTAGGAAGATAATTCGGCGAGACACAACACTATTCCTCTTCGTCAACCTTCTTGTCATAATTAATCAAATCAACAAGAAGTTTATTAAACGAATCTAGTTTCTCTTTTAGAGTTACTCCATTCTTCATGTTATAAAGATACAAATTTCTCTTAAGATGTATCATATTTGCCATGTTCTTCACTAAATATTCATTTTATATCTTTTTTCCAAAGCTCCTCAGTTGAAGTCTCGTCCTGATAATCAAGTATTATCGTCGTTGCTAAGCACCTGCGAATAGAACCAAAACATAATTTATCCAGCTTGTTCTAATGTACTTCTCTGTCATATTGTAATACCACGATTCGGCGGGTAAGGTTTGCTTAGAAGGTATATATATAATGGTTTGTCCTTTCCTAACACCGAGGCCTGATGGGTACACTTATTTGAGCTGTGGGAAAAACTTATTAGTTAAGCGTGCTTTGCTGAGAGTAGTCACGTGATGGGTGACCTCTCGGGAAAGCCTTTGTTGGATATCCATGATAGTGCCGCTAAAATCCCACTGCTTGGATAACCGCAGTGGGTAAGTGGGAATAATATCGGTGTTAGTTGGGATACAACCAAGGACGGGTTTCTTATATCGGTGTTAGTTGGTATACAACTAAGGACGGGTTGCTTGTGCCTCGGGTGGGAGAGTACTAGGCCGTTGAGCTAGATACTGGTCACACAAGAGACAAGGAATATCTACATTATACCGAGGCCTTTTCAGCACAGTTGGCTCCAGAGTTTGCAGAAAACTCTGCAGTTAAGCGTGCTTTGGCCGGAGCAATCCAGGGATGGGTGACCTCGCGGGAAGTTGTTGTTGGATAACCGCAGCGATGCCCGTTGAAAACCCCACACTGCCGGATAACCGCAGTGACTAAGTGGGGACAATATCGATGGAGGGTCGGGTCATTACACATATCGTATGGACCACCTTCTAGAGTTTTATCTCGGTCAAGATGAACAAGCATCCATTATATGTTTCTCCATAAACCAAAATTATTGGTTCCGAAGAGCTTACCAACATTCAATTGTGATTTATGATAATGATGTTCTTTATCTTTATTTGACGATTTCAATGTTTCCATGGGCTCTTCCGCTTCAACCATTATTCGTGATAAAAAAAAACCAACTTTTGAGATAAGAATTAACTCAAACAACTTCTGAACAAATATTGCTGCTGCAATATTACGAAAACCCGAAAATTCCAAGAACGTAACTTGAGCTTTTGATGCCGATCGTTGCGAAAAAAACCTCACAAGCAGGTATAGTAATCTAAATTTGCAAAGAACATAAGAACTCACATAAAAGAGAACAAAAAATTTAAGGAGGTTGAATCCTCGGGAAAAATAAGTGATTTTATATATTATTGTGTTGGAGAAAACATATAAAATCCAAGAGAGGAGAATAAGTTTTTGGTGTATTTTCTAGGTTCTCTACTTGGCTATTTCATACCTTAACTCTAAAGTTGAGAGAATAAATGAAGCTTGGGATGGATATTGTCTTGTAGCTTCTGAAAATGGGATTGTGATTCCTTGTAGGTATTATGCGTACGTCGTGTCTTAATTATCAAGTGTGTATATTGTTCCTGACATCTCTTTTCCCATCACATGCTTGTTACCGTTGCATCTAGAGCATCTTCATGGAAGCTTTTGGACTATGACGTAGAAAGGCCTTGTGTCTCTGTACAAACATCATATTGTTTGGAGGTTGAGGTAAGATACTTTCTAATGTTGTATTTGTTTTCAATTCTTAAAGTTTATACTTATTTTATTTTGCCATTACAGTTTGTATGCTAAATTGGGTTGTTTTTTGATGCACTTAAGATGTTGGTTGTTTCACAAGAGTGGTGCATATTCTAGTTGGTGGTTCATTACCTAACACAAAGAAAAAACGCTGAACTTTGGTGTTGCATCTTGCATGGTGCATTTGGCCACATCTGACAAAACAACAACTCCCTCCCCCCACCCCCCACCCCCACTTGTTTTCTTTTAGTGAATATTATATATATATTAAATTTAGGGACTCATAGGCATCAAAGGTTTTAGTTAACGCATCCGGAATATATTGTGTAGGTCTTAATGAAAACCTTATGAGTTAAGAACAATTTGGTATTATTTCACACTTGTCCATATTCACCCAATTCTACTATCTTGGAATTATCTCTACAATCTACAAATACTTTAAACACTTGCTTTACTAGTTTGTGCACATTTTGTTTTTGAATTATTAATATGGACATAATTGTACACATGTTGATTAATTAGGTATACATAGTTGTACACATGTTATTCATTTTGAAATCTAATAAATTAAGGAAAGCATTAATATGTACATAGTTGTACACACATGTTATGTTATTTAGTGTTTATAGTTGTGCACATGTTGATTATTTAGATGTACATAGTTGCACACTTACGGAACTATATTTTATGCATACAAATCAAAAATTAGGGAAAGCACTAATGTTTATATGTGTTAGATTTTCTTATAGGTGTGTACATAGTTGTACACCATGTGCTATCTCAATAATATATGCATGTTTTGTGGCATAAATGTTGGATTTTTGTTGGGGTGTACATTGTTGTACACCATTGTGCTGTCTCATGATTTTATGGCCTTGGATTTTTATTGGTGTGTACATAGTTTGTACATCACTGTACAATCTCAATGATATATATGACCTGTTTGTGGGTATGGATGTTGGATTTATTGTATTTTTTAATAGGTGAGTACGTAGTTGTGCACCGTTGTTGTATCTCAATAATATATGCATGTCTTGGGTATAGATGATGGATTTTTGTAAGTGCGTTCATAGTTGTACATAATTGTGCTCTCTCATTATTTTATGGTCTTTTATTGGTATGTATGTTGAATTTGTTGGGGTTTTGTAGGTGTGTACATAGTTATACACCATTGTACAATCTCAATAATATATATGTCTTGTTTTCTGGGTCTGAATGTTTATTTTTTTTTAGTTTTTTTCTATAGGTGTGTGTTGGGAAAATTGGCACCCCGAGCGCAAATACCATGAAAATCTTCAATCACCATCAACAAATCCTTGCATAGACTCCACCATTGATCACCAAGAGAACCATCCAGAAGAATCATCATTAGCTCTACCTAACCAGTAAGCTAACAATATATTGAACTCTAATCCAGAAAGGAAGAATTATATTCAATATCATACTCCAACACATGTCATGATTACCGTGTATCTGAAAAAGACCATCAGATATCTCCATTGTGATTAAAAGCCTTAAACCTTTGAGAGATTCACAAATTCATCACCAATCTGACATATTTTTACCACCATCACACCCAACATACTCGCTCAGAATATATATCGTGTGAATCCCCATATTATTGTGGTACATGCTTTCAAGATCAGGCACATTCTTCATATGACGTGCAAGCAATCAAGAATACTTTAACATAGACTTAAGAACATAAATCTATAACATCTCATGCATAACTTCGAAGCGTTTCTGAACTTGATTCTACATGAGACTTCACAGCCCCATCATTTCTTCAAACTTTGTAACCCATTCTTTATAATGTATGATTACTAACAATCTTCAAGAAGTATATATGTATTCCACTACAGGCCTTATGTTGCATCCCATACTACATCATAAAACCGAAACGAAGAACATACACTTCTACCAAGTTGAACCTCCGATTTGTAAATCACATCACAAATCCATCTTTGTGTAACACCAGTTGAAACATTATCTTCAAAACATATTTCTCCACCCGAACAATAAACCATCGTTCAATTCCAGGTTTAATCACACTATCCCGTCCTTGCTCTGATACTAATTGTTGGGAAAGTTGGCACCCCGAGCGCAGCGGAATACAAGATCACAAAGGCAATTGGTGATTTGAACTAAACATGGGAGAAATAATAAGAGAGACAGAAGATAAACAAGCACATACAACCACAACACAAGATATACGCGGTTCACCTTTACATGCTACATCCACGGCCAACACCACCAGAAAAACTTCCATTAACATCAAAGACCATTACATGCTCTTTTCGCAACCCAAGACAACAACCAAAGAGTAAACAATACATACCCGAGAACACCATCGAAGAAACCATAGAAATCAATTCTCTAACCATTCCTCAAACCAGCCTCATGTCTTCTCTTCTACATCTTCTTCACAGCTGCTAGTAACAGAGGAGAAACATGAAAACTCTAGAAACTTGGTTTAGAGCAAATCCCTAAACACTAGAACACCAAAATCCTCTCTCCACAAGTTTTTTCTCTCACAAGGATATTGACATTCACGGTAGCACTTTCTTCCTAACAAAGAGACCAAAATCCTAAGCACAAGGATTTACCATTCTTCTAGGTTGGATGTCTACAAACCTACAATTCTAGTCATATATAGAGAGAACACAAACTTGGCCACCAAGTATTAGTTTCCTATTAGGAAACCAAACTCTTTCCGAAACTCTATACCACCTAGATTAGGAAACCACTCAATGTAGAAAAGGCCCAAAACAGAAAATCCACTTATTTCCTAACAGTGTGTACTGATGAGTGCCAAATATTGCATATTTATACACCTTTTTATTGGCATTTAGCTCATCTTTTGTGTTCAGGAATCAGATATTATCCCAGATTCTGTATTTTCTTTGTTTTCAAGAATAAATATTTGTATTAATTAATTTTGTGTTTTTAGGTAATAAATAAAGTTCGGAGAATCTGAGGAGCCAAAAGAGCAGAAAATTGGAGGCAAGCGTCTATGGAGCAGAAAACCAAAGCCCGCGCGAGCATCAGTTGCAACCCAACAAGAAGCAACCCATTTACAAGACATGGGCTCGAGCTACCCACGACCCGGATCCAAGCCCGTACCATTTGAGCCGTTAGATTTTATCATACGGTCGCATCGGCACACGCATCGGATATCCGTAGCATCCAACGCTCGCTCCACCTTTCACTTCATTCCTTGCTGCTCCTGCTCAACACCAAAAACCGCATATTTCCTGAGCCGTTGAGATTTGCCTCACCTCCATCTGACGCTCGCTCCTACCTTCGCATCGTCTTCTCGTTGTGCCCGCTCAACACAAAAATCTCCTATACCTAACCCATCGACCAAAACCATTTCTTCTTCTTCTATTCTCTTTCCTTTTCCCCCGACAATTGCAGAGAGAACCCATTCTCTCCACCTCCTTCACCATACCAGCACGCCACCACCATCCTCATCTCCTCACCCTGACACCATCAACAACAGCCGCACCACCTTCTCCCCCTCATACTTGCTCTCTATCTCTCTCATAGCCTCTTACCTAGAAGCTAAGTTGGAGATAGGAAGAACTAGGGTTAGGGTTTTGTCCAATCAATCAAGGGAGTTGATGAAGCCGAATTGACAGAGGAGAGCATGATTCAGCGACGTGGGTGAGAAGGTATTCTCTTATTTTTTTTGTTTTTGAAGTAAATTAGGGTTTTGCTTTGCATGTATAAATAGAATTGAGAAGTGGATGTTAGAACTCATGCCTGGGCTAGCCAGAGCACCAATTAGTCTAATTTGTGTTTTAATTGTTTTTATCATGTTTTAATTCCATCAGCTAGGGTGTTTGATGAAACCCATGATCATATGTTGAGTTAATCCTTGTTCATATTTGTGTTCTTGGAATGCTTTAATGTCTTAGGATGAATGAATTATCTAGTTGAGACTAATTAACTTGTGATAGTTTGTACTGTAAGAAGACAAGCTATACTAGGAGTGAGTTAGCAAGAATAGATAATACATTTTCCATTTTATCCTTCCCTGAAAGGAATCAAGAGCATAAATTGACTAGATATTGCCTTAGCTTAGGGTCAGGTGGTGGAATCAACCATCCTAATAACTCAACAACTTGTTTACAAGTCATTTATTGCCTTAGTTTAGAGTCACAACTCCAACTCAGTCGTATCGACACAACAACAACACTTGTGATAACTTCCTTAGAAATCAGTAGTAAGCCTTAGATCAAACTTAAACACCTCCATTTCTCTGTGGATCGACCCGTATTTGCCCTGTTTTACATTGTAGATACCGTGCACTTGCGGTTTAACATGTAGGCAAAACAAACATATTCCCAAGCCTACCAAGTTTTTGGCGCCGTTGCCGGGGACTTGGCGTGTCTTTGTGTCGATTCTTGCTTGCTTTGCGATTTTCATCCCACCATTGTACATATTAGCTTGCACTCTTTATATCATTGTAGTATAACTTAGATAAAAGCATACGTAGTTATAATTTAGTTGTAGTTGCATCTTTAAGCTGTCTTTCAATTCAGTCATCTGCATCATCTATTGCATATTGTTAACTGCATTAGTGCATTTTAGTTAATCTCAACTGCATATTTGCTCATCTGCATTCTCATTTGTTTTCTCATTGCATTTTTAGTTAGCTCATCCGAATGGCATCCTGTTTATTGCATCTTAGTTAGTTTACCTTAACTCCATCTCGCATTCTCATATTATCACTGCATCTCATAACTTGAGCTATCCCCTTTCAGCTGCATTATGACACTCATTGCTAAACCCTCATTTAGGCTAGCTGAATCTGTGTAGTGGTTCTGTTATTATAACTGTGCATCTGTGCAGTGTCTTAAACTGTGCAATATTGGGAACTGAGGTTTCTTTGTTGAGACAGCAGGTGCCTGTGCTACAAAAGCCAAAGGAAGGGAAGACAAGGAGCGAGAACAATACAACCATTTGAGCTAAAGCGGATTTGGTTATCCTAGAACTTCATTGTACTATGAATTGTATGATTGATAAACCGTGAAATCCTGATAACCTAGCTGCTTAGCGAAGTATTGTCCAAACTCTACAACATAGAGTACCTTTTTGAGCATTATCATGTGATATCTGAACTAGTTGGAAGTGCTATGACTTTGTGCTGAACTGTATGGGCATGTGCATGAATCTGTCAAAACTGACCTGTGCATCACTGAAAAAGTTGTTGAGCATCTATTAATGTGCATCTGTGACCCATGCTTGCATGATAACTTAGTTACCCTGCATGAACAATCACCCATGAGTCAACTGTAGTTCACCTAAGCACTACCACGAGTGCATGATAAAACCTTGCTAGGTTTTGCTCACACTGAAATCTTTGTGCTTGTATGTTCTGTGCCTGGCCTTACATCTGCCATGTGCTCGGCTCCAGCCCCTGTTGCAGCCTGGTTAACCAAATTGGCTTTTAGCCCTAGTGATGCCAACTGAGACAGCTCATTTCATCTGCCATGTGCCTTGTGTGACCCTGTTGAACCATATCTGAGCAACATTTAATTCCTTGTTCCCCTGAGTTTCACGTTGCATAGTTGCTTGAAATCCCATTGGAAAACTGAAATGTGTGCTGTTATATAATATGTGCATTGAACCATTGGCTGAACTGGCTACATTTTACCTGTGAGATATTGACCTAGAGTTCTGTAGTTTGTGAGGTTGAACTTGGATAGCCAGTTAGCTGGAAGCCCAAGTGAAGTCAACGGTGACAGTTGACATCAACTCAAACCGTTGACATCAACTGAGTGAGTTGATGCCACACACCCTGTACTCTTATGCATGCTTGATCTTGTTTTGAACCTTGTATGAGCTTTCACCTGCCAAGATTGCTGTCAGTATCACTTGTGCAAACCTGTAAGCCTGCCATCAACTGAGCTGTGTTTTGTTAAGTTTGTGCATGCTCTATCCTATTAATACTCTGGAAACCAACCCTGCTAAGCATTGCTCATCGCATTACATTTGTGCATCTGTTGACATCAACTCGGCCTGCATATACGCATAACTGTGTGCATAATCTCTGGCCTTGAAATTTCACATGTATTGCTCCCTGTGCATGAGCTGCTTGGTAATATCTTGATTGTTGCTCTGCCTTGGCTGACTGCCATTAGTGTTTGACTCTGAGCTAGCTGCCAGGGTATCTCTGTGCATCAATTGTGGCACTTGAGTGAAATCATTGTTCTGCTGAACCTTTTGGGCCTGAATCTGTCAACCCTGTTGAGCCAAGCTGTTGCCTGACCCCTTGCATACTATAACTCAGTCAACTAGAGCCATCTACACCCTTAGGTGATCATCTGTGAGCCTGTTGATGCCCTATCAGCTGATACTGTGAATCACATGCCCTGCAAATCATTGAGCATTAACCTGTGAAGAGTGACATCAACTGACACTCTGCTAAATCTGTTAGAAATTGCTAAATCTGTTGCATCTGTGAACTGGCATCCCTATTGTGTGATCTTATAGCCTTTGAGTGAGTGTTGAGCAACTTGAGTGAGCATCATCATCTGCCCTGAGCACCTTGCATCTGCCAAATTGTGTTGTGCACATAATCTGATTCTGTGCACATGACGGTGCATAAGTTTGAGTTGCACTTAGTCATAAGTGATTGCACTTCCAGCCGTCTTTGTGAAGGCCAGCAACTACCAGCAATTTCAAGCACTTCTGAGTGCTTAGTTATGTGAAATGGTGTGTGAATTCTTGTGTGAGTTTGTGATTGACTTGTGCTGTGAATAGCTATCTGTGCATTTCAACCAATTATTGTTTTTCTTGTGCTTGGCCTGACTAGGGCTGCACATAACTTACCAGGCTGTGCACACAGCCAGTGCATGAGCTTGCCAAGCTCTGCACAAACTGAACCCTTAACAGCTAAGCCCACATCAGCTGAGTAGCTAGGTTTTGCAACAACTGACCTGTGCATTTTGCACATAACCTGGCTCTGCACAAGCAAGAAGCCCACAAAAACCAAACTGAAACCCAGTTCCACTGGGCTGTGCAACTTATTCTTTGCATAGCCTGAAGCCCACACAAACCAAACTAAGCCCACTTAAACCAAATCTGAGCCCACAACAACTGGGCTTTGCATCACTTGGGCTTGGCTTCCCTGTTTTGAAACATCATTGGTTATACATGCTTGATGTGTGCTAAGTTGCTAGATCATGTCAGGATTTTGGTCTGCAACAGGGGATGGCCAGAAATCAATTAGAGAACTTGCTTACGGGCATGCCTCACAGTATGAACTCCCCGCAGTCCACGATGATTTTAGGGAATATTATGAACCTTCTCAGGGCCCTGACCCTGAATTCACATACCCTAGTCATCATGCACACATGTATCAATCACCACAGTGGGGAGTTGAACAATTTTACACTCCCCCGACCTCGTATATGCACTCAGTGGAAGAAAACCTCATAGAGCAAAACAATGCTAGGTTTGAATTGAATGCAATGCATGATCATCCATATAGCAACATGTATGAGTTTCCCTTGTGTAGTGAACCATGTGCACAACCATATAATGATCATTCATATGAAACAAGGATACCCACTATTGAAGACTCTCCTTCCATTGAACAATGTTACTTGTTCTTAAAGATGAACCTGATTCATTTAGAAAAAAAAGAATGGAGGGAGGTTCATGATAGGATGATTGTTGTCCCTAATAAAGAAAATCTTGAAAATAGTGTTTCTGTTCCTACTCATGCAACTAACACTGAATATGAACCTGATCTAGAGGAAAATGAGTACACTAGAAATGCTACAATTTTGAATAGGGAAATACATTTTTGTTATGATGATGATGATGATGAATATGATATGTTAGAAGAGCATGTGTATGCTGAAAATATGGTGGAATCTTTGGGTTCAGAGACGTTAGGCGTCTCTTCTGTGAACCCTATGATTGATACTTCTTCTAACATTCATGCATATGATGTTAACTCTGAGTTTGGGTTTGTGAAATTCTTCAGTGAATGTGAGCATGCTACACAACTTTTTTGTGACTTAGGAAAGGATGAATCTTCTGTTGACACTAATATGGATCATGATATTATTTCGTATGCGATTCCCTGCCCATGTCACAATATGTTGCCCCTACGATTTTCTATGCATGACACAAAGCTTTTGGATAATGATGATTATGACATGGAGATTGATGAATTGTTCTATGCAGGTGAACATGATTTACCTTCTTTTTCTGACCTTAGGAAAGTATGTGATGGTACAAATGATCTTATACATGAAAACAACTTAGATGTACCTAATCTCTCTCCTAAAGCACAGATTGAAACTCCTCCACCAAACCTAGGTATAGTTTGTAACAAAATTGCAAAACCAACTTTTCTGAAAATGCCTAATCTAGGCCTAGAGCTTTGTGCTTCCCAAGTCCTCTTGGACTATTTTGCATCAAAGTATAACACTTTTAAGGAGCCACAGTTGGAATGTGTATGTCTGCATGTTCTTAGCAAAACTCATTTTGAGCTAGACCTTGTGCATGACGTACCTTTAAAATTGCAAGATTTTGTGCTCACAAACACATCTGTTGACAAATTTAGGTTTGGGGGAAAATCATTCCCATGTGCAGCCTTATTTGCACTCTCATGTTATATTTGTGTAAGGCTGTTGATGTTTGTACATATTTTCTATTGGGTTGATCCTCAACTCTTTAGATTGTTGGTATATGGTGAATTTTCATTGTATATAATCCAGTAGGACTTGTTAAATTTTCTTTCTTGAATCGGTTGAGTTTTCTTGTACATATATTGTGCTAATCCGACATGATCTCCACTGAGAATGTTGGATTCTAGCCTTGACTAATGAAGCTCTAACCTTGCTTCCGCCGACATCCGGTAATCTCTTCCATTTTTCTCTATTCAACATAGTTCTCATGGTATGTGACTGTTTAAATTCTTATAATCTGTTGACACATTGAGGATAATGTTTGATTTAGGTTTGGGGGTGCATTTGCATTTGCATATAGAGTTTTTAGTCTTTTTGTTTTACTTCACTTAAAAAAAAAAAAAAAAAAAAAAAAAAAAAATTGAAAAATCGAAAAATCGAAAAACTCAAAAATTTGCATAAAAACCTCCAACTTTTAGAGATTTTAGAGTCACTAGCATGCTTCTAGCTATGTTTACATAGAGAGTCGAGAAATAACGAGAACTTGGAAATCTTGGAGAACACAATCGGGTTTCTTAGTTGATTAGAGCGTTAAAGTTGGATTTAACCATCGGAGGGCGAATTAGGTCTTTGTTGAGATATTCGGTAGTAGAATTGTGATCACCCATAGTGGAGACTACCCATTTTACATCAAGCGAGTCCGACCTTCACTCTTTGTGACTTTCTAGAAAATCATGTTAGAGTGTGTGTCACCGTACGTCAATTAGGGTAGGAATGGTGAGCTACCCAACTTCGCACCACTTTCAACACTATTTTTGATCTCTTGAGTGCTAATTTCGTCAATCATGAGGGTGACGTTTAAAGATGAAAACTTCTTCTAAATATCGATTTGCGAGTTAGCATCACTCTCTCCCTCTCAACAACATCAATGATTCATAGAAACACATCATCGTCGGCCAAGCGAGCACCATCGAATATTTGAAGAAAAGTTGAAATAGTCCAAGGTTCACGTGCAACAAAGAAAAGAAAAATAGGATGAGAATTAGTGAAGTTTATGAAATCAAGACAAGACAAGTTTTATTGTTTTATTGTTATTTTCATGTCATGTTGATTAAAAAAAAAAAAAAAAAAAAGTTTGTCAAGTTTTTGTGAAGTTCAGAAGTTCATCATCAGCTATTGAAGACCGAAGACTGAAGACGTTTCTATGAATCTTTGAGAGAGTGATATTAATTGCCGATCGGGTGAGAAGGTAAGTGAGTACTCCCATCCTTGCTAATGGTTGATTTCCTTTCTTAGAGATCATCGAGAAAAAGATTCTTTTTGTCCACACCTCTGTGGAGTCTCCGAAATTATTTCGGAAGGTTATCCTTCTCACCTTCAACGTGTGCGGGATTTCTCTCTTTATTCTGCCTGCACACATGAGAGACTAAAAAAGCGGTCTTTTTGAGTGCAATTATCATAAAACCCTAATGGTGAGGCGAAGTCGAGGCTTATGATCACAATCGAATCCAGAATTCTTTCATATGGTATGGTTACTTCTCGCTCGGCACTTAAGGATGAGAATGCATTCTTTGGTAGTTCTAACTTCTTGTTAATAGCATGCGAAACTCTATGTCCTCATAGCTCCTTGGATGCTTGAGACTCTTTTACACTCGAAGTTGGAGAAAGTTTTGTGGGTACACCTCTGGTAAACCCTCACGAGACTACAACTCGTCCACTAGGGACACCTAGGGGTTTAAAAGCTTAGTGCATACGCTAAATGCATTCGAGACCCGCGACAGGTGGTATAGTTAGGATTTCTTAATTTTGTTTCACTTGAGGACAAGTAAAATTCAGGTTTGGGGGTATTTGATGAGTGCCAAATATTGCATATTTATACACCTTTTTATTGGCATTTAGCTCATCTTTTGTGTTCGGGAATCGAGATATTATCCCAGTTACGTATTTTCTTTGTTTTCAAGAATAAATATTTGTATTAATTAATTTTGTGTTTTTAGGTAATAAATAAAGTTCGGAGAATCTGAGGAGCCAAAAGAGCAGAAAATTGGAGGCAAGCGTCTATGGAGCAGAAAGCCAAAGCCCGCGCGAGCATCAGTTGCAACCCAACAAGAAGCAACCCATTTACAAGACATGGGCTCGAGCTACCCACGACCCGGATCCAAGCCCGTACCATTTGAGACGTTAGATTTTATCATACGGTCGCATCGGCACACGCATCGGATATCCGTAGCATCCAACGCTCGCTCCACCTTTCACTTCATTCCTTGCTGCTCCTGCTCAACACCAAAAACCGCATATTTCCTGAGCCGTTGAGATTTGCCTCACCTCCATCTGACGCTCGCTCCTACCTTCGCATCGTCTTCTCGCTGTGCCCGCTCAACACCAAAATCTCCTATACCTAACCCATCGACCAAAACCATTTCTTCTTCTTCTCTTCTCTTTCCTTTCCCCCCGACAATTGCAGAGAGAACCCATTCTCTCCACCTCCTTCACCATACCAGCACGCCACCACCATCCTCATCTCCTCACCCTGACACCATCAACAACAGCCGCACCACCTTCTCCCCCTCCTACTTGCTCTCTATCTCTCTCATAGCCTCTTACCTAGAAGCTAAGTTGGAGATAGGAAGAACTAGGGTTAGGGTTTTGTCCAATCAATCAAGGGAGTTACTGAAGCCGAATTGACAGAGGAGAGCATGATTCAGCGACGTGGGTGAGAAGGTATTCTCTTATTTTTCTGTTTTTGAAGTAAATTAGGGTTTTGCTTTGCATGTATAAATAGAATTGAGAAGTGGATGTTAGAACTCATGCCTGGGCTAGCCAGAGAACCAATTAGTCTAATTTGTGTTTTAATTATTTTTATCATGTTTTAATTCCATCAGCTAGGGTGTTTGATGAAACCCCTGATCATATGTTGAGTTAATCCTTGTTCATATTTGTGTTCTTGGAATGCTTTAATGTCTTAGGATGAATGAATTATCTAGTTGAGACTAATTAACTTGTGATAGTTTGTACTGTAAGAAGACAAGCTATACTAGGAGTGAGATAGCAAGAATAGATAATACATTTTCCATTTTATCCTTCCCTGAAAGGAATCAAGAGCATAAATTGACTAGATATTGCCTTAGCTTAGGGTCAGGTGGTGGAATCAACCATCCTAGTAACTCAACAACTTGTTTACAAGTCATTTATTGCCTTAGTTTAGAGTCACAACTCCAACTCAGTCGTATCGACACAACAACAACACTTGTGATAAATTCCTTAGAAATCAGTAGTAAGCCTTAGATCAAACTTAAGCACCTCCATTTCTCTGTGGATCGACCCGTATTTTCCCTGTTTTACATTGTAGATACCGTGCACTTGCGGTTTAACATGTAGGCAAAACAAACATACTCCCAAGCCTACCATGTACATAGTTGTACACCACTGTGCTATCTCAACAATATATGCATATTTTGTAGGTATAGATAATGGATTCTTGTAAGCGTGTATATAGTTATAGATCATCATGCTCCCTCATGATTTTATGGCCTTTTTTTGTGGGTAGGTTGGATTTGTTGGTTTTTGTAGGTGTATAGTGTACAATCTCAATGATATATATGACCTGTTTTGTGGGTAGGGATGTTGAATTAGTTGGATTTTTTTGGGTGTCTACATAGTTGTACACCATTGTGCTATCTCAATAATATATGATTTGTTTTTTAGGTATGAATGTTAGATTTTTATAGGTGTGTACATAATTGTACATCATTGTGCTCTCTCTAAAAATATAAAAAAACTAATTCTTGATGAAACCTTAAGTTGTTGTTTTTCGGTATCATGAGATGATTTTAATAGGATGCTTGCTATGTATTTAGGTAATTTTCGAGGGAGCTTAAAAAAGTGGAGAAGAACAATGGACATGATTTAGATTAATGATGTATCTGATTTGTGTCTATCTTTCATTTTATTTTTTGTTATCACTATTATTCAAATTAGGTTAGGTTTGTCTGGACTTTAGTTTGCTTTCTCCCTTAAGAGCAGTAGTCGTCCTTGAATCTGATTCCAGTAAGCACTTTATTTTTTGTTATGACTAATATGATTCAAGTAAGCATTTTGTTAAGACTTCCGAGTGCCTGGAGTAGTAAGATTATTAGACTTTGGTGGGCTGAAAAGGTGTGCAAAAGGTTTATTTTGGGATAAAACATCTTTGTTATTTGTGGAAGATTATTTTACTTTTGTTTTATATGATATCTAGCAAAATCATATGCGCTATTATATCATGATTGTTGTTGGTGATTGTTAATGTGCACACAGTTATATACATGTTGATTGTTAATGTCCTTGGATATGTCCTTGGTACACATGTTTTTGGAACACAACTGATTGTTAATGTCCTTGGATATGTCTGTGGTACACATGTTTTGGGTACACAACGTATGCATAGTTGTACACATATTTCTTGTTATTGTGCACATTTATTGTTTATCTTTAGGGATTCATAAGCTCAAAATGGTAGAGCGCCCAAGCCTATCACAAGGTTTGCAGAGGTTGATAATTCAAGTCCATTTGAGTTTCCATGGTATGGTTATTTAATATGGATAGCGTTAGTGGTGGTTAGGTGCACAATTCAAGTTGTATGTGGTGTACAAACTGGGACACCTTGTCTTGTCTTTGGATTTTCTGGATTTTTGTAAATGTGTAAATATTTGTACGCCAGTGTAAACTAATATTTTTTTAAAATAAAAATTATATAGTCATATGGGTACTCTTTTTGGAGATCTCGGAAAGAGCTTTCTGAATATTTAAAGTTCGCGAATTTTGGACAAACAATTAGAAGATAAATTATTTTTATATTATTTAAAATTGCTGACATCATCATGAGTCACTTTGGACTAAACCGTAAATACACTAAATTGTAGATATATTTCAGATAATTTTTGGACTAAATTGTACCTAGTTAACTCGGGATGGACTAGTCCGTACTTTTTTGACGTGTTTTTGGACTAAACACTTTTTTCCCTTTATACTATTTCGCTTTGCCAGACCCATCATGGTAGGGAAACATATACATGCGTGGGCTACACAACTACTACATATTCTTTAGCTCTGCGCTTGTGACATACTATCTTCATGAATCACAGGTAAAGTGGAATGCCTTAGAGACATCGCATGAAAAACCGAGATTCCTTGTATCTTGAGGATAATATTTTGGCCTACTATTTAGATTCAGGTCTAGCTTTATATTTTGCTTTAGGTTCATCTTCAGGTTTCAAAATAATTATCTTAATAGTATATTGCTGCTATGGTTAATGTCATTATCACTCAGATATTTTCTTAAGTTGGAGAACAGATTTTCAGTATAATAGCCTTTCTTTTTCCTTTCTATTTTATAGGTTGACAACTTCAGTAACAAGTGTTGCGACTCCTTTTCTCCATAACGTACAGTTAAGATATCCCTCACGTATACATAATACTGCACGTCAGAGACGATGTCGTGCATCTGTCACAATGCATCAAAGGATTGTAAGGCGATCCATGAATAATTTGCATCGAAGAAACTATCATCGTAGAAGAACTCAAACAAGTAATGATGAAATACGATCTAATGCTCAGTCAAGTCCTGTTGTTGTACTATCAAATGGTCATAGGTTTAGAAGAGCTGTGGATGAGATAAAATGGGTTTCTCGTGCTGGATGTAAAAAAAAGTCCTTGATATTTCAATTGAAGGCATATGTACATATTGCAAGAAGGATAAAGAGGACAAGTCAGAAGTTTTTATGTTTAGTGAGACCAATAAGATGGATCCGAGGGAAGTACCAGTGGAGCTATGCCATTTAATGGATCTTGAGAAGATTCTTAGTGCTCGTGTGTAATGTCGGTTTATCGTGTCAAAGGTCATCAATACAAGTATGGCGGTAATGTCATAAATTTCGTACAAGATGTGAGTTCGATTGGAAACGTACTTCCATGTAAACCTGAGGATCTATCGGCCATTCTTATTGTGAAGAGAACTGGCAGTGTTTCAACAAAGGAGTTTATAGTTAAGAGGGAGTATGTGTGGCAAGCTTTGGAGTGGTTGAAGGCAAATCACAAGTACTACAAGTATATAGAAATTATGGATGAGAATATAGCTTCTTTGCCTGAGGAAGGCATGCCACTTGATTACCCGGTTATGGATGCAGGTATTGAGGAACATCGTGAAATGGTGTGCATCATGGACCTCCAGAGTTGCAAGATCAGTTTGTCGGTATCGACGATTTTGAATCTGTAGGTACGATTGGAGTTAATGTCCAACCAGATTATGAGAGGGAGATCAGAAGAGCTTTGGAGCATAAAGAAGGGGTAGAGAAGACTAACGTGGAATTGTCGTTTTCTAGTCAAGTGATCGATGAGTTCACAACTCAAGGGTACATCACCATGGCGTTTCCGGCGTTATTTCCTAGTGGTAAAGCTGATCTACGGGAACCAAGAATTAGGAAAGTTCATGCACGTCTTTATTTTCATTATTTGATGAGCTACTATGATCAGCGCTTCGTTCGGGATTCAAGGTTTTGGTATTTTTCTTGGAATTCTCTGACTAGGTGGCGAGCATAAGCTTTAGGAACTGTTTACATAAACAGGAACCCAAGAGACGGTGAGATTACAATTAAAAAGATTCGAGAAATGGTTTCATCAGGGGACAACAGTTTAGCTTGCCGTGTTGCTTATTGTGCACAACAGATGCGAGGGTGTAGAGCATATTAGTATAGTCGATTGAAGGAGCTTATATCCATGGTTAATCAGTTGGGACCGCCAACTATTTTCTTCACACTCAGTGCAGCAGATCTCCAATGACCTGAACTATACAAGCTTCTTGACACGGAAAACAGGTACATCGTTCATATTATTTTATTGTTCTGGTTTTTGGTTTGGTTTTGTTGTTCCTTGTGATTTTTTAAACCAACCTTCACATGGAAAACAGGTTGGAAAGCTTAGATCCAAAAATAAGAAGGAGAGAAAGGGCAAAATTATTGAACGAGAATCCGTTGGTTGTCTCGTGGTTCATCTAGAAAATAGTGGATTTATTCTTGAAGTTGTTTCTGAAGAAAAAGTTTAAGGTGGTTGATCACTGGTACCGGTTCGAGTGGCAGAGCAGAGGTAGTGGCCATGTGCATGGTTTTTGTGTCTCGAAGACAGACCGGATCCTTCGCGTATTGCCACAGATGAGCAGGTAATTGTTGTAATCTTGATGTTATTGCATGAAACAAGAATCCCAGAGCACTGAAGAAAAAACCCGTAGGATAAAACATGCTTACTTAGGAAATATAACTAAACAACTAAGGTCTAAATTCTTGTTTTTGCAGCATATATATATTCTTAGGTTATCATAGTCGCTATATAGTATCGATGTAGGGCACATGGCAGGCCAATTTAGGTTCTCAGAGAAAAGAAGACATGCTTTGCTTGTTGCTAGTAGGGTTTTGTACTCCTTGTTACCATACAATAGTGTACAGGATATTTCCTAATAAAATAATTTCTTATTATGTACATGAATTCTTTAAGTTAAAGTATTGAATTATGCCATGTATATTATTTGTGTTTCTTTCTTTTCTTTTTCAGTAGTTTATATTTTATTTTCTGTATATTTATTTTCTTTTCTTTTATGATAAAATGAGCTGATACCGTGTCTAGACTTAAGTATTTTCTTTTCTTTTCTTTTCTTTATTTTCAGGTACATCGTATGATCTACGATTACTTTGACAGTATCATATGCACATGGAACCCGGATCCCAGTTTCAGAGTCGTCATACAAGACAATCATCCATGTGCACAGGAAATTTCAGAGGGTTCAAATCTAGAAGATGATGATGATGATTATGCGGCTTTGGTTAACTATGTGATGCGACACACCAAGTGAGGAAGTTATTGTTTGAGAAAAAGCAAGGTTACAAGGCGAGATGAATGTCGGTTCATATTCCTAATTGAGCTTTTAGACGAATCTAAGCTAGTTGAAGAACCAGCTGACAGCAACATGTTCAGATTTCTTGGCCGCAGAAACGATAAGATCTTGAATTCTCACAATCGCGCGGTTCTACAAGCATGTAGAGCAAACATTGACTTGTCTGATGTGACAATTACAGAATCTGTTACCCGTTATATTGCCAAGTATGCAGCAAAGGCATAACCAGCCTCAAGGAATTACATCGACATTTTGCGAGGAATCATTGATAATCCACTACGACCTTGCCGTGATTCAAAATCTGTCGTAAAAATAATGCTCATTAAGAATGCATCGGGAAGAGACGTATCTGCACAATAGGTGTGCCACTTACTTATGGGTTGGAATTTGTCGGACTCGTCGAGAAAATTCGTTACTTTAAATCTGAGTGAAAGTAGGTTATTCTCCTCTCAACTGAGAAAGTGAAAGAACAGAAGTAACGAAGATGTAGAGCAATAAATAGCTGATCTGAATTTTTTTTCAAGATATTTGAGCAGACCGGATGACTGTGAGCAGATGACACCTATTGAAATGGAAAAAAATCGTTATTGGGCTCGTTAAAAGTGGTGCAAATATCGTGTTGAGCCGGTTGTTAGGATTTTACCAGATTTCAGTGGGGAAAAAATCATTCCAGATATTGATCTTTATGAATCCTTTTGCAGACAACAGGTATGTAGAGTAGTTAACTCTTCTCTGTTCCTTTTTTTGGGCATTTTATCTAAATATTACAGTAAATAAGAAACCATTAGCTACTTTCATAGTCATAAGCGTGCATTCACTTGCGTCATTGTTCTTTGTTAGTTGTTGTCTTAGTTATGCCTCAACACGTCTCTATTCTTTATGTACCAACAGGTATTGTTAAATAGCAGATACAGGAGCTTTGAAGAAGTGAAAGGAAATTTCCCTACGTGGTCAGGAAGGTACGCTGAACTCATCCGTCCTACTAAAAATCCTTCAGTAGATCTTGGCATTGTTGAGGAGGAATTTGAGGACGAAATGCATCTAGAAGATGAGAGGTTAGTCGAATGGATGCAATCCTCTGCAATGGCACCGAATTTCAGGGCATTGGAGGACACTGATCTGGGTTGGCGCGACATCGATAAAATCTATCTTTGGTCAAGTGGATTACTGGACAACCCTACCATTCACGAGAAGATAGGATTCGTTAACACCTTATGAAAAGCCGTGCAAGATACAAATTCTGGTTCGAGTACTTCTCTCCATATTCTATCAAGACAACAACAAGCCGCACATGATCTTATTCTTGATTCTTTGAGGTCGAATTCAACTATTCGTTTGATTATCAGTGGAAGGGAAGGCACATGAAAATCAACACTCATAAATGCCATTGTTCGGTCGACAAGGGAACTGTTAAGCAACGACAATTCTGTTCGTATCATGGCTCCTACCGGTGTAGCCGCTTTCAACATCGGAGGTTCGACTATTCACCACGAACTCGACATCACAACAGATACAAGCCAGTCGTACAAGAAGCTGGAGGCAGAACAATGTAGGCGAATGCAGGTGACATGTCATTTTGGCTTCGGTTTTGTAGTTTCTATTATATAGGTACTGTGAAAATTTAGCTTTATTCATAGGAGAGAATAAGAAACTACTTACCATGTATGATTTTAATGCTTTATATATGAAACTTGCTTTTGGAAATATCTTGTATGGTTTTAATGATTTCAATATTGACTCATGCAGGTAGATTTCAAAAATACGAAGTTAATTATTATCGACGAGTACAACATGATCGGCAGAAAGATGCTTGCATATATCGATCTTCAATTAAGCGACATTTTTGGAACCAAAGAATCTTTTGGGAATATCTCTATTGTACTCATCGGTGATATGCGACAACTTCCACCTTCTTTTGATACACCCTTATATGCTGAAGGAGGACGAGAGTTACAACTGACAGTAAATCTCTCTTACTCTGAGTTTTAACAATGTGTTCGCCTTGAACAAGTTTTCCGACAGTCTGGAATTGAGGAGTCAGATTATAGAGAAGCTTTGTCGAGATTAAGTGATGGCAAGTCCACTATTACCGATTGGAATCTGTTTGCCACTAGGAGCTACGCGACCTTGTCAGTCGAAGAGAAACATACATTTAGGCATGCTCTTCGTATGTTTCCCAGTAAAGATGAAGCTGCCAGTTATAATGAAGAACGCCTCAGAGAGCTTGGGTTTCCTGTTGCGCGTATCCCATCAGTGAATATCTGTCTAACAGCTGAGGGAGCAAGTTCTGATGACGCGAAAGGGTTATAGAATATTTTGTTGTTGTCAAAGCAAGCAAGGGTGATGTTGCGGAAAAACTATTCCACTCAATTTGGTTTGGTTAATGGCTCAACAGGAACTGTTAAGGATATCATATATAAAGAAGGAGAGGAATCACCTGGAAATATTCCGATTGTTGTTCTGGTCGAATTTGACAAGTATATTGGTCCAAGGGCGTATGAAGAATCCACTGTGGTTCCTATCATTCCAGTCACAACAAACAGGATATCATCTTCCGGTGTGCCATGTCAGTGGTTTCAATTACCACTTATCTTGTGTTGGGCAATAACTATTCAAAAAAGTCAAGGGTTGACACTTAATCAGGTTGTTGTTAGTATAGGAACTACAGAGAGACTCGGTATGACATTTGTGGCATTATCACGGACGAGACGACTTAAAGACCCTGCGTTCTTTCCTATGTTTGATTACGAAAGATTGGAGAAAATAGACAAATGTTATGGGATTAAAAATAGGCGTGTAGAATTAGAACAACGGTTACAACAGCTAGCAATTGCGACTCAAGAATTTCTATAGTCTCCTAAAAAAAAAGAAAAAAAACCCTAAAAGATTGTCGTCGTTCTGCTCAGATCGGCGAATGAGCCGATTTGAACAGACTACCAACAATCTCAAGCTTGTATTTACGTATTCTTTCTGGTCTCTAGTTTTCTTGGATATTTTCTAGGTTTTCAGTTGTTGATTTTGGTTTTTTCGGTTTGTTGCTGTTGTAATCTTAAAGTTTGGTTTTGTACATCGTTGGTTGAAGAGGGATTCCATTCTTTTTCAGTAATGATCTCCGACCAAGGTGCTTAGTAGTTTCTTCTCCAGCGACTCGCAGCAAACCGGCCATTACATCTATTATCCACTTTGATTATGATTGTATCTAATTTTAGTAGTTTGTAATTCCTTTTCTTTATATCGGTTTCACTGGATAATAGGACTAGTATTATGTATTATCTGTTTGCTTTCTTATTCCCTAACTTGAGGTTTGAAATCTTCTCTGCTATGGGGATTTTAAGATTGGGTAATGCTCTTATCAGCGTTTACCACAAGATTGATGGTGATTTTTTTCGGCAGATTCAGAAGTTCCGTCGTCTTCTCCGGCGTGTTCATTGTTCTTTGTGGAAGAATTTTTCCAGTTTTTATGGGTGAAAACGGTTTCTGCTGTTTTCGGTAATTTCGTGTGTGTGGATGAGAAACGAGTCTAAACCCTAAACAATGTACTACACGGGAGTACTTTTGATTCGAGAGATCAATCTGCACAATCCTGGCCTAAACCAAGAAATGGTCGTTCCAGGCTTGCTTCAGTCATAAAGTGAAGGTGAAGGGTTGGTCTTAGGGAGGGAAGCGAAAAAAGTGTTGAGACCAGAATAGTTGATTCTGGAAGTGTGGGTGTTTCGTGACTTGTATCAGAAAGTTGAACTGGCTAGATGGATGAAAAGCTATCAGATGATTTCTGGATGTTGCATTGTTCTCCTAACCAAAACTTGTTTTTTGGTGGAAAATAGGTGAGACCTATTTATACAAGTCGCAACAAAACGTACCCTGGTCTCTTAGGAAGTGGAAACGATTGAGTGGTGGAAGAAGGGAGTAACGGGTAACGCCTGGAATTTATGTCTCCATAATGAAGGATACGTTTACACCATTACTTCTTGACATTACTAACCGCCCCGCTATATGACACTAGCTGTAACGGGCGTATTGTACGCCGCACGCTGTAAACTGCCAGACCAATACCCTAATGAGTATCCCCCAGTTTGTGACATGTTTTGATGTCTCGAGTGTTTTCGTGGAAAACATGTAGCACTTTGCTACGTGTGGCAAGTTTAAAATTGAGAGGCTTGCCATAGGTAAATAACATATGTGATGCTAGACTCATTTTGGCTAGTCGCCTAAAACTTGTCACGAGCTGAACGGCTCAGTGACGAATTTCGATGGATGAGATTACATCTCATGAGGAAGAGTGGCCATTGATTATGGCCGCATCTTGTTGTATAGCGAAGTGGCGCCATTGGCATAGTAGCGCCTGGTGGAGCCATGGCATAACGACATGCTAGTGGCATGCCAGTGGCGTAGCCATGGCGTAGTGGCATGCTAGTAGTTACGGCATGGTGGCATGCCAATGGTCGTGGCATAATGACATGCTAGTAGCCGTGGCATAGTGACATGCTAGTAGCCGTGGCATACCGGCATGCTAGTAGTTGTGGCATGGTGGCATGTCAGTGGTCGTGGCATAGCGACATGCTAGTAGCCGTGGCATGGCGGCATGCTAGTAGCCGTGGGATGGCGGCATGCTAGTAGCTGTGGCATGGCGACATGCCGGTGGTCGTGGCATAGCGACATGCTAGTAGTTGTGGCATGGTGGCATGCCGGTGGTGTGGCCTAGCGACATGCTAGTGGGCGTGGCATGGTGGCATGCCGCAGGCGTGGCATGGTGGCATGCCGGTGGCATGGTGTCATGGTAGTAGTTGTGGCATGGTGGCATGCTAGTGGTCGTGGCCTAGCGACATGCTAGTAGCTTTTGCATGGTGGCATGCCGATGGCCATTTGTGGCATGGTGGCATGACGGTGGCCGTGGTGTTGTAGCATGGCCAAAGTTTAAGATTTTACTCCGTGACTGAAGTTAAGGCTTGGCGGCATGGCCAAGGCTAGGGCTTGGCGTCGTGGCCAATTTAGGGTTTGATGCCGCGGCCAAAGTTTAGGGTTTGGCGGCATGGTCGCCCAAAAAGTTGCCACAATCTGTTAGTTTGGTAGCGAACTTGGGTGGATGAGATTGCATCTCGGGAGGAAAGGTAGTCGTCGATAATGGCTACCTTTAATTGGCGATAAGCGCCTTTAACTTGTGCTAGCTGCATTGCGGCATGGCTGGCATGGCTCGTGCATGCCTTCGGCGCGGTTGCGCGTGTAGCCATAGCAACTGAAATTTTGGCACGTTGGTGTGGAAATCTTGCCTAAATTAGGGTTTAGCTTGTCGAAACCCTAATTAGCCTATATGGCACGTCGCATGGGGTGAGTGGCCATGTTTGGCGCGTTTGGCATGTGCATCGGCATGTGTGCACAGTATGTGCGTTTGGCATGTTTGGCATCTTTGCTTGGTATCTTGGTGCGTTTTTGGGAAGCCAATTGGCTTTGCGGCCATCTTGCGCGGTTTCCTTCTCTTCAACACTGTGGCGAGTTTAAAGTAACCTGGTTTGGTTAATGTAAGAGGGAGGGCCAGGCATGGGCGTGGATACACTTCTGTGTGAGTATGGCGGATTTAAAGCAACCTGATTGGTCGATGGGAAGTGGGGCCGGCAAGCTAGGGCGTGGCCACACTTCCAGCGCGCTGTGGCGGATTTAATCGCCTAATTTGGCTAAACATAATTTTTCGACCAATGGGGTCTAGTGTACTGCGCGGGGCGCGAAACCCTAATTTTGCAAATTAGTCGGGTTTATGAGATTTTTGTGAGTTATCACAATAATTGGCTAGATTTTGTATGCTGCCACAAAAAATCCTTATCTACAGAATGCGGTGTGCCTTCCGTCTGAGCATTTCGTGCGATGACCTTAACTTTGGTACTTGGAGGTTCATGCTACTCCGCTGCGAGTGAACATAAATCCGTCATGCCATACCGATATTAAGGGTTCTGCCAGGGAACATAGCACAGGAAAGTATTCAGTGAGTCTTGTATTGGCGAGGTGCCGAAAATTTCTGAGTGTTTGGGATGGTTGCTACATTTTGAGTCTGGATAAATTTCATGTAACTATATCGAATGGCTCAATAAATATGCCGGTGGAGAGGTTAGCACTCACGTCACCGTTTTCTTGCAGAGTGACGTCAGGTGCAAGGTTTTACGATTTTAACCCTAAGCTAAAAACTACCATCAACACCAGTCAACATATTTTCAACAATCTTGAAAATCTTCATTTTGTTGTTGTTTGTGTTCAGTATTCGAATTGCCTCATGGGTTTGGTTTGCAATTTTTTGCGAGAGACGCAATCACGGCTATTCATCAGCTACATATATAACCAGCGATAAATTGGAAGTGTTGACAACAACTTTGGCATCGGCTTCAAATACACCAACAGGTTTCAGATCTGCTATATTTTTTATTTATGGTGTGGAGAGGATTTATGTATCTCTGTTAGATTTAGTATGTATTGCTATTATGTTGGTCCCCCTTGTTATAGTTTTACCTATTTTAGGCTTAGAAATGAAAACAAAGACAACACCAACTCGATCAAGATTGTCATCCAGTTCATATTCTACTTCAACTGTTACCACATCTCCAACGCCGAGTCAGCCCGATACTTTCCACTACAGACACCTAAAGACCGATTCATACTACCACCACTACTTTACACATTTTGGTTACTACTGGAGACACTCTGCTTACGTTTTGGATACTGTTACTATTAGTTGGGTCTTAGTTACCTTGATTGCACTAGGCAATATAAACTATAAAAAATCCAGTTCATGTTGTTTACATGAACTGATGAACATTGGGTTGGATTCTATCCAGTCATGGCTTTGTGCTTTGACATATTCTGATTTCGGTTTGGCCCTATATGTTTGGTCCTCTCCTTTGCGAGAGAGAAGGTTTTTTGAAACTGTTTTTAGATCTGAAGGGATAGATTTGATGGGAAAGAATTGGTGGAGATACTATAACATGTATGATTGTTTTATGATCTTGAACAATCTCTGTAAGGTTTTCGATTACCTAAATCGGTTCTATCAATACAATTTCTAAGGCTAGCCTCTTTTTCGAAAAAAAAAGAATAACTATAGATTTGAATAGAAGAAATTTTTTTACAATGTCAACTTCACACAATTTTGTTTTACAAATTAGAATTATGATAAAAATTTTCTGTATATTTCTTTTAAAAAAAATTTACTTTACAAATCTGAACCCATGCAATCATGTAGTGATGTCGTTACTTCAAGTTCTTCGGTCGGCCCTCCCACCGTGGCAACGGTTGTACTAGTTATGCCCTTGTTTGGATAATTGGGCCAACCGAGCGAAGCGAGGGAGGACCTTTATATGGCCACTTTTTTGTAAATTGTAAGTGATCAATTGACACAAAAGGATTGGATTTGGTGTAACCAAACTTTTGGTGGTCTTTTTTTCACTTGACACAATTATCCCTCCCTTTTAGTCCAATTATTATAACTCCTTATGTATCCTATTTTTTAGGGTTATAATTGGAAATCAAACTTTAATATAACATATCTAAAAATCCGTGCCTTGGAATTTTACAAATTTTATCTCTTTGGAAAGGTTATAAAAAAATCTACGCAATGACTACAAATAACAATATCAAATTTAGAGTTTTTACGAAAAATTCGGAGGTATTTTTCATTTTATGCACAATTTTAGAAAATTAAATGTATATCCATTATGCAAACCACCACAAAGGATGCATAATATTTTATGCAACCATGTTTTAGTTTATGCATCAACTAATTTTCCATTGCAACTAATAAAACGATGTACTCCCTACGTTTCAAGAAAAGTGATACTTTCACTTTAGGCACAATTCTCGAAAATTGAATGCGTAGCCATTATTGCAAACCACCACAAAGGATGCATAACACATCATGCAACCATATTTTGGTGTATGGATCGACTAATTTTCCGTTTCAGAAAAAGTGATACTTTCACATTGAAGGAAAAGAGAAAATCTAAGTACAAGTTTTTCGTTGCATAACTCAGAGTAGTGTTACTATTTGCATAAGTGCAAACTTATAAGGCTGAAATACGAGTGGGTGATAAGAGATCATAGTTGCGGAAAAAATTGCTTGGAGCATTTGCAGGTATGGCTTAGAAATTTTCGTGGTGTTCTATTGATTCGAGAGTACTCCACAATTTCTATGAAGCATAAGCATGGCATTCACAATTCAAGGGTAAAGTTAGGAATTTGGTTGCAAGGATCAGAAGAAGACCCTTTGTCAGACTCGTCGAGAAAATTCGTTACTTTAAATCTGAGTGAAAGTAGGTTATTCTCCTCTCAACTACGAAAGCGGAAGAACATAAGTAACGAAGATGTAGAGCAAGAAATAGTTGATCCGATTTTTTTTTCAAGATATTTGAGCAGACCGGATGACTGTGAGCAGATGACACTTATTGAAATGGCAAAAAAACTTTATTGAGCCCGTCAAAAGTGGTGCAAATATCGTGTTAAGACGGATGTTAGGATTTTACCAGATTTCAGTGGGAAAAAAATCATTCCAGATACTGATCTTTATGAATCCTTTTGCAGACAACAGGTATGTAGAGTAGTTAGCTCTTCTATGTTCCTTTTTTTGGGTATTTTATCTAAATATTACAGTAGATAAGGAACCATTAACTACTTCCATAGCCATAAGCGTGCATTCACTTGCGCCATTGTTCTTTGTTCGTTGTTGTCTTAGTTATGCCTCAACTCGTCTCTGTTCTTTATGTACCAACAGGTATTGTTAAATAGCAGATACAGGAGCTTTGAAGAAGTGAAAGGAAATTTCCCTGCGTGGTCAGGAAGGTACGTTGAACTCATCTGTCCTACTGAAAATCCTTCAGTAGATTTTGGCATTGTTGAGGAGGAATTTGAGGATGAAACGCATCCAGAAGATGAGAGGTTAGACGAATGGATGCAAGCCTCTGCAATGGCACCGAATTTCAGGGCATTGGAGGATACTGATCTGGGTTGGCGCGATATCGATAAAATTCATCTTTGGTCAGGTGGATTACTTTACAAACCTACCATTCATGAGAAGATAGGATTCGTTAACACCTTACGACAAGCCGTGCAAGATACACATGATTCTGGTTCGAGTACTTCTCTCTCTTCTCTGTCAAGACAACAACAAGCCGCAGATGATATTATTCTTGATTCTTTGAGGTCGAATTCAACTATTCGTTTGATTATCAGTAGAGGTGTAGGCACATGTAAATCAACACTCATAAATGCCATTGTGCGGTCGACAAGGGAACTGTTCAGCAACGACAATTCTGTTCGTATCATGGCTCCTACCGGTGTAGCACATTCAACATCGGAGGTTCGACTATTCACCACGAACTCGACATCACAACAGATACAAGCCAGTCGTACAAGAAGTTGGAGGCAGAACGATGTAGACAAATGCAGGTGATATGTCATTTTGGCTTCAGTTTTTTAGTTTATGTTATATAAGTACTGTGAAAATTTAGCTTTATTCATAGGAGAGAATAAGAAACTACTTACCATGTATGATTTTAATGCTTTGTATATGAAACTTACTTTTGGAAATATCTTGTATGGTTTTAATGCTTTCAATATTGACTCATGCAGGTAGATTTCAAAAATACGAAGTTGATTATTATCGACGAGTACAACATGATCGGCAGAAAGATGCTTGCATATATCGATCTTCAATTAAGAGACATTTTTGGAACCAAATAATCTTTTGGGAATATCTCTATTGTACTCGTCGGTGATATGAGACAACTTCCACTTGTTTTTGATACACCCTTATATGCTGAAGGAGGATGAGAGTTACAACTGACAGCTAATCTCTCTTACTCTGAGTTTAAACAATGTGTTCTCCTTGAACAAGTTTTCCGGCAGTCTGGAATTGAGGAGTCGGATTATAGAGAATCTTTGTCGAGATTAAGTGATGGCAATTCCATTATTACCGATTGGAATATGTTTGCCACTATGAGCTACGCGACCTTGTCAGTCGAAGAGAAACACACATTTAGGCATGCTCTTCGTCTGTTTCCCAGTAAAGATGAAGCTGCCAGTTATAATGAAGAACGCCTCAGAGAGCTTGGGTTTCATGTTGTGCGTATCCCATCAATGAATAACTGTCCAACAGATGAGGGAGCAAGTTTTGATGACGCGAAAGGGTTACAGAATATTTTGTTTTCGTCAAAGCAAGCAAGGGTAATGTTGCGGAAAAACTATTCCACTAAATTTGGTTTGGTTAATGGCTCGACAGGAACTGTTAAGGATATATACATAAGGAGAGGAATCACCTGGAAATATTCTGATTGTTGTTCTGGTCGAATTTGACAAGTATATTGGTCCAATGGCGTATGAAGAATCCACTGTGGTTCCTATCATTCCAGTCACAACAAACAAGATATCATCTTCCGGTGTGCCATGTCAGTGGTTTCAATTACCACTTATCTTGTGTTGGGCAATAACTGTTCATAAAAGTCAATGGTTGACACTTGATCAGGTTGTTGTTAGTATATGAACTACAGAGAGACTTGGTATGACATTTGTGTCATTATCACGGACGAGACGACTTAAAGACCTTGCGTTCTTTCCGATGTTTGATTACGAAAGATTGGAGAAAATAGACAAATGTTATGGGATTAAAAAGAGGCGCGTAGAAGAACAACGGTTACAAAAGCTAGCAATTGTGACTCAAGAATTTCTATAGTCTCCTAAAAAAGAAGAACGAAAACCCTAAAAGATTGCCGTCGTTCTGCTCAGATCGGCTCTGAATGAGCCGATTTGAGCAGACTACCATCAATCTCAAGCTTGTATTTACCTACTCTTTCTGGTCTCTGGTTTCCTTGGATATTTTTTAGGTTTTCAGTTGTTGATTTTGGTTTTTCGGTTTGTTGTTGTTGTAATCTTAAAGTTTGGTTTGGTACATCGTTGGTTGAAGAGGGATTCCATTCTTTTTCAGTAATGATCTCCGACCAAGGTGCTCAGTAGTATCTTCTCCAGCGACTCGCAGCAAACCGGCCATTACATCTATTATCGGCTTTGATTATGAATGTATATAATTTTAGTAGTTTGTAATTCCTTTTCTTTATCTCGGTTTCACTGGATAATAGGACTAGTATTATGTATTATCTGTTTGCTTTCTTATTCCCTAACTTGAGGTTTGAAATCTTCTCTGCTATAGGGATTTTAAGATTGGGTCATGCTCTTATCAGCGTTTACCGCAAGATTGATGGTGATTTTTCCGGCAGATTCATAAGTTCCGTCGTCTTCTCCGGCGTGTTCATTGTTCTCTGTGGAAGAATTTTTCCAGTCAACATATTTTCAACAATCTTGAGAATCTTCTTTTTGTTGTTGTTTGTGTTCAATATTCGAATTGCCTCATGGGTTTGGTTTGCAATTTTTGGCAGAGAAGCAATCACAGCTTTTCATCAGCTTCATATATAACCACTGAGCAATTGGAAGTGTTGACAACAACTTTGGCATCGACTTCAAATACACCAACAAGTTTCAGATATGCTATATTTTTATTTATGGTGTAGAGAGGATTTATGTATCTCTGTTAGATTTAGTATGTATTGCTATTATGTTGGCCCCCCTTGTTATAGTTTTACCTGTTTTAGGCGATCAAGATTGTCATCCAGTTCATATTCTGCTTCAACTGTTACCACATCTCCAACGCCGAGTCAGCCCGATACTTTCCACTACAGACACCTAAAGACCGATTCAGACTAACACAGCTACTTGATACATTTTGGTTACTACTTTAGAAACTCTGCTTACGTTTTGGATACTGTTACTATTAGTTGGATCTTAGTTACCTTGATTGCACTAGGCAATCTGAACTTTAAAAACTCCAGTTCATGTTGTTTACATGAACTGAGGAACATTGGGTTGGATTCTATCCAGTCATTGGTTTGTGCTTTGACACATTCTGATTTCAGTTTGGCCCTATATGTTTGGTCCTCTCCTTTGCGAGAGAGAAGGTTTTTTGAAACTGTTTTTAGATCTGAAGGGATAGATTTGATGGGAAAGAACTGGTGGAGATACTATAACATGTATGACTATTTTATGATCTTGAACAATCTCTGTAAGGTTTCCGATTACCTAAATTGGTTATATCAATACAATTTCTGAGGCTAGCCTCTTTTTCGAAAAGAAAAAAAAAGAATAACTATAGATTTGAATAGAAGAAATTTTTTTACATTGTCAACTTCACACAATTTTGTTTTACAAATTAGAATTATGATAAAATTTGTCTGGACAGTTCTTTTAAAAAAAATTTACTTTACAAATCTGAACCCATGCAATCACGTAGTGATGTCGTTACTTCAAGTTCTTCGGTCGGCCCTCCCACCGTGGAAACGATTGTACTAGTTATGCCCTTGTTTGGATAATTGGGCCGACCGAGCGAAGCGAGGGAGGACCTTTATATGGCCACTTTTTTGTACTCCCTCCGTTCCTAAATAATAGGTTGGTTTCTATAAATAGATGTTTCAAAAAAATAGGTTGGTTTCCTAATTGGGAAAGTCAAATGTTACTTTAGTTTTCTGGGACCACTTTTCTCTTAACTTCTTTTGATGACAAGTGTCATGTGGACCATTTCTCTTTACTTCTTTTGCTAACAAGTGTCATGGGGACCATTTCACTTCACTTCTTTTATTGACAAGTGTCATGAGGACCACTTTCAATGATTAGTTCTCTTAACTTCCTTAATTTTCTCTAAAAACAAAACCAGCCTATTAATTAGGACCGGAGGGAGTAAATTGTAAGTGATCAATTTACACAAAAAAATTGGATTTGGTGTAACCAAACTTTTGGTGGTCGTTTTTTCACTTGACACAATTATCCCTCCCTTTTAGTCCAATTACTATAACTCCTTATGTATCTGTTTATGGGTAAAAATCGTTTCCGCCGATTTTGGTAAATTCGGTAGGTGAGTGAGAAACTGGTTTAAACCCTAAAAAAATATGCTACACGTGAGCACTTTCTAGATTCGAGAGATCAATCTGTACAAGTCCGTCCTAAACCAAGAAATGGTCGTTCCAGACTTGCTTCGGTCACAAAGTGGAGGAGAAGGGTTAATTTGGGGAGGGAAGCAAAGAAAGGTGTTGAGACCAGAATAATTCTAGGAGAGTAGTGTCTCGACTTGTATCAGAAAGTGAAAGCTTCGGAAGCTTGCAAGAGATGAAAGCTTTTTTGGAGAGCTTGCAAAGTTTCCTTTACGAGAGTGTTGTGTTTTTCTCCGACCCCATTTGTCGTCTGGTGGAACTAGGTAAGACCTATTTATACAAGTCGAGATTGAAACGTACCCTGGCCTCATGAAGGAAGAGAGTAAAGGGTGAAATAATGGGAGGAGGTGGTAACACATGGTGTTTATGGGTGAAAACGTTTTCACCATTATTTCCTCATTCATTTGACCGTTTTATTCCTATTCACGCTTTCTTAATGTGAGCGTAGTGTACTGTTGCATGTTGTGACCGCCAAACCAAGACCCCGGAAAGCATCCCCGGTTTGTGTTGATGTCTCGAGTGTTGGTTGCACCTTGAGTGCAAGTGGCGCTGCTAGTGGCGCGTGTGGCATGTGCCAATGGCATGTGCGGAATGCCTTTGTTGCGGGTTGCACCTTGAGTGCAAGTGGCAATGCCAGAGCTGCTAGTGGCGTGTGTGGCATGTGCGAAATGCCTTGGTGGTAGGTTGCACGTTGAGTACAAGTGGCAATGCCAGAGCTGCTAGTGGCGTGTGTGGCGTGTGCCAATGGCATGTGCGGAATGCCTTGGTGGTAGGTTGCACGGTTTGCAAGTTAGGCTACCAGCGTGGGTTTTGGCATGTGCCAATGGCACGTATGGCCAAGCTGGCCTAGGTTGCACGGCTTGCAAGTTAGGCTACCAGCGTGCGTGTTTGGCATGTGTCAATGGCACGCACGGCCATTAGGGCCACGACTAGGTAATGAAAGCTACCGGCGGCGTGTTGGCATGTGCCAATGGCATGCTCGGCCATTAGGGCCACTGACACAGTAAGAGAAGCTACCAGCGATGCGTGTCGGCATGTGCCAACGGCATGCGTGGCCATTAGGGTCACGGCCTGGTAAGAAAAGCTACCAGCGATGCATGTTGGCATGTGCCAATGGCATGCGTGGTCATTAGAGTCACGGCCTGGTAAGGAAAGCTATCAGCGATGCGTGTTGGCATGTGCCAATGGCATGCATGGCCATTAGGGTCACGGCCTGGAAAGGAAAGCTACCAGCGATGCGTGGCCATTAGGGTCACGGCCTGGTAAGGAAAGCTACTAGCGATGCGTGTTGGCATGTGCCAATGGCATGCGTGGCCAATTTGGCCTAGGTTGCACGGTTTTCAAGCCTAGGCGCGGGCGCCATTTTGGCATGGCGTGGCTAGGGCCAAGGTAAGGGTGCTTGGCTTGGCATGGTGTGACTAGCGTAGCTAGGGCCAAGGCAGAGTGCGTTTGGCATGGCGCGGCTAGCTTGGGCTAGGTGTGGCTGGCATGATTTTCCATTGGCACAGAGGTGCGGCTAGCATGGTTGGCATGCTTTGGCGCGTTTGGTGTGACTAGCATAGCTAGGGCCAAGGCAGAGTGTGTTTGGCATGGCGCAGCTAGCTTGGGCTAGGTGTGGCTGGCATAATTTGTCATTGGCACGGAGGTGCGGCTAGCATGGTTGGCATGCTTTGGCGCGTTTGGTGTGACTAGCATAGCTAGGGCCAAGGCGAGTGCGTTTGGCATGGCGTGGCTAGCTTGGGCTAGGTGTGGCTGGCATGATTTGCCATTGGCACGGAGGTGCGGCTAGCATGGTTAGCATGCTTTGGCGCGTTTGGTGTGACTAGCATAGCTAGGGCCAAGGAAGAGTGCGTTTGGCATGGCGCGGCTAGCTTGGGCTAGGTGTGGCTGGCATGATTTGCCATTGGCACAGAGGGGAATTAGGGTTTTGCTCGTTGTAACCCTAATTTGAAAAAATACCCCCTATTAATTACTGACTACATGCATTAAATGTTCTAATAAATGTGTCACCGGTGACATTAGGTTATTCGGGGTTTTACAATTTTACCCATTGTCTAAAAACCACCATCGACAGTATCCTATTTTTTAGGGGTATAATTGGAAAGCAAAATTTAATATAACATATCTAAAAATCCGTGCCTTGGAATTTTACAAATTTTATCTCGTTGGAAAGGTTATAAAAAAATCTACGCAATGAATACAAATAACAATATCAAATTTAGAGTTTTTACGAAAAATTCGGAGGTATTTTTCATTTTATGCACAATTTTAGAAAATTAAATGCATATCCATTATGCAAACCACCACAAAGGATGCATAATATTTTATGCAACCATGTTTTAGTTTATGCATCAACTAATTTTCCATTGCAACTAATAAAACGATGTACTCCCTACGTTTCAAGAATTGTGATACTTTCACTTTAGGCACAATTCTCGAAAATTGAATGCGTAGCAATTATGCAAACCATCACAAAGGATGCATAACACATCATGCAACCATATTTTGGTGTATGGATCGACTAATTTTCGTTTCAGAAAAAGTGATACTTTCACATTCCGTTTTAGGAAAAGTGATACTTTCACTCCGTTTTGGGAAAAGTGATACTTTCGTTCCGTTTCGGGAAAATTGATACTTTCGCTCCGATTCTGGAAAAAGCGATACTTTTTATAAAACAGAGCTAAAGTATCACTTTTCCCGAAACATGGCGAAAGTATCACTTTTTCTGAAACGAGAATATTTTCGGGACGAAAATATCACTTTTTTTGAAACGGGACGAAAATATCACTTTTTCTAAAACGGGACGAAAGTAGTCGCAGACAAACCCCATCTTCAAATTCTTCTTCGGCCAGCCCTCCCACCGTGACAACGGTTGTACTAGTACTATCGATGTCATGAAGATATGTTTTCAGTATGTCATTATGTCCACTCAATTTTTTTCCTCAGCAATTCGCTAATTATGTTTCTCACTGACCGAGGATTTTCCAGATACTCACAGCCCTTGGGGCCATATGGAGGAGTTACAAGGTGGGTTTTTGGTGTGTGTTTCGGGAGGATTTTCGGTACATAAATCATTTCCGTTCTTTTTTCCATTTACAAACTTGTTACAATCGGGAGATCAAGGTACAATACTGAAAGACAGCAATGCAATTGATAATAAAAATTATATGAATGATTTCTTGCATAGGCAAACTATTAGTGCCCTTATTTACATTTGTAATCAGAAAATTAAGTAACGTTGTTGCCTCAGAGCTAGCACTATGGAGAGGGATATCCCTTCCCTATCCCTCTCTATCCCTCAAAACACAAAATTCTTAAGTGCTATGGTCTCCCATATCCCTACACGAGTAGGGATATACACCTCCATCCCTACAAGGCTGATCAGATCTGATCACTCGTGTAGGGAAGGGAAATCACATGGGTATTGAGTACCCGTATTATTTTCCGCTTTACGGGTACTGAGTACGCGTAAAGCCGTTGATACGGTTACTCAGTACGCGTAGCTTTTTGCACGGGTACTGAGTACCCGTTTCGTAAATTATACTCCCTCCGTTTCTTGAAAGAGATACTTTCACTTTTTCAATTTGGCCTATTTTTAGGCTAAAATGAAAAAGTGAAAGTATCTCTTTTCCAAAAACAGAGGGAGTATTTGTTTGACCTTTTTTTGTTTACACCTCTCTCACACCCGATCCTAACCATCCATCACTAACAACGGCTCTATTTTCTACACCGTCGGATCCCAACGGCCATTTTTTCAAAATCCTCTATAAATACCACTCTAATTCTCTACTCAAACCACACCAAATCAATTTCTTCTTCCTACATCAATTGATTTCTTCACTAAAATCTTTCCAATTTTATTCTTGTCTAAGTAATATTTTTAAATTTTGTTTTGCTCATCAATGGCTGAGACTTAGAGCCAAAAAAGGAAACAAAGAACGAGATTTAGTGTTTTGGAAGATCATCACCTTATTACTCAGTACCTTGCTGTTGGTTATAGCAGTTATGTAGATAAGGAAGATTTTTGGGTGGTGCTTTTTAATAAATTTGTCGAAGCTTGTGGTGGAAATCGAAACGACCGTACTTCAAAAAGCGTTCGTAATCGGTTTAGCAAAATCAAGAGTGAAGTGGATAACTTTTCTGGTTGTGTTGCAAGAGCCATAGTAGCTAATCCGGGCATTGACTCAATTAACCGGGTATGTTTTTTAAATATGTTTATTATAGTTTTTGTATATGTTGTTTGTAAACAGTTTAATTTACGAATATCTTATTTACGGTTTGTTTACATTGATGTAGATCTTAATTGCGAAAAGCTTATATGTTGACATATACAAAAAAACTTTTGAACGAGATGTTGAGTATGACATGCTTAAAGATGTTCCAATTGTACCAGTCGGTGTAACTGAAGATATGGAACAAGATTTTAATCCTCCGTCATCTCAAATGAATGCAAATTTCTCTAATATGTTTAATTCTCCACCCTCTAGTTCCCAAAATCCACCCTCAAGCCAATTCGTCGAGAATCCATTTGCAAATCCATTTCAAAATAATATTCCTAGAGGTATACATCGCCGAACCCCAATCATAATGCCTCAGCAAACCTAAATCCCTCATTATACGAAGCCATTTAACCTCAACAACATTGTTCTTGTTTGGGAAAAAGGCATTCCTAATAAACCAAATTAAAAACCATCTTGCAATTTGCTCCTGCATTAATACATTGTTCTCTAGGCCGAGTCTATGTTCAAGAAACGCTTTAATTAAACTCTTCTTGATCCCCTTGCATCTATCCACAACTTGCAGTCTCGAGGCTACTATGTCTTCTTGTCTAACTTCTTTTACTCCAATAACGACAACTTTTTCTTGGTCTTTCTTTCTTCTAGTAGTAGATTTCGCCTCAAGATATGGGAGCAAACAGTCGATGGTATCGGGAGCAATGTTATGTATTTGCTCAATACTAATTGATTCCAATGATATGGGATTTCCTAGGCTAATAGGGATTCCGGTAATTTGAGTGAAGTCTAATGGGGTAAACCCTATTTCAAAATTGAGGAAGTGAAATGTATTGGTGGTATGCCACCACCTTTCAAATATACCGGTAGTAAGGCAGTTGTCTTGTAGTTTTGGATAATGTACTTTGAAAAGTGAACCGAACCCACAGTTGTCTACAATCTGTTTAGCATGTGGAAACCTTAGAAATTGTGGTATACATATCATGAATTTGACTTATACTACTTCGATATCTCAGAGAATTCAGCCTACTCTCTGACGTATCAAGGATTTTCAATTTATGATCATTATGTTCTATTGAAGAAACCGGCAATCTATCTTCCATAATTCGTTGAAATTCAACCGGGTCCATCTACGACACACATGTACACAAAAATCATCACAAAAAATCCATTTTATTCAAAATATCTACAATTGATGTATTTTACAAGACCAACAACAAAAAATAGCCACATTGTCTACTAAACTACAACAATCATAATTTGGAGAAGATAGAGAGAATATTTGGAGAGAAATAGAGAAGAAGAGGAAGAATGGAAGAAATGGTCGACTGAACTGGTTTCTGTGTCTTTAAACCTATGAAACGCGTATTGAATACCCGTTTTTAGTCAAGTCAACGAGTTGACTAATACGCGTACTGAGTACCCGTTTGACACTATTTACACGGGTAATGAGTACCCGTTTCGTGTAGGGAAGGGATGGGATGGGATGGCACCATAGCAAGCTTGCCTTCCATGTGCCATCCCTTCCCTACATTTGAGGGATAGGGAAGGGATAGCTAGCACCATAGTGCTGGCTCTCGGTAACAAAGAAGCATGTGTCATTCGAAATAATGAACCAACAAATCTTGTCAGTATGTACATATTTCAAGTTAGTGAGATTGACTTTCCTTTTCTTGATCGGATAAATACTAAACCACCATACTAATGCCAGGAAATTCAGATTCGGCAACCCTGAACCTGCAACGTTTGCATAAAGGGGAAAGAAAGGAAGGTGTTTTTAAATATATATCTCCCCCATCATTGGCATCGCGACACCAACGTTAACAGAACTAACATAATCAGACCGGTATGTCTGACCTAGAACTCCATAAACTGAATCTGATAGATTCTTAAACTTAAATTGAGTTTTGAGGTGGGCAAAAACATCGTCAGATAGAATTTGGTATTTATGGACACGGTTTTCTTCATTGCTAATTGGTGTCACTCTTACGTCCATTTCTACCAATCCGGTTACGGTCACTCTTACATTGTTTGTGTCAGCAGTTCTCTCTACTATAACTTCTCTATTTCCATCCGCAGTGATTCTCCATTCTGCCTCCCCATCTGTGGGTATATTGATATTTTCTCCGTTCCATTGGACAATGAGAGAATCGACCTTGTCGTCCCAATATGAGACTCTCTTGGCTGCAAGAACAAGATTGTGATTGTCGAACAATACTGATAGAGCTTGAATCCAAGTAAAATCACGGGTTCGTCCTTGTGGTCTGGTTCCAATGAAGTGTGCATTAATTTGGAACTCATGGTCACTTACAAGAGCAAAATCACTTCCGGTGGCTCCATGGAAGTAGAACATAACACCGTCACCACCGAAAAATCTTGGATCGTAACATATGGATCCATAACCTAAAAATCTTGGATCGTAACATATGGATCCATAACCTTCACAGTTGTCTCTCCTAACTGTAACACAAAAAATACAGTTAAAGATAAAGGCTTCTCTTAAATATAGCCCATGCTAATATTAACTATAACCCACATAAAATAATTTATTAATTCAACCAAACGTGTTCTTATGATTGTTAACATAACCCATAAAATTATACATGATTTTTATATAGCCCATCAAATCCCTAAATAAAAAAAATAAAGTTAAGTTAATTATGTAATAATTAGATTTATGTAATATGTGGGCATATATAATTGAGGATCTTAGAATACCCAATTTTATGTAATCATGATTGAGAAAAAAAATCATCTTAGAATCTTTTTAAAGAATAACAATGGTTATGAAGTTTTAGAAAATTGATTTTAGGAAAAGAATCAAAACCTTAGTTGATTTCATTTCTTTTTTCGATTGATATTGTTGTGGAGAAGTTTTAAAGGAATAGTAAAGAATATATAACCTCAATTGATAATCATGATTTGGAAAAATAACATTGTTTTATAGAAAAGGTGAAAAGTTGGGTTTAGTTTTTTTTTTTAATATTTTTTTGAGGAAAAGTAAAGAATTAAGGTTTATAATAGGATGATTTGTAAGAATAGTGAGACAACGATTATAATAGGGTGATTTATAATTGAAATATAATTTAGTTTGGATCAAAACAAAAAATTAGGGTTCATATTTTAATTTTGGGGAAGAAGTATGATTATAAGTTAAAAAATTAAGACTCGTTTGGTAATTTTTGTTTTTCGTTTTAACTTAAACTGTTTGGACTATAGTTAATAAAAGCATGGGCTACATTTAAGAGAAGCCAAGATAAATTATGTGCTTTGATTCGTAGAGAAGGCTTGCTTGCAAAAATAATTTCTCAAGGATTTAGGAGACTTACATTTGCAAGTTGCCGCACACCTAGTACAATCAATATAGCATCCGTTATTCCTTTTGTTTTTCTTAGGTTTTCTAAGGCCACTTCCATTTATGCACCCACTAATTTGCCACTTAGCCAGGCCAGGTCAAGTATCTACCGAGCGGTCTCGACCGCTCGGTGTAGTTTACACCGTTAGGTGTAGTGTCCACCGCTAGCGGTCTAGACTAGACCGTTCGTATCCTCTCATCCAACGATCATCATTTCATCTGCCTATAAATACAATATCAAATTTCATTTCAACTCACACCATTTCTTCAATCTCTATTCTTTCACTCCACAAATCCAATATCTCAGTTCGAGTTCAACCTCGCAAATTTAGCATATCTGAAGATGAATCCATTTGCAGGCATTATGTTTTTGTTACGCAAGATATGGCCGATGGTGGACAAAATCAACATCAAGAGGTTGCATGGAGTCACATATTTCAGAGATTTCAAGAAGAAACATTGAACCTCAATAATCGAAATTCAGATGGATTGTGTCATCGCTTCGGAATAATCAGCAAGGATGTGAATTTGTGGGATGGTGCACCTGTTGAAGGCTATCGAAACCGACAAAATGGCCAAAACGCAAATGATGTGGAGCAAATATGTCGGCACGAATGGCGCAACAGAGTTGGAACAAATTTTCACTTTGAGGGTTGTTATCTTATCTTGAGGGTGTTGCCCAAATATGATTAGTTTAGAGTAACTGCCCAAATATGATGCATCTTTCGTTTGTATGATGCCACTATCATTTGTATCAAACTTTAATTTTAAGATATTAATATAAAACTAGAGCATATTTTATTAAAAGTTTAGAATTTTAATTTACATTAGTGCCTCTTTCATTCATCTAGATAATGACATAACTTACAATAAAGACTTTAAAAGTAAAAATTTGGGACAATGTTCTTCATCTTGTTTATCTTCTTCATTTCACCAAACTTCCAATCAATGCGCTCATGAACGGAGTCTCCTTTGTTTATCTTCTTCTTTGCCTTCAAATTTTCCTTCCCTTGAACATTTTTCTTCTCTTGAACTTTTCTTGGTCTTCTCTTAGTTGGAGGTTTGATTTGGTTAATATCCAAATCTTGTAGACTTCTTTGATTTTTACCTATTTCTTTATAACCTTCATATATCTTATTAAGGGCAGATTCAAGCACCACTCCGGAAAAATCAAGTTGGGTAGCCAAGTCAAGTTGGGATTCAAACTTTGCCATTTTGAAAGATAGTAAGATAGTAAGATAGCAAGATGGAAATTTTTGTGTAAAAATTTTGCAGTAATTTTTGTTTGAATTTTCGCCCTTTTAATAGCGGTGGAGAAGAGCCGTTGGAGGTTTCAAATCCACCGAACGATTGAGACTAAACCGCTACCGGTCTAGTTTACACCGCTAGCGGTCGAGTCGACACCGCTAACGGTGTAGTCTCAACCGTCAGGTGGAGACTCGACCGCTTACCTTTTCTCCCATAGTGGCGCGGCTAGTTTGCTAAGCCAGCTGGCATGGCATATGGAGAGTTTAGCCTTTTGCCACAGGAACCGGCCTAAGTGGGCATTCAGGAGGACAAATAAGGAGGACATTAGAGCATCGCCTTCAGCAGTGGCAGGACATGTGTAGTTATCTGGGGTTGTTGGATAACTGCTTTCATTGCCATTGCCATTCCCGTTAGGCCGTTACCATTTCCATTTCCGTTACCGTTGTTACCATTTCCATTTCCGTCACCGCTATTGCCATTTCCATTTCTGTTACCACTATTGACATTGCCATTGCCATCACCGTTGTTGCCATTGCCATTTTCGTTGCCACTATTGCCATTTCCATTACCGTTGTTGCCGTTGCCATTTCCGTTGCCGTTATTGCCATTGCCGTTACCGTTGTTGCCATTTCCATTGTTGTTACCATTGTTGCTATTGCCATTGCCGCTACCGTTGCTGACATTTCCATTGTTGTTACCATTGTTGCTATTGCCATTGCCGCTACCGTTGCTGCCATTTCCATTGTTATTACCGTTGTTGCCATTTCCATTGTTGTTACCGTTGTTGCCATTGTCGTTTCCATTGTTGCCATTTCCATTGTCGTTTCTGTTATTTCAGTGATGTAACCACTACCATAACCATCACCATAGTTGTTCTCATTGCCGTTACTGCGGTTTCCATTGCCATTGTTGCCATTTTCATTGCCGTTGCCAGTATCATCAATTTGAGCAAATGTTGCTTCTATGGCTATGAACGCAACAAGGAAAACTAAAAAATATGCTAGTCTCTTATCCATCTTATAGATAATTCTAATTATTCATAAGTTTGGTTTGCATTGATGAAGAATAAGATGTAACTCTTTATATAATGAAAGATTGGCGTAGGAATGAGAAGGAGGGTACAATTGTGGGCTGGTATGTTCATGCATGCAAGGAGTTCTCTCTAATCCCAATTCACCCCTTATTGATGAACAATTAAAACATAATTAACCATCTAAGCTAACTAATGCTTTTTCTAACTAGTTTAAAAAAAAAATGGTTGACAAAAGAGTACTTGTCTGCTAACTAAATACGGAGTAGTAAATAAGAAAAACAACAACAAGTGGGATATATAAGAAGATTACATGATGCTCCTTGGAGCTTTAAGGATTACTTTGACAAATATACAAACAAGAAGTATTATGAGAATAAATGGTTGCTTTCTTAGGCTTTAGAAATTGAATGATATTTTGTCAAAACAGAAAAGAAATTAGACAATATCAAATTAAGGTTTCAGCTTCAACATATTTTTTTTTTTTTTTTTTTTTTTTTTTTTTTTTTTTTTTTTGTAAGTTCTAATCATTTGTTAGTCAACAGAAAGAAAACTACCTGTAGTGGACTCTGTCACCAATCGCCGTGGTTGAATATATAACACTCATACTAATACTGTCTGACTGGCACAAAACTAATCCTCCCCAACTAATTAAGAATCTTAGATCAGTGTCTACAGGTACACATACTGAGATGCATATCAGCCGACACGGCGAACCATAACAAATACACGAACGTAAATGGATACTTCAAACCGTTTTACTTATTTCATACTCTAAATAGTTTATAGATGTACAAATCAAAAGCGTTTCATTTCTATCACATGCATATATTAGAATTTGTTGATTGCCGAAAGGGCAAGAAAATTAAATTTGATTTTCTCAGGATCTTTCTTTCAAAGATTACATTATGTCACTGTATCCATGATATATTGTTTAATCAATTTAATGACCTTTACTTCCAAAGGGTTTAAAACCCACCGTTAAAAAGTAGAACATTGAGGGAATCAAAAGCGATGATTTCTCTCCATTTTTGCACTCAAAAGCACACTGGAGAAATTGCATGTTACTCCATTTATTTTCAACGGAATATTCTAAGTTACCTTCTGTTGGGAATAACAATCAAAATTGATAATATATCAAACAATTAATTAATATAAGAAGGAACTTATCTGTTTTTGTGTGTTGTCTCCGATAGTCCGGTTCAACACTGTTGATGTCTTGAACATCCCTGTTAAACAACATAGAGAGAAGAAACTTGTAATGGTAGATTGAGGCGCATGTTCAACATACTGTCCTTAAGACAAGAATGCCCGGCTACACTCTGAAAAGATGATGCTATAGCCCTACGGGTACATCTCGCCTCCAAGATACAACAATCTTAACAAGTTTGAATAGCACATTCAAACTTGTCCTTTTAGAACTTGGCAGCGGAAAAACTCACGATTCGTTAGCACTTAAAACCATCGTAACAAACATAGAAGATTTAGAAGAAGTTTTCTACCCAGGCGGCAAGAGAAGAGAGGTTCATATCACAATAAAACCCTAAACCAAATCCAAAATATATAAGGTAAAACTTATTCCGTAAAAACTAAGAGAAAAATTTGGAAGGTGTTTTTATTTTAGGAAAAACCGTTTTATTATTAATTTTTATTCACATAAAAACCGGTGGTTTTCCAACAATCCCCCACATGAATGAAAATACGATAAAACACGAAAAAAGGAAATATCACGAATAGGCATAGGTGTCCATTAGGTCTTGAACCTTTGCTTAGTGAGAGATTACCGGAATTACTTGTTAGCCAGTGTCTATAAGGTCTTGAACTGTCTAACATTTGGTGTAACTCGCGACAACAACCACACATGATATCTCCAAGGTTGCTGCCAAGCTCCGCCGTTGTGTCCATTTTGGCCCTGGACGTCTTGTTTCTCAGAATGCTCTAGAGAATCAGCTCATATTCTCATAGGAAGCGACCCACTTCCTCATTCAGATAGGTGAGTTCTATCAAGAGTGTTCACTGCTACACCCCACTTCAATCTAAAATTGAAACTATAGAACTCATTAAGACTTATTAAAAGTCATCCTTCACATGCAGTCACACTATCACATCCACACCATAGGGAAGGGACAAAGAGAATATAATTCTCTGATAGTGTTTACCTTTACCCACCATAAGTTAGTTGTCTCATTTGAAACCTTGATCTTGGGATATCCAGTCAGCAAGGTTGAGTATCCTTCATGGCAAGTTTAATTTTATGAGCTCAAGTCCCGTCCCCCTCGATGTATAATTTCAAACTATCTCTCTAGATTATCCTTTCGTCAAAGGATCACTAATTTTTCTGTTGACTTCACTAAGTCCATGAGGTTCTCTTTTGACTTTACATGTCTACTGAGACTCTCTTTTTGACTTTCACGAATCAACTAAAATTACTTCATTAGAGAGTGTAGTTGTCTTACCGAATTAGCCTTCTCCGAGTATGTCTAGACTTTGTCATTGCTCATTTACTTTAGACTCACATAGTCAATTGAGTTTCTGCAATGATGGCCAGGCGTCGGTCACAGAGGAATATCTTTTAAGAAGAATCTTAGTAATCATTCGTCTTCCTCTTATGCTTGAATTAAAGCACACAAACTTTGATTTCTTCAAAATACAAGTTCATCTTGTCTGTCTTAAGGACTTCCTTACACAGACACTCCTTAACAGGATACACACATAGGCTAAGATTTATCCATAGCCTGAAACAACAACATCTCTTAAGGTCAGTACAATATGTATTACATACACAATTTAAGATGTACCTCAAGTATCGCAAATCTCTAATTAGATCATCCAGTAAGTCTCTTGAGATACAAGGGTATTTGTATACACCTGATATACTGCACATTTACAACACACATTAAACGCATCGAGTTTGACAAAAACCATTTCCTTTTGAATTTCTTATGGATCCTTTCGATCCTTTAGATCATGTCAGCCATCTTGGTCTTTCAGTAAAATCGTAAATATATCACATATTTCATAGGTGGTTGTAAAGCATATATAACATAATTGAAATTAATTATGTACCTCATGCATTCCAATCTCTGGTCTTCTAATCAGAGCATCCCTGTGATTTCCCAGGGTAAACGCGGATATGCACATCTATTTTGCAACACGTACTAAACACGTTAGACAGAAACTAACTCCAAAAAAAATATTTGGTTACCTACTGATCCTTTAGACCATGTCAACCGCATATTAGTTTCCTGTCAAATCTAAACAATCAATGATTTATTAGTAGATGTAAAACATGTTTATCATATCACAAGATAAATCATAATAGAGGTAACCAATAAGATAAGCATTTATGCTTATACTAATATATATGCAAAATCAGGTTACATCAACATTTTCTCCAAACCTTGTAGTTTGTCCCACATTTGATTAACCTTTCAAGGATACTTTCTCAAAATCCGCTTGTGTATGATTACACACTGACATGTGCAAATAAGATGAACAATTTTCCATATTACTTATTTTCTCTAAATTATGACTACCTGAAGTGGTCCATAATCACATGTCTTTCTTATATTCTTCAAGGTTGTTTGATACATTCATCATATACCTCTCACCGATGATGGATTGCAAGATCACATGTCTTATCCCCCACATTTATGATGAATTCTAGACAAGCCTGGTCACAAGTTAAGGGGACTATCTTGATCTCTCTGATGAGAACAAGATCCAACAAACTCCACGTCCCTAGACTCATGCGAGCGACATTCAAGAACAACACTCTGAAAGCTTTGAATAAAAATTCAAGGATCTAACTATGCATTACACTTCAGCAAAGTCTACTAACACATATGCAACCAATCTGGATAAAAGACCTTTAACACGTCTGTGGATATACCAAAGATCCCCCACATTTTAAGGACTTTCTAGAAAATAATATAAGATCAATTTTTTCCTTCAGTAAGTTCAAAGTGGCACTAGTCCAAGAACCGACCCGCAACTCCCGTAGTTGAATTCTCATCATATTCTAGAATATTCTTATTCTAAATTATCATTACAAAGTTACTGCTTAAATAACTTCTAACACTACAACAAAATATGCTTTAGATAACACACTATATATCACAACTTCTGAATAGCTATTATCTTTTTATGGCTATAATTCAAAAATCACAAATTTTATAGTGTTTGTGATCTTAGATGTAGATTAATCACTTATATTACCAAGTTTGTGATCTTAATGTCACAAATCGGATCACTAATTGTCGTTAAATTGTGATCTCGAGAGTGAGGACCACGAGAAAAAGTCCAATTAGCTTTTGACCGGGCCCAAGTGACCACTCAGTCAAACATTTTAAACGACAAATTCGATCCATTAAACTTCATTCTCATTTTTCTTTCTCTCTCATTTTCTCTCTCGTGCGAAAAACTAAAACCATAGATAGGATATCGCCATCTTGATCCAAATCAAAAAATATTTCACCCTAAATTTCCGATTTTCCTCTCCAATACGATGATTCACTTGTTTTAGCAGTAGTAATTGTGTTTATAGTTTGATTTCACGAAGAAATCTGATTTTTGGAGTTTATTTTAAATGTGATGGTTAGGGTTTTGAAATTAGATTTACATCGATGGTGAAGTTTCTTCGGTAATTTCTTTAATATATCTCCTAATCCTCTAATTTCGTTGTGGTTGCTTAATATATAACGATCGGGAATCAAATCTAAAGTTTTGATTCTATGTTTAGGTCGGGAGTGTGAGAAATTGTAGTTTCGAGGAAGTATCCAAAACTGTTGTATATTGTTGTATTACAAGAAGTTGAAGAAGAATTAGAAAGAGGGGAAAACACCTAATAATTCTTTCGATAGATAAGGGTTGTGTTTCAGAGTACTCTGAAACTTATGGGTTGCCAAGCTAGACATGCTTCTAAGGTAATTAAAATTTCACTTGCTGATTTTTATTAATTTTTATAATTTTGGTTGTTTGAATTACCAGTTAGTTACTTTTGATTGAAGAAGAAAATTGAATGAATTTCATTAAATTCATTAAATGTAGAATTTTAATTTAGCTTATAGTATGAATAATTTTACTATTTATTATTCTTATTACTTGTGATATGTTTTTGTTATGTTGCGAGATGGTAAGTACTAAAAAATCTAACAAGGATGTATGGCAGGGGAGATATGGTGATCGATAATTCGAAATTGAAGGTAATACATCTACTTGTTCGGAGAAATTAATCTTGTTTCTATTCCTTGCGAAGTTTGGCATTGGCGCAAGCTTCTGTATATGCCACTTGAGGAATGTTATTATAGAATTCATAGTTGTGTTAGGTCCGACAAAGAGTCTTAACAGAAATTACAATTATTTGTGTTGTTGACGTGAAATTTACCTTTCTACTTTATACTTGCCACCAACCTTTGTTTGATTTTTTTTTCCTTTTAGTCTTTCCTTATGTATTTGTCCACTTACCAACTTCTCTCGGATAAAAAGTCAATTGCTCGACTTCTCAAGCAAAAAACCGTTTATTCGTTGATAATATTCCGAAGCTTGGGCCTGGGGAGAACGATACAAGGAAGGTGTGATGAAGTTTGTCCCTGATGTGAAACCGTGAAAGGTTGGTTCATTAGTTTTGTTCTGTGGTGATTATTACCAGTTTGGGTATTCTAAAAGCTTGGGATTGTTGTTGTCTTGAATTCGTGGTTTTAATTGCTTGTGCTGTCGGGATCCATACAACTCTAGCCGCAACCATGGCTTTGGTTTTGTGGAGTATTATAACAATGATTGTTCGAGTACTTGAGGGAGAAGATATCGAGCCTAAATTTAAGCTAGACAAGAATGCTTTAACTCAAAGTGGGCAGACCCTAAGCATTCCGATGCTTCGTCTTCCTCTCGGGTGATTATTTTTCCTTCCGGAGGAGGTTAAGATATTCTGATTTAGGAACATTAAAGTGGTATGATGATTTCGTTTGGGTTCTTACAGTCTTTGTTGATTGTTTACCTTTTCTTCGTATGTCTATTGTCTTTATGTTTAACTTTTATATGTCTGCTTATTTAGACGGGGTCTTCTGGAAAAATTGAAGTATTTATGAAGCTTATTTCATCTTCGGTCCTGGGTTCAATTAACTGTGAGTATGGTGTGTAAACTCGATTTTAAATTGGAGGCATGTGGGTACCGACTAGGAATGGTGAAGGATCAATAGGTACTCTCGAATCCTGTATTTTCTCGGTATTAGGACAAGTCTATATGCCTCCGCCTCGTGACATTGTCACATTTGTTAACATTTTAATTTTAGTTCTATATAAATAAAATCCCGTAAGTTTTCATCTTGAGAGTTTGACTCTAGCAATTCTCTTTGATATCAAGGACCGATTCCAAAATTTGAATCTAGGGCATTGTGTTTCGTAGATTTCAAGTCTGGCTAAATCCTTTCGTGTACTAGCATACATGGAAGAACCAATTGGTTGGGTTTTGGCAAGAACTTAGGTAACTAGAGTATATGAGGATATGTTTTTCTCTTTGAACTTTGCTTTCCCCTGCATGCTAAGCATTGATCATGGACTTCATGAATAACAATCCAGGTTGTAGATGGTCTTATCTTGGAGAAGACATCTTCCCCACCAGGTGTTCTTCCGATTGTGTTCGAGTCTCGACCGGATGGCCTAGTTCAGGTATATTCCAATAAATTTAATTTTAAGTTCGGTGTTTGCTAGTCATTGACTCGGAGTCTCTTGGGCATCCTGTATCTTTAACTTTATAGGAATTGTGCTATAGAGTGCTCTACAACTCCATGGGTTGCAAAGCTAGGCATGCTTCTAAGGTTTTTAAAATTCTAGTTGCGAATTTTTGTTAAATTCATACTTCGGTTGATTAAATTTCAGGTAGTTATTTTTGATCGTAAAGAAGAAGAAAGGTAATTATTGTAAGATAAAACAAATGAACTAATAATCTTTATTTTCATTCATTTACTGCCTCGTTGGTTACAAAGGACCCTAACTCTCGCTGGTATTTAATCTATATGAAATGTTTTCTCTCTTAATTGCAGGACAAGTTGACTGAACAGGTGAAAGAAGGTTCCCTAGTCACAAGCGGCAGCAATGAGATCCTAACACTTGCTTTAGGATTCCGTTGAAATGGAAATGTTAGAGGCATGGGAAAGTTTATTTAATGGGGATCTTACTTCCATCTTGCGAGACCAAAGATGTAGGAGGAAAGAGAGGCTAGATTGAGGGTGGAAGCTGAACTTTGTCAAACGAAGCAAAGACTAGCTCGTGTAGAAGAACAATTAGCTCTTCTGCTTCAAACATAGGTAAGATAAGCTTCAACACCTTTACTCTTCATTTTTTACTCCTTATGTTTGAGGGAGTGCACCAATAGATTAGCAATTGTAAACTAGTATGTGCAAACTGTTCTGTCTATGATTCTAGAGTTGTCGTGAATTTGCTTTGCGACGATCTTTTATTTTAATATGCTAAACATGCTACAGAAAATACATTTTCGTGCTCTTTGATAAGTATATTAAACGTAAAATCCCTTTGCAAGAATACCACAGAACTTTAGGACTAAAAAAGATACTTGGAATGAGCATCATTCTCGAGTGCCGGAGTGTACAAATGTCAACATAAAACATAGTTAACCAACCTGTATGTTCATGCTATTAGCCTGGAGTGTATAATGTTATTGCATTACCCCATGACCTCGCAGGGTAACATTTTTCTCAATATTTTTATGATAAAAGATAAATTTTACCTTTATTTATGGGTGTGGAAAATATGGGAATTCCCGAATATCTTTGAGTGAATCATTTGCGGGTTGTTTGGTTCACACAACTTGTGTAATGATCTTTGGACAAAGTTTCCTTTCCTCTTATTTTGGTGATGGTGAGATTTCCCCTTTTGGAACGGAATTTGCAACCCGAAATTGCGTTTACAAAGAGAACTATTATTCATGTAATGAGCGTTAAACTAGTATGTTTGGTATTTAAATTGATAGACTCGCAGATTCAAAAGACGGGTTGTTCGATGTAGTAAGACTTCAAAAATGTGTATTTGATTCAGACATGGAATGAATTGAATTCGGACATTTCTTCCTTTTCATATCACTTTATGGATTTGAGTTAAAGGTGCATAAATGGAATGGAATATACTGTTTGTATATGGTAGATTTGGGTTGAAAACTTAGAGGAAAGATCACAACTTTAAGATCCTTGTCTTTTAAAAACCTTGTCTTTAGATCTCAACTTTTCAAAACTTTATGTTCTTTGCATAGCGTAAGATCACACTTCTCATTGCGGGGAGAGTTGTTATCTATAGATCACCCTTTAGATTATACTGGCAAAGATCACAAACAGCCAGTATTTAGATCACACTTTTTATGAATGATCCATGTATGTTTTTGTTGTAGTGTAATGACAATCACATACTAGAATTATTTTGGGAATGTTTACCAAAATATGCAATTCTTACCCCGAGATGAGATTTAGACAACTCTAAATAAAACATGCAACATCTTTCTAGATGAGGGTCGGTACCTGAAGCGAGTTCCACTGTACCTTTGCTTTATTATTGAAGGAAAGAACTGCGTACTAACTTTCTCATACCGTCGAGCTCCGTAGTACCTTCGCATAATTGTGTTGATGAAGAACGCACTTTGATTTGCACAAAATCTAGTGCTCCAGTTCTCCCATCCATCGCCTCATATTTGCACATAGATTGTTTACCTGACTAACTTATACTCATAAACAAGGTTAGTGATGAAAATTAGTCAATCAAGAATATAGATGCTACAATTTCACAAAAAGCCTCACACTTTAAGGTAGATCTTGAATAAAATAATTCCTTCGTCTACTACCTTTTACTAGCTGGAGAGATCGGATACCAAAGTGAACAATATACAAGTTCCAGTATCCACTTACGTGACTGTTGCACATATTTAAAATACTAAAGCATAATCGACAATGCATTCGGCAGTTGATGCTCCCATAGTCCCAGTAAACCAAAAGGAGTTCATATCCATACGTCTTAGCCTTGGACCTTACCAGGATCTTATGTGCTTACCTGTGTGTCACCTAGCACAACTTTACAAGCACAAGTCAGGGATTCAACTTGGAGGTGACCTAGTAATTAAGCGAATAACAACCAACAAACTGATAAGGATTGTCATGGGCCTTCTCTGCACTCTTGACAAGAGCAAGAGCCGTTATCTTCCCTCTTAACAAAACGTACTTCATTCAGTTTCGTCCTTTATGGATAGACTAGAACATGCACTTCATAACCTCTTCTCGAACTAAAAAAAAAATCCCATTAGCATCTATGTTACTAATCCAACTAAGATGCATCGTGTAGCAAACACCAAAAACGTCCCACTTTCTTTTGACAGTAGAGACGTCATTCCAATCAAAATAATGGATTTTTATCCCATTCATATCATGAACCCACCAAAAACTTCTTTAACAGATACTCAATTACTCAAGAGCATGTCTCCATGTCAGATTCTTAATGGAGCCAAATGATATTTCACGAAAGTAGTTCTACCATTCCCTTAACACTTGAGAAAAGTGAGAGAGAGCTATCTTCCTTCAAGTAACCGATTGAGCCGTAGATTGCTCTTGAGGACATCCACTGACAAACAACGAAGCCGTCACCACACATTGTTAGCTCCCGCGTATCACGCCTGTATGTTACTACACTTTCCACTACACACTTGTAGAAACGCCGGTATGTACATGTCAGATGATAGCTTTCTGCTGTCAAAACAATCAACCACTTGATTAATTAACTAACATTCTCAATTAATTTAGTAGCCCACACGCCACATGGTTAGATCATGAGATAAAGTCAATTAATTAATTAAATCAAAAGCATGACTCATGAGCTTAACCGAACAACATGACAAATTTGATGGTTTCAGCTTTCAAATTGGAAAAAATTCTCACAAGTAAGGCATCAAACAGCTACGTGACATAAAGTTTCAATCTAATCATATACTAACATGTTGGATAATAATTGTCGAAACTGGGATTCGGGAGATGCTTAATCTCTATCATTCTTCCCATCATTAGTGAGGTGCTATTGTCCAGTGTATATAACAGATACTTGATAGGTATCTTTTCTTCTTAGGGTTCAAAAAATCCAGAACTCCACCTTACTGGTCTAGTTATTAAACCCAATTCAACAATTTTAATTGTTATTATGAAAGAACATTCTTGTCTTAAGATTGTTGGGAATAACAATCAAAATTGATAATATATCAAACAATTAATTAATATAAGAAGGAACTTATCTGTTTTTGTGTGTTGTCTCCGATAGTCCGGTTCAACACCGTTGATGTCTTGAACATCCCTGTTAAACAACATAGAGAGAAGAAACTTGTAATGGTAGATTGAGGCGCATGTTCAACATACTGTCCTTAAGACAAGAATGCCCGGCTACACTCGAAAAAATGATGCTATAGCCCTACGGGTACATCCGCTCCAAGATACAACAATCTTAACAAGTTTGAATAGCACATTCAAACTTGTCCTTTTAGAACTTGGCAGCGGAAAAACTCACGATTCGTTAGCACTTAAAACCATCGTAACAAACATAGAAGATTTAGAAGAAGTTTTCTACCCGGGCGGCAAGAGAAGAGAGGTTCATATCACAATAAAACCCTAAACCAAATCCAAAATATATAAGGTAAAACTTATTCCGTAAAAACTAAGAGAAAAATTTGGAAGGTGTTTTTATTTTAGGAAAAACCGTTTTATTATTAATTTTTATTCACATAAAAACCGGTGGTTTTCCAACACCTTCACCTTCGTCAAACTGTGTGCATCCTAACTAACATTTTGATAGTTATAACGGCCGCCTCCCCCAATCTCTTCATATGGAGAAGAAGAGAAATTTCTATCATCAACAAAGTAATTTCACGTAAGCGTTAATATTGAACAACAGTTGATTCATATTTCAATGATACATGTGCCAATTCTTTCCTTGTGTTTCTTTTCCGCGTTCCTGTTTGAGTGCCCTGTGTTCCCTGCCATATGCACTTTCTTTGTATTGCTGTTTCTCATCTTTCCTAGTTACTTTGCCTCAAAAAAAAAAAAATTGTTGCATATATTGCAAACGGTATTTTCAGAACTAAGGCTCAGATTTTTCATTTGAATGTACATAAAATTTTGAAATTGGTTGAATGATTTAACTCATGGAGAACGCCTTGAGTAGCCGAGAGTCAAGGAGGCACTGAAGTACGGACCTCAAATAGATGAAAACTTAAGTGCTGGATGTTTAACTATGGGCGTGACATTCTTACACTTCTGATGCTTATAAATATGTGAATTTACATACACAAATCAAGAAAAGCTTACGCAACAAAGTAGTATTAAGATTTTACATTTAACCGAGATTTTCTTGCAAATGTGAGCCTTCCGCCTTATTCTAAACAGTTAAGAAAAAGGGATAGAAAGCCTCGTCATGCCACTCTGTCACAACTTAAAAGTAATTAACCTTAAATTTTGACTAATACAGTACATAATTATCAAGCTTGGATTTTATTGATTGGATCCACTATTGGTTATAATTAAACCACCATACTTATAGCAGCAATTTCGGACTTTGTGGTTTTTCCCTTGAACCTGCAATGTTTGCATAGAGGCGAAAGGAGGGATGGTGTTTTGAAATGTTCCTCGCCCCCCATCATTGGCATTGCAACACCGACCTTAACAGGACTAACATAACCGGGTTGGTATGTCTGACCTAGAACTCCATCAACTGAATCTGATAGATTTTTAAACTTAAGTTGAGTTTCAAGGTGGGCGAAAACATCATCAGATGGAATTTGGTATTTATGGACTCGGTTTTCTTCATCGCCAATTGGTGTCACTCTTACGTCCATTTCTAATAATCCTGTAATTGTCACCCTTACGCTGTTTGTATCAACGGTTCTCTCTACTATAACTTTTCTATCTCCGTCTACAGTAGTTCCCCATTCTGCCTCCCCGTCTGCGGGTATCTCGACTTGTTCTCCGTCCCATCGAACTATGAGAGAATCGACCTTGTCATCCCATTTTGCGACTCTCTTGGCTGCAAGAACAAGATTGTGACTATCGAACATAACTGAGAGAGCTTGAATCCAAGTGAAATCACGGGTTCGTCCTTGTGGTCTGGTTCCGATGAAGTGTGCATTGATTTGGAACTCATCGTCAGTTACAAGAGCAAAGTCGCTTCCGGTGGCTCCATGGAAGTAGAACATAACACCGTCACCTCCAACAAATCTTGGATCGTAACAGACTGATCCATAACCCTCACAGTTGGCTTTCCTAACTGTAATTAACCAAAAAAAAACGTAGTTAAATTTTGTTCATGAATATGAAATACTGTATTAGCAGCGTAGTTAAATCGGTAGTAAGTTATCGAGTTCAAGGAGACTCTTACACTTGCAAGTTGCCTCACAGGTAGTACAATCGATGTAGCATCCCTTATCCTTCTTGTTCCTCGTTGGTTTTCTAAGAGGGCATTCAGGAGGACAAATAATGGGGACATTAGAGCATCGCCCATCAACAGTGGCAGGACATGTATAGCTATCTGGGGTTGGTGCTGTTGGTGGTGGTGGTGGATAACTGCTTTTAGCACTTTGAACAAAAGCTGCTTCCATGGAGATGAAGACAATAAGGAAAACCACGACCAAAGATGAGAGTTCCCTTTCCATCTTAATTACTAGCTAGCTTGTTAGCTAATAATTACGTACTAAAACTCGTACACAAGATGGTTATTGTACTGGAAACTTATTAATGGAGATCAAATTTAAGTCTTATATAGTGAAGATTTTAGCGTAGGAAGTTTGTGTTAGAGTCTTAGAGTTAGAAATTACAGATGGGTATCAAAATGCATACATGCATGGAGTTCGCCGTAATTCAAGTTCAAACCTAAATGCTTAACATGCAATTAATCTACAATGTCAGATGTCAAATGTGTGCACTGTACAAGAAAGATTGCACAACACATAAAGATACATGCTGCTTGTTCAAGTCTCAGGGAAGTGGACTTTACCTTTCAAGAAAGTCACAAGTTAAATAGCAAAACAAACAAGACGTAGTAGAATAATAAAATGGTTGTTTTTGTTACACTAATTAGTATCTGGGATTCGATTCAAGAATTAGGCTCGGTTCGGTAATGTTTTTATTTTTTCAAAAAAACACTTTTAAAACCTATATATGTCAATAATTTTTGAAATTGGTGTTTGGTAAAAAAAAAAATCAAAGTGCTTTTCACCCAAATCACTTCCCAAATTCCTCAATTTTCATAAGCTAAGGAGGAGGAGCTTTTAAAAGCTACAAAAGCATAAGCTTTGGTCCCACCAAAATATAATGCTTGATTTATCCCTTTTGTCCCTATTTTATTTTATAAATGACAAAAATTACCCTTAAATATATATATATAATCAATTTTTTATTTTTATATTTTATTTATTTTAAACAAATATATTTTTAATATTATTACTAGATGACCGCTACCACGGTGGGATGGCCGACCGAAAAAATTGACGTAAAACTAAATTTTTTGTTCACAATTTAGTTCCGCCGTAGGGTGAAAATATTATTTTTCCTGAGACGGCACGAAGGTATATAATTTTTCCAAACACGACGCGAAAGTATCATTTTACAGACAGGTAGGCCATGGTATATTTTTACTTTGCAAATAATTTGGTGGTGATTCAACACCACATGTTGTGCTTTTCATTTTAAAATTAGTTGTTTTTTATACTTAGTCAATCATTTTATTTTTCTTGTACTTTTTTTTCAATTTTTTTTAAGATATGTCTAATTTTAAGTTATGCCTAATTTTTAAGGAGAGAAAAGATACAAAATTTGGAGAATAATAAAAAAAATTGAAAAACAAAAATTTGATATCATTGTTTGTGCTCATTGCGTAGCTAATTTAAAGGGCTTTCCAAATATATAAACTTTATAAAAATACGACTTGTAGTTTGAAATATACGAGGTTTTTAAATATATAAAAAATACATTTACTGTTGTGCCCTTTCTTTTTGGTTTATTTACGAAAATGTCTAATACCTTATTCCCCTTCCTCTTTGGTTTATTTACGAAAATGTCTAAAGGAAAAAAGGTAAAATTTGATTTAGAGGGACATCTTAGTCTTTTCTAGGTGTCCGTACCAAAATTCAATCTTTTTTGTGTAATTGAAAAAATTCACGCTTCACATTGACACAAAGTCACCATATATAGAGTCCTCCCTCGCTTCGCTCGGTCGGCCTAATTATAATAAAAACAATAATAAATTGAAAATTACAAAAAGATTTTTACAAGAATCTAGATGGAAGCCTAGCAACAAGCTGCGCTCCAACACCTTTTTGAATGGCTAAACCTATTCTAATAAAAAGAAAATTTTATTTTATAAATATTTATAAATAATATTTTATTTTATAAATATTATTTTATAAAATAATTTTATTTTATTTTCAAACTATTTTATGATACCATTTCATTTAATTTATCAAAAATAAAAATAAAAACAAATATTAAATAATTATTTAATTTTAGTTTGATTTTTTGTTTGAAAATTATATATATATATATTAAAAAGCGGTTAAGTAAAATAATATTTTTAACAATTATAATAATAGTAACAATTAGTAAATTTAATATTTTATATATTTATATTTAATAGTAAAAAATAAAATTATTTTTTAACTCAATAAAATTGAATAAACGATTTTCAGAGATATGTTTGTTTTTGTCATTTGCCACAACAACAATGGTTGAATATGATATTTTACCAGACACACTTTGATTGTTTTTTTAATCAGCTTTAACTTTAATTAATATTTTACTGAACGTTTAACTTTTTTTTTTCTCACAGCAGAAAAGTGCTTTTACAAAAGCCGCAGCAATACCAAACTAAGCAAGCTATGTACGAGCATGCTACTTTTTTTTTTCTTGAAAGGTAGTACTTTTATTTAAATAAAGGAACGTCTTACACGGTTTAAAACAAAGGTGGATATTTCCACCAAACAAAACATTTAGTAGCCAATTTTAGAACAAAGTGTTACCCGTAAAGTACTAGCCATAGTATTCGGACATTCCAGACGAAGCTTCCTTGATTGACGGTTAAGGTCATTCACATACTACTCCCTCCGTCTCTAAAAGATAGGCAGGTTTGTGTGTAAATTTACACACAAACCTGCCTATCTTTTAGAGACGGAGGGAGTAGTTAACAATGATGCAAAGACTGTTATATTTGTTCCTTGAATTCAGCTTCCTTTGGAAATGTTGCAAAGACGCTATCTCTGTTCCTTGAACTTCGCTGCCTACGGGAGGGGCGTTCTTTGTATTGATCCTCGAACTTGAAGATAAGCGAAGGCTGGGATGCCTTCTTCTTCAACGAATTTCTACAAGAAAAGCTAAATTTGTAAAGGACCAGTTTGAGTGAATATTGCTCATTGTTAATTTTCAAAAAAGCATTACACCCCATTTTATAGATGCAATAGGTATCAAATACATATTTACTGCCATGCTTATGCTTATGCTTATGGCGTGATTGTCCAATGACAGGAAAATTGTCCGCAATAGTCACTGAGGGCAGTGGCGAGAAAGATGGGGGTGATGAGGTAGAGCATGTTAATCCTATTCAACTATGCATCATAGTAGCACAAAAGTAAGGCGGCAGCACATCAAGGGCTAAATGTCGCTGGCCTAGTTTATGTGAAAGTTGGCATCCACAACCATAGACTCTGGGGCATGGTCGATACAAGTGCTTCGTACACTGTAATGAGCTTGTCTATGGCAGAGTACTTGGGTTTGGAAGTATATCAGGTTGATCACTGCATGAAGACTGTGAATGATATAGCTAAACCAATCAAGGGGATAGCCGTGGCAAATGTTGAAGTGGGAGTGTAGGGGTTAAATATCGCACAGTCGATAAATCATGCGAAGCAACTGAATTGAAAAGGGGCGAATGGTATTCGCACATGGCATATCCTAAATGACGGAATCAGTGACGTCACAAAGTCACGGGTAAAGTGTGGAATCTGTACGAAGTTGAGGAGCACGTGCGAGAAGACCAGATACATGGGTGCGAAGACATCGCATATGAGATCCGAAAATAGGGGCTTTGTTAGCTGTCCTCCACTATGTAAAATCCCTATATATAGGACCATCCACCCTTGTGGGAAGTGAGATGTCTTTTTGAGAGTTGAGATAGAACTTTAGGAGAGAGAAAGTTATTTGCTTCCCAAGTTAGGGTTTTATCTTCTTTGTATTGAATTCTAAACTTAATAAAATCTCTTTTAAGTGTTCTTCACAATGGTTTCATAATTTACTATATAGATTGTTTAAGGGGTGTAGTACTAGGATTTTCTACTACTACATTTTGGCGCTAGAATACAGACTTGGGAAGGGGATTACACTGTTTGTGAAAATTTTAAGTTGATTTTCTTTTGAAAAGTTTCTTGTTGTTCTTGTTTAAAGTAAAAGATTTAAATTATTTTCTTGAAATTTCAACATTGGGATTCGCTCATTTAAAATACAGTTTTCAGTAAGGAAGTTTTAGTTTGAACGAGTTTTAGTTTTAATTTTCATAAGCTTGCACAAGTGTTACTTCAAGAACACAAAATGGTGAGACAAACATCTGCAGGAGAAAACACAACACCGGTTAGGAGGAGTCGAAGAATTGCGGGTAGAAGAAGAGGTGAAATCGCAGAGACATCAAGAATGGGAGAGAGGAACAACAGATCTCAGCCGATCAGATCTCAGATCCAGCAAGAACCAAGGGAGGACGATCAAAGAAATTACGATGTAGTAAGTGTCCATACTACAGATTCAGATACCGCCGAGGAAAATGAAGAAAGGACACATGAAGAAGTAGCTGTAAGAGAAATTGAAGACAACATGACCATCGCAGAATTAAGGAAGCGATTGGCAGAGGAAAGAAGAAGAGAAGCGGAACTACGTGCGAATTTGACACGACAAAATGATGAACTAAGAGAGGAAAATCAGATATTACAAGAGCAAAGTTCACAGTCAAGGTCCAGAACAACACATGCGAGCTCGAGATCAAGGACAAGCAGGAGTACCACTAGGAGGAGTAGATCTGAGCATAGGGATAATACACAAGGAAAATTTTGGGATAATACTTTTCAGGTAAACGAAAACTCGCAGGAGGAGCACGAAGGCAATCGCATGGAAAATAGGTATATCCAAGTGGGTGAGGATGAACCCAGGCGAAGACATCGTATAGAAGGTAGATTGGAGCGAAATGGAGAGCTAAACCGCACGCATGATGACGAGCAGCGAGAGAATGATGCAGAACAAGTAAGGGTGATACTCCATGGAAGAGAGATGATGAGAAAGCAGAATGAAAGAGATAGAGCAGCATAATAGCATGCGAGAAATGAAATGGAAAGACGAAGAGAAAGAAGAGACGATGAAGGGCGACAACAACTAAAAGAAGCCATACGACAAAGCAGACATGAAAACAGAGTGGGGCAAGCCCGGTTGAAAAGACCAAGGCAACAACAAGAAGAAGACATATCCCAAACACTGAAATTCGAAGAGAAATAACAGAGTTAAGAGAGTTAGTAACTAAAGGGAAAGATGGAGGAAGAAGACAACTAGAGGATGCAATAGAAGAAGCAGCAAGGACACCCTTCGCACGGAGGATACAATCGGTAACAATACCAAGAAAATGCGCACTACCCACGTTTCCTAGCATCTTTGATGGATCTGCATGCGAGATTCAGCATATAAAGACATACAGCTTAGCTTTGTTACAATATGAGGATAATGAGGCAGTCTTATGCAAAAAATTTCAAGCCAGCCTCGCAGGAGAAGCCTTGAAGTGGTTCGATGGGTTGCCAGTGGGAACAATAAATTCATTCGAGCACTTACAGAGTCTGTTCTTGGGGCAATACATCAGCAGTAGTATGCTAAGACCAGGAATTGAAAAAGCATTCAGTCTGCGAAGGAGAACGAACGAAAGCCTGCGAGATATAACCAACAAATTGAGGACAATGAGTAGTGAAATGGCAGGACGAGTGGATGAAAGAAATCTCATCTTGGCCTTCATCAATGCGTTTTTACCAACTGACTTGTTATTTACACATCTTTAGAATGAAAGACGAGAATAACGATGGTGAGCTACGCGAGTACTAAGAGGAGTATATCGCGCTTGAATAAAGGCAGAGAGATATGGAGTCTTACCCAATTGCAGTAATGAGCAAAAAGACAGGGAATGCAAGTCTATTACCAAGAATGGCAAATGTCGTTGCTAGTACTTCGCAGGGAAGCAAAGAAAAATTAATCGTAGAAGATCAACAAAGGCAAGTTGCTATGAGTAGCAGAGACCAAGAAATGTACGAGCAAGAATACAGAGAGAAGCAATACAACAACCATGGAGGAAACATCAAAGTGGCAAGATATGATAATCAAGGAGACGGATATAGAGGGAATAGGAAGTATTACAATCAGGGTGCGAACTACAGAGTCCATGAAGAGGTCAGGATGCCACCTCTTAACACAACATTGGAAGCTGTTATATTAATGGAGGAGATAACACCACCACCTAATCTTGGACAAGAACCACCGTCGGGAAGAAGAAGTAAAGATTTTTGTGCTTATCATCGTTTCCACGGCCACACAACAAATAACTGCAAGAATATTCAAAGAATAATATTAAGAATGATAGGACAAGGAAAGCTTAAGCACTTCCTAGCTACGCCACTACCTCCACCACCACCAGTGCAACCAACAACGGGAGGGAAATCGTCAGGAGTAGATAACGGCAAAAACATATTTTTAATAGAAGTAGGAGCGAATGCCAAAAATCTACAATGCAATTCAATAATACACTCGTTCAAAAGCATAGAAGACTTCCACGATAATGTGTTGAGTCGTGTATGCGCGAGAGATGTTGAAGGAAAAGAAATACTGAATTTAGCAAAGATACCAAAGCTCAAGGAATGACAGAAGCAGCAAATAACATTTAGCGGATGAAGTACCGGGAGGAGGCGAACTTCATGAGAGTCCATTAGAGGTCAAGCTGGAGATAATACCAAAAGAAAAATTGGACAAAGGAGAAGACGAGGAGGACGTCACATGGGCGATAAATACGATACTAATTGACTCGGGGAGTTCGGTGGATATTCTATTCTATCATACATATAAGATAATGGGAGGAAAAGATGAAGATTTGATCCCGTCAACATATAAAATATACGACTTCAATGGAACGGAAAACAAGCCAAAAAGTATAAGTCACCATGCGAATACTTCTTAAGACAATCTCTACAGAAATAACATTTTGTGTCATAAATGTCGAATCTCCATACAATGCATTGATTGGAAGGTCGTGGTTACATAGAATCTGGTGTAGCTTCAACATATCATCAGTGCATTAAGTTCCCATTAACCCAAGGCATTGGAATCATCAGAGGACACACAAATGAAGCAAAGACATGTAATGAAATCGATGTGGAGAAAAGTGAAGCACGTGCGATCAAAAGAAGAAACGTCTGGAAAAAAGATGTAGAAGATAGCAAGAGGTGCGAAAGATTGATGGTTCATTTAATAACAAAAGAAGGAGAAGATGATAAGAGTAGAAAATCCTCACAGGAATAAGGGAGTAGCAGTGATCTAACTCAAAAGGGAGTTGAAGGAACAAAATGGCTTAAATGTGCGAAGCAGTCTAAAAGGGAAGACTTTCAACAGGAGAGTTAGTCATGAGCGAAGTACCGCCTTACCAAAAACAAGGAAGAATGAAGAAAGGAAAAATAATATGGGCCGGACCATATGTGATGAAGAAATATGTTGGTGATGGGATGTACTAGCTAATGTAAAGAGATGGAAGAAATATGGAGAAAATGGAGAGTAGACTTTACAACAAGAAGTATTTGAAGCAGTATTATGGTTAAGATATTACATACATGCAAAGTGAGTGAAGGGACAAAAGGGGTGAAGCAGCGAGTAAATTATTAAGTACTAGTAGGATATTTATATGTGTGCGAATAAAGAAGAAAAATAAAAATCAGATGTGTACGAGCAACAATTATTAAAGGAAAAATTTTATTTCTTCTACAATGCGTATTTTTAATATACAAAAAAAAGAGCGAGGCAAATACAAAACCTCAAAGTAAGACCTCAATAGGGGGCAATAAAAATTAAAACCTCTAAATAGGGTGGTTGGGTAACCAATTGTGGCGTGCACCCTAGTTCGCACTTGTGCAAGAGGAAATATAAATAAGCCCTAACGTGCGTCATAATTGGAGAAAACCTAGTAATGCATGGCTCAGGCGAAAGCCATACCATCCCTGGGATCTGAGTCATGGAAGGTGGGGGCGAAATAAAAGCCCATCCGGTGGAGAATCCTTAGTCGAAAGGATAAGGTACTAAGTTCTCTATCATGGAGTGTAGAAACTCGATCAGGGCGCCGCGGTACACGGTTGAGCCAAGGGTGTCGGGGGCGTCTGGAGCGTACCTCGCCGCTCTTGGCAAGTCCTGGATATGATACACTCGGTCCTCAAGAAACCCCACTTAGGGAGCAGACTTGAACGAGTATGCGAAAACAACTGGTTGTTGCATCACCGGGATGGGAGGAGCCCACCCCTAACTAGTAGGGGTACGTATCCTTGAAGGGGCAATCGGGGAAGATAAGGACGGCACCCTCCATTAGGGAGTGAATTGTGTCACAAGACGTCAATATCATGGGACTATAACTCAAACAAGAGTATAGACTGTCGTATATTGGCGCATAAATATATCCTGCAGAGGCAATAATATGAAAGATGATAAGGCAAGATCAATGGGTCAATACACGACAGCGTAAAGACCTCCTGCGATTTCGTCGCACGACCCAAATGAATACCCTGAGGTAAAAATAAGTCTTATTAACATGGGAGGCTGATTAAGACCTCTACTTAGGGAGGCTCAATAAGACCTCATGAACAAACACAACGGACCGCACTAACATTATTTTTGCAGGCATAAAAGCAGAGGCAAAGGGAGGATCAAAACATGAAATAGAACCATGCACGGGTAATTACAAAGGTAACTTGAAAAACTAAGGATTTAACATAGGCAATTACACTGCTGCGAATATCAGAGGCAAGAAGGGGATTATAAACACAATAAGAATATGATATTCGCACTAGCATAATTGCCTCGTGTCAAATATGATAGCAATTGCATATTCGCACATATGATAGGCTCCTACACATGTATTATTATATTCCAAAATATGATAAGCTCCTGCACATGTATTATTATATTCGCACATATGACAGGATCATAACATGTATTATTACATTCGCACACATGATAGACACATACACATGTATTTTCATATTCGTAGGTATGATAGACTCACTCACATATGTTATGATTTCTGACTCTATAAGTTATCCTAAAACTGACACAAATTATTAGAAAGAAAAGCATCGTTTTTTGATCAACAGCCAGAAGAAGGAGGGAGAAGCAAAAAAAAAAAAAAGGTGGAAAATATTAAAAGGTAGAAAATATTTAAAGTATAGAGAAGAAAATATCATACAAAGAGCATGAAAGAAGGAAAAGAGTGAACAACTAATTCTTCCCAACATTATCTCTATCAACTTCAGAATCATGATCTTCTTCATTATCTTCGTCAACTTCAGATTCACGATCTTCTTCGCCAGAATCCTCGTATTCAAAGTCACTATCGGAGATTTCAGAAGTTTCTTCATTATCCGAAGGAGCCCTAAATTCATAATGCGAGGGAAAGGGAATGTCATGTTCAGCACAGAGATCACCCACTTCTCCTTTTATAGCCTCATCACGTATGCGAATGGCATCCTTGGTCAAATTGGAAACGGTGACTTTGAGCTTTTTCTTGAGCCGACGGCACTTAGCATCATGAGCTTCATAATTCGCTTCAAGCCTTTGAATTTCAGCATTGGACTTCGTTCGCATACTATCAATATCTCGCAGATAGTTCTTCTCCTTTTCAGCAGCTGCGAGAAGACAAGAAAAAGACTCAAAATCGCACAAATATAATTTAAAAGATAGAGCAGAGACAGAGTCATAAAACAAGGATAATGGAAAACCTTCTTTTTCAGAAATGATGGTTCTAACCAGAGACGCATGTTAAGATTCTAAACTAACACTTGTACCCAACTCCAACCTAGCATTATCAAGGACTTTAGCAGCCCATGCGAACTCAACATCACTCTCAATTTGAAGACGAGAGCGAAGTTCATTCTCGCGAGCGAGAAGAGTATTCTTCTCACTAATGGCACAATCCCTTTCTATCTGAATCTCGAGTTTAGCGTCGTATAGTTTTTTCAAAGCCTTCGCACCATTCTCAATCACTTGATCTTTCTCAGTTATAAGAGCATTTTTTGGCTTCTAAAGTCCTAATTCTCTCTTTATCCTCACAGGCGCGACGTTGAAAGGTCTTATTATAAACTAATAGTGGTTTATGATCACAAATAAGGGCTTCATATTTTTCTCTCAACTCCTTCCAACTAAGATTATCTAGACCACGCATGGGAAAATTGTCCACTGTGGCATTAAGAAGCTTTAAAAGAGCATCATTATCATCAGGAAGTCGAGCCACTTCTTCGGTCAAATTATAAATCTCTGCAAGTATAAGTGGTAGAAGAAATATAAAGATAAAGTGAAGACGATAAGGGGCAGGGGAGCGAAAAGAAACACACCTATTAACTGATTATTTATATGACGAAGGGTCTCGGCCTCCTCGGTTTTGCTCGAAAGCTCCCCTTTAAGCCTCGCACACTCAGCCTCCAAGGAAATATTTTTCCTATGCGAGTCAGAGGCAACTGCATGAGAATCTCGCGCCATCTGCAAAGACGAAAAAGCAAGGGAGTTCAAAATAAATAGGGTATAAAGAAAAGACATTGGCTCAAACTTGCCCCAGCTTACAAGAGAAAGAAAAGACATACCATGGAGCCCATAACATGAAACTCGTGAGATATGGCTGAGGCAGATCCTCGCAGAGATTCATGACTCAAGGTAGGGGCATCACATATGGAGGAAATCATTTGGCAGGTGCGAACTAAGTTTTCATCACCCACAGCTGAGAGGGAATCTTTGAAGATATGAGACAATTGGGTCATGGGAGAAGCAGAAGTAGACTCATCAGGGAACGACAACGCATTTCCTTGGGAGCGAGGGACTGAAGGAGTAGGAGATGAGGTAGTAGAAGTAATCTTTCTCTTCTTTGGGAGATTACCCTTCTTACTGACATTTTTCGCAGAAGATTTAAGCAACAACTTTGCCCTTATACTTCGCACGAGTAGAAGTCTCTCTCTCAGAAAAGTCTTCATAATCCGCACCACCAAGATCCAACCCTTCCACCTTCGCACACAGATAAAGATAAGAAATAGAGGCAACAATATTGTTAAAATTAGGAGTAAAAAGTATTTCTTACTTCATCAGTGATCGAAAGTAGCGCGTTTCGTGTGCCTCCTCTTCCATGAGCTTTGAGATCTTTCTTCAATTTGGCAATCTGGAGATGAGAAAATTAATGAGGCGAAGAGAAGAAAATTAATGGAATAAAGCTAGTGAACAAGCGGAAATTAAAAGAAAAAACATACCACAACAGCTCGCTCAGGCCAATTGAACACCCAAGGAGAACAGACGGAAAAACCCTCAGGGAGGGGATTTACCGACTTGTCAGCGTTAAAGCCAGTAATTTAAGGACACTCAAGGATGATAGGGTAAACATCCCATTTATTGTCGTTAGAATTACGTGCGGTACGATTAGTCTTATCATTGAAATCAACATCTCGCATAATCTTCTTATCCTCTGCGATGCCATCTTTTCTAGCCAAACGAACAGCCCAGCGAGATGATTCATTTTTCATAATCGCAACTTTGTAATTATCAAAAAAGCTCTTAATAGTGTAATCAGAAGGAATAATTTCTAGATTAGCGAATGCTGGATTCTTGTATTCTTTAGGGTAAAGGGATCCTAATCCAGCCGCACGACGAGCGAACTCCAACATAATTCTGATATAATCTCCACTCAACTGGAAAATCGCACGCTCGAAGTCATCATGGGATAAAATTTGGTAAAATAGAGGAATTCGCAGATTAAAAAGAGGAATGGGGAGACCAGCAAGAAGTTGCCCTACGGAGATGATGATCTTTTGATCATCCCATTGATCAGTCTCAAACCATTTAGGGTTAAGCGTTTGAGTAGGTCTTGATGTAGGAGGAACGTATAATGTAAAGCCTTTATCTCTGAATTGAACTTCAAGCTTCTCGAAATCTTGGACCATCTTCCACCCTGGCTTTTGCCCCATTGATGGCTCTTACAGAAGGGGATTATAAATATCAAGTTGATTAAGATGATTAAAAAGGCAAATTAGCGGTTAATAAAGATGATCAAAGAGGCGGAGTAATATGGTGAATGGGAGATTGAAGCGAATAAGAGTCAAGAATCAAAGTCAAAATAGAATAATAGCAATAACAGCGGTAAGAAAAGAAAGTTGCAGAGGTTGAAGGAGAAAGAAGAAAGTAAAAAGATGGAGATGAAAGTGAGAAGGGATATATAAAGGGTCCTGAGAAATTCGCTTTTATGAAAGCATTAATGGGTAAGAATATATGACGTGACGGTTGCAGGTATCAGCCATAACGTGTCCAAAGCTAACACGTGGAAAAATTGGGCCCGAGATCTCGGAATATTGTCAGTTAAAAGAATATGGAAAGTTGATAAGGTGTGACAGGCATCATGTAAAGGAACGAAGGCGATTAAGAAAAAATTTCTCTCATCGCTCTTTCTTCAACAAAGATCGCTAAGAGAAGAGGCAAAATATCGCACACCAAATAGGAACGTGCGAGAAGTACTTAGCCATGCGGTAGGTTCACAACAAGGGCGAAACCATAACTCTAATACATCACTAGTGAGGTGTGAATGACATCACGGAAGCAACTTAGCAATATAGGATCGCATACATAGTATCTTAACCAAGTTTCCTCCATTTGTAAGCAAAGGTTGTATTTGTAATTTCCACTTCACTACCCTAGCATATATAAAGAAAAGAGAGCAGGAGAGAGAAAGGGGAGACACACTTTTGTAAAGGGAGGCATACCATCTTATTCCTCCATCACCTAAAACTATTCTAGAGCTCTACCCAAAAACCCATTAATGGAGATTCCAAATGTAATATTCATGTAATTACAACAATCATAGTGAAGAACCATGGATGTAGATCACATTGATCGAACTATGTAAAAAATCCTTGTGTCCATTTACAATTTTAGCACTCTTATCATCATTTTTATGTTTAGATCTAGAAATTTTCATCATAATCTAGTTAGCTAATTATCAAAGGGGTGTGGTAGTGGGATTTTCCACTACTACAGGGAGAATGGCGTGGCTGAATCAGTGTTATGGTGATGCATCTCAATGATTTCGAGATGATACTTAGTAACAACTTTTTCCAGTTGCGGAGAAACAATGATGCCTCATCTTGGCGGGATTTTCATACAAAATCCAAGTGCAGTTTGTTTCGTGAAATGTTTAAGGAACGTCAGTCCATATGACATGAGGCACGACAAAGTAAAGGCAAATGAGTTTGCTCTTGTCCATTCGTTCGAAGAAAGCTTAGCTGAGATTCATGAGGAGTTTGGATTTTCGTGGATCTTAGTATCCCTAGTTCGTCGTGACTGATCTATGTATGAAGCAGGGGCATTGCAGTGTTGTGTTTGCAAGTGCTTGAACCTGTAAGGTTCAGGGAATGTCAGTGGACTCCCTCCAGATTTTGGTTTCACAATGTTCTGTTGTGATGGCTCTTCTTTTGGAAATCCAGGTGCTGCAAGTTTTGGAGTTGTAGTCAGAGATCATGACTGTCAAGTACTTGGTACTCTCACTGGAAGAATAGGTATTTCTTCTAACTACATAACAGAAGTTTATGCAATTATTTGTGCAATGGAATTGGCAATAGAGTGGTGTAAACAAAAGATTCTAATTGTCTCAGACTCACAAACAATGGTAAATGAAGTTGTTCATGGAGAAATTCCATGGTTCATCAGAAGTAGATGGAAGCAGGCAGCGGGTAAGATTCCACAAATCGGATATAAACATTGCTATAGGGAGGTTAATTTTTCAGCAGATTTTGTTGCAAAGAAAGGTGCAAATTTGGCTCCAGGTGACAGACAACTTTATACAGGAAGACTTTCATCTCTGGGAAGAGTTAAAATGCCAAATGTGAAGTACTATAGATTTTGTTAAATGGTTATAATGGGCCTTATGTAACAAGTCTTGTTTTTCTTTTATTCCTTTAGTATTGTCAAAAAGTCTAAACTCTTGATGTAACTCTCTTTGATTATTAATAAAATGAATGTGATTCAAAAAAAATAATAATAATAATAAAAAAATGTAAGGTTTGTTGAAGTATGGAGGCTTTTGTACTTATTTGTTTGCTTGTATGTTTGAAGTTTAATTTGGGTGTTGCTAATCTTATGGTCTTAAAAGATAGCGCACTGAGTGTTGGTATATTTATTTTGGTTGTTTGTTGCTTTCAGTAAGGTCGAGTATTGGCCGGTGGTGTAAATGGGAAGGAGTCCCTAAGTCTCTTATATGTGAGGTTAGTGTAACGAATGAAGGTGGTGTTTAAGAAAGAACCTTGTCTCTTTTTGTTTAATGTAAAGCTAGTTCATTGGGGAAGCACTCCAAAGTATGCAATAAGAGACGCTGAAAATAAAAAAAAAAACAAAGCAAAAGAAGTTGGTGTCATAGGCGAGTTTACTGATTGGGAGAGTTACGTAGAAGTGCGACGGCATTTGGCAGCGATAGCATGGAGTTACGCAACAAGAATTAAGATGTAAGTCCATCAAGTATATGAGCTAAAAGTAACTCATAGCCGGGAAAAACATGATGTTGTTTTTCCACTACATTAAAGCGTAACAGTTTGAAAGAACAAGTGAGGCTTTGTTAGTTTCAAAGGCGCGTGAAGAGGATGACTTGTCCGAAGTGACTGTGGGATATCCCGGGTATCCTAAGTCATGGCTAAAGTTATGCATTCAGTCGTATTTGTATAAAAGAGTTGCAAAGTAATTGAAGAATACTTAGTCTATAGTAAGGCATCTTTGAGTTGCAAGATTGCAACATAAGTCGGAGTTGGAGGAAGTAAGCTAAGTTAGGCATATCAAGATGATATGTTAGTCATTTGGCGTGTACACTTAGGCACAGAATGGCTGAGAAAAGATTTGTATGTTGATGCAAGGGCATCACAACAGATTTGGAATAGCTTTTGGGTATTAAGATGCGAATGAAATCGAATTGAATCATAGTCGATGACGGGACAATGAAGCTGGAATTTATAAGCTTAACGGAAATGCGTATAAACTAAGTGATGGCATATGGTACTAGGCAGAAATCTTTGGCAAAAAATGAAGGCCAAACAAGTTTGCTGATTTCTGAAAGTAACTCAGATGCGTACAAGGCCAAGTAGAACTGATGTTGAATGGATTGGGTGGGGGAGGTCTATGCCCGGTCCCACACGGCGCATTACTGAAGTTAGTGGCCTGGCCAATGAAGGTGCATAGTCCGAGATGTAGCGTCATTGTGGCTGAGACAAGAAAGGCTACTTAGCACAAGCAATATTATGCGATAATGTTGAATATCCTTGATATAGAGTTAGTCCAGCTCAAGGAAGGAATTATGGATGCAATGCAAGACATGAAATGACTTAGGCATTGGCCCAAGCATTAGCCAAGGCTTGGACAATGCATATGCAATAGTTGCGTTGCCAAATGCGACATTGTTGTCTATTTCTCGACAGAAAGAATGCAATGCACCTAAAGTATGAAGATGAACCAAGTAGCAAGGCAAGACATGATTGGCATGAATTTACTCGGATGTTGGCATCAATATGAGTTAAGTGCAAGGCCAAGATGATTATAGCACCAAGATGGTTATACATTGGCTTAGGCCAAGAATAGTGTTAGGTTATGATGGTTGTATATTGGCTCAGGCCAAAATATATGCATCGCAATGTTAGATGGATATTGGTTCTGGCTGTCAGTTACGAGCGGTGTGTGCATCACACGCATGCCAGAGTAAAGGAGTTGGTTGAGATGGTTATAAAAAGGATTTATAACCGAGTTTGGCATTCCCTAACTGTTGAACACAAGTATGGCATAATTCTGCAAGCTAGCACAAAAGCTAGCAGTTAAAAAGCATTGTTACGGTTAGGATAACTGCTATGAACATATGGTTTTTCATAGGTCGTGCACTTGGCTGCACACGGATTGGCTTGGTTCGTGGGACTATAAATAGGCCAGAGAACTTCTGCAAGCACATGTCTTCAAGTGTTGAGGCCCCACATTACATTATAGAGTGTGTTTTAGGCTTATAGATAGAGAATAAACTTGTAATCTTCCCCTTAAGCTAATGAAAGAGAGTTTGTTGGCTTAGAAATTGTCTTGGTATTCTGCTGATTCGAAAGTACTCCCCAATTTCCGTGAAGCATAAGAATGGCGTTAACCCCTCTTTGTAGTATGGGCTACAATTGAAGGAAAAGAAAAAATCTAAGTACAAGTCTTCCGTTGCATAACTCATGATAGTGTTACTATTTGCATAGGTGCAAACTTATAAGGATGAAATACGAGTGGGTGATAAGAGATCATAGTTGCGGAAAAAATTGCTCGGAGCATTTGCAGGTATGGCTTAGAAATTGTCTTGGTGTTCTATTGATTCGAGAGTACTCCCCAATTTCTATGAAGCATAAGCATGGCATTCACAATTGAAAGGTAAAGTTAGGAACTTGGTTGCAAGGATCAGAAGAAGACCCTTTCCACTGTACTACACAAGTTTGGGTCTAAATGAGAAGCTCAAAGCCTCAAACATAAAGAGCTAATAAGTAACACCTGTCAAAGAGGTTTAAGGTGTCTGAATCCTGTCACTTGTCAAACCTGCAAATTTGGTTTGAAGAAATTAGAATTGAATGCTTGCCAAAATTAGCATCCACGACATTTATAATAGTGCCATGAATAACTAATAGCCATCACCCCAAAAAAGCATTCCTCTTCTCTAGAATCTGATAAGCATTTCTACAAAAACAGCTCAGCTTCTCTCATAACTTAATATTAAACCATATGCTGGGTATTAGACAGAAAAAGAATAATAAATTTTCAGACATTCTCTGCTGCATCTTTGCGAGATAGATGGTCTTCATTACTAGCCCCTGCTGCCAATCGTTCTGCTGCTAATCTTTCTTCCAAGGCACGTGCACCTCTTTCTCTGTTGATCAACAAAATCTGATTATCATTTATTTGACTGGTGTATCTGTCTGGTATATAAAAAATGACATCATAATAAAAGAGGCAACTTGCAATTGCCGTAAATCAGATCCGTAATGATTTATGTGTGAAATTGTAGTCTTGTTTTAGAAAGAAATAAAATTTACCCAATCCTGGACACAGGATCATGAGATTAACTGCAAAAACAAAACAAACAAACAAACAAAAATTACCTCCTCCTGGAGGCCTCTGCGGGATCAGAACCAGGCAACGCCGCACCACCACCACCACCCAGCATATACTCCTTAGCATCAGTAGATGCTTCAGATCTTCCACAAAGCAGCCGACCAAATATCGATGCTATAGGATCAATAACTGGTCTGCAAGTCTAACAAAAACAACCACAATCAGTAACAAATACAGGAGGCTTTTATAGCAAATCATGTACTCCTGGAACAAAAAATGATACATTACCGCAAAAAATTCGGGGAAGAATGTCGAGAAGGAAAATTCATCGCTTGGGTCTCCCCTAAGGTTCGTTTCTGGTTTCTTCTGAAGGTACCGCAGATAAATCCAACTCGTGTATGTGCCAAATAATATGGTTGGAAGGTAAGGTGTTGATTCAGGTACTATGAAGCTTACAGCTATACATGGAAGTAAAAACAGGGATGCGATCCACTGGGTGGTGAAAATATTTCAACAGAAGTCAGAATTAATCATTTTGCACTGCTCAGTTTATATGCTGATAACCAAATTTAAGGTCTTAAAAAGTTGACATTGTTACATCAAAATAATTATACCTTTGCTTTGATCTTTAATGGAGAAATCTCCTGATCAGGGAACATTTGCTTGATACCCACAAGAAACCCTGCCAGAACTCCATGGAAGCCAGAAAGAGGTGTATATCTGCCATAAAAGGAAACAATAATTAGAACCACAAATTGAAAACACTCTAACCAGCTAATGCAGCTACAAGGTACTTCGAGGCATTATAGAACATACATTGTAACCAAGTTAACATGCACATATTAAAAGATGATAAGAGGGGGTAAGCAACGTAGAAAGGTGAAGGACATCGATAACCATTATACATGTATAGGGATCAGATTAAGACTTACAGGTAATTTTCCTGTGTTGTTATGTAGTACATGGCTATAGCTGTTACGAATACGCAAACAGAGGTTAAAAAGTTAACCATGAAAATGAACTTCAAAAATTCCTTGGAACCCCATACAGGTTCAAGCAACCTCCCAATGAAAAGAAGACCAATCGTGCTCAAAATCACCTAGACAAGTGACCCATCAGACATGCTTTCTTGGAAGAAAAATAAAGCAACAAACATATTTGAGATAGACAAGAACACAAAAACTATGACGCTTTGTTTTCTCTACAAGATAATACTTACCCCAACAACATGTTGCTCAACATAACCAG
>JAJJWW010011655.1:182500-330651 GCA_023531295.1 Papaver armeniacum
AATCAATTGTAATGGATAATTTAGTTTCTCATATCTCTTTCAATTCCCATTTTTGTCATGATTTATGTTTATGTCGTTTCTTCTCGATTTCATGTGATTATGCATGCTTGAGAAATAGTTCATGCTAATAGGTAAAGAGAGAAGATAAGAAATGAATTGGATCAAGAATTACAGATTATTAAACTTTAGGAAAATAAATAAACACAAATCAATGTAAATTTGGAATAATTTATATCATCAGGTTTTGTAAGATTAATCTGATTGATAGACAACTTATGCAAGATAAATGACACTTTGGATTCATTCTTGGGAAAGCTAAGCCTACGGTACATAAAAATGATTATAACTTAATTAACTTTCAATAATAAATATTCTATTGATATATTTCATAATAAAATGTTTAATTAATCAAATAAATATGTTTTCATTAATACAGTATATAATAAATTTATTTTATATTTGATCAGTAGGCATTAATAGTGGTTGTGATGGTGGGCGAGTGTGGTGGATCGGCGGTGGGGATGATGGTGGTGGGTGTTGGCGAGAATGGTTGAGTGATGACGATAATGGTGGTGGTGATGAAAGAAGTAGTGGCAGTGGGATGAGAAGGTGTCCTAAGGTAGATAAATTATTTAGTTACCCTTGGTTATTTTTTTTATTTGATATTAGTTTTTGTTTTATTTTTTTATTTCTTTAATTTTTTAAAATAAAAATACATATTAAAGGCCAGATTATTCTAGGGAGAAGATAAATTAACAATTGTAGTTTTAAGATTTTTCGGGTCGGGGCAGGAAAAAGATGAAACCTATAAAAATAACTGACTCTATACAAGGCTACACGCAAATGAATTGTAATTGATTTAGTTTCTCATATCTCTCTTTATTCCCATTTTGTCATGATTTCTTTTTCTGTCATTTCTCCTCGACTTCATGTGATTATGCATGCTTGAGAAATAATTCATGGTAATACTAATAGGTATGGAGAGAAGATAAGTAGATAAGAAACGATTTGGATCAAGAAATACAAATTATTAAACTTTAGGAAAATTAATAAACACAAATCTATGTAACTTTGGAATAATTTATATATATCATCAAAGGGAAAAAACTAATTCCTGAAGCTAACAGATTTTGTAAGATTAATCTGATTGATTTTGAAGTAATTTTGCGTTTTCAGTTTTGTTACAAATTTGGTGAACGACCTTTGATGATTTATTTGTTTTCGAAGTAAGGACGCTAATTTGTTTTGAAGAAGTGAATGAAGTAGTGTTCTATTACGCATAGGCCCATAGGAACTTGAGGAGTTGGTTAACGATTAACTATGTTTATCCTAAATGATTGTATAACTTACAGGCATAATATTAAAAGATTTGAGGCAGGACATGTTTATTAACCAACACCTCAAAAAAATTTAGGCTTGGATCGACTGGATCGATTTTTCGCCAACAGTTATGATATGTATGAACCGATGAATACACATCCTTTCCCGTGCCGTTACGGCACGGGTTAAGCCCTAGTATATATATATATATACGTTTTTACACATTTACACTGACTGCAAACTGACGAGAAGTAGAAAATGACAAAGGAGTAAAATACATTTCTGACCATGAAACTAGAACGCGATGACAAGCCAAGGCTGAAGCTGTTAAGAACATCACTAATGAAACCCATCCAAATTTGATCATCAAAAGAGGTTGCTCTCTCCTCGTTGACTCTAGTACCTTGGAAAAAATAAGTTTCAACCGACGATCTCTAAGCAAAGACTGGTAGTCCGGGAGACCAGTTGCCAGACCAGCATCTTTGTTTTGGGGTCCACTTGCCATTCTTGTTCGAGAGTTGTAAGCATTTGTGGTATTACCCTGTCCAAGAGCTTCAATCATCCATTGGTAAAGCAAATCAGCAAGAGCTTTACTAATCTGTTGACGGAACAACAATGCCTCCTTTGACACCATAGCTCCAACCAGAGAAGGCCCATCCTGTTCATATTTAGACCAACAAAAAAATGTTTTGAGAAACACATGTGCGAATATGAGAAGCAGGGGGATGATTATTGAACAGTTGATGTTACTAGAAGTAGCAGAATAATCCACATACTGCAGTCACCAGGAGTCTTCTAAGGACGGCACCATCTTTTGAAGGTAAGAGTCTCAGGATTAAGTTCGCTAAATCAATTAAACCACTACGTCCATTTGGAGAACTCTCCTTTGAAGTATCATATTTTGATGAGGGAACCCTTTGTAAGCCATTTCTGGAGCCAGCAAATTGAAAAAGATTTAGCAAATTTGAAAAGATACTAAGATATAGGAACACCGAGGAAAAAGGAAAAAAAAAAAAGATATATACTGAGCAAAAAAATATGCTAGCAGAAAGAATCAAAGCAACCTGAAGTGGCATCCACTAATTGAACAGTCATGCAGGTAACTTAATTGGATGGAATAAAAAGGTGGAAACTTACCTAGTTGCACCAACTCTTAGAAACAGTTGAAGCCTTTTCCACTGGAATTCCTTCCTTTTATTGAAAACAACCTGCATAAGTCGGATAAAATAAAAATCAAACAAGCAACGGTAACAAGTTGATACCATATACTCCTCCTTTAGTTAATGTTGCAAAACCTAAGCTCAAAATGTGTATTTGTGTAAAGGTCAACTAAAATGCTAAATAATACTATAATCAAAAATTCTTTACAAACCGTCCCCCACAAACTACCCCAAAACCGTTGTGACTCATAAGGTAGGCCCAACTGACCTTTAAATGGGACCCCCTGCTAACTCCCAAAGCACGTGTCCCACCTTCTCTACTCACATGACGGTTTCTAGGGTGTTTTGCGGACGGTTCGTAGAGAACCACTGTACTGTAATAGTTATAGTAAAACAAGCAAGACATGATGACTTGCAAAAGAAGCACACACCGAATGTAAAAGCCTTCTTGATGGAGCTGAATTATCACTGAGAAGTTTCTGGGCAACATATGGGTATGCTGACTCAAATGTCTTAAAATCTTGATCTGCAGCAACCGCCAATCCTAAAAGTTCATAGAATACAAATTAGTAATCAAGGACCTGGCAGAAAAATTAGGAGAAGGACTAGAGTGCCGCTAGAATCTTACCTTCCAAGGACGCTAGGGATCGTAAAACGAGTGTAAAGTATGGAGGCATTCGACAGTGATACTTGAGGGCTGTAGACCAGATTTTACCAAGAACCTTCACAAAGTAATCAGATGTTAAGAATGTAAGAGATCAATATATGAATAAGAAAACAAATACAGAAATCCTAGCTGAAGTAATATAAAGATATGAACTCACCCTACTGAACTTGATATCAGGAATTCCGTCTGTGAATTCTACTTCTCCCAGTGATTTTTCCAAATCCTGAATCAATATTTTAAGTTAATTCATAGCTTTGATAGGCAAAATCACAGATGTCTCAGTCTGAATACTGAGAAGACATTGAAGAGGCTAAGCTGAGTAAGCTGTAAATCATTCAAGAGCAGACGAAATTGGTATCACAAAATTTCAAAGTGCCTCTTCACTGTGTAATAAATCTAAGAACAAAGAGCGCAAGATGATGAACGGACTACCATGGTCATTAGACGAATGTTAGTCCCAGGCTTCACAACATCCATTTCAGTCAGATCATTAACAAGGGCGGCCCAGTCCCCATTTACTATGTGGATGATGGAACCCAGCATGGCGAACTGATGTTTCTTCTCCATCCGACAAATCAAACCAAAATCCAGAAACCTGGCAAGGAAATAGCAAGAAAAATAAGAACATCAACATAACAAACAATAATGGCAAAGAAATATTTATCTTTTAGCAGAGGTAACGATAGAAGAAACAACTACTTGTATGGATGAGGGAGTATATTTCCGTGAATGAAAGCATTTGTTCAATGACGTTACGGGATTATACTAACAAAGAACAATTCAACTCCTTTTGGTTGGATGTATACATAGCAAGAGTATTAGTTGAGAATGACAGAGAATAATGAAAAGCGATAGTGTCTCACATTATTACAGAAGCACTAGACATCACCTAGTAAATTTTGTGACAACAAAGAAGGAGCAAAACTGGGAAAATGCAAAGAATATGTACCCAATTTTTCCTGTAGCTGTGTACCGCAAGTTCCCGGGATGAGGGTCAGCATGCAAGATGCCAGTTTCAAGAAGTTGAACAAGTGAAGCTTCGACTCCTTTGCTAACCTTCATTTATGAAATAAAACACTAGTTTAGTATAATTAGGCAAACAACAGAGTGCAGTTAAGGGTTTCACAACATCATATCAATAATACTCCGGCAAACAAATGCCAAAGAGATTTAAAGGTTTGAAATTTTAAAATGAATACCATGTCTAGCAGACGCTTCTTGGCCTCGAGTTGCTGCTTTTCTGAATACTGAGATTCATCACTTATCGAGCTTCTTGTAGATACCGCGAGTAAATCATTTGGATTTTCACCGACCACCCATTCCATGGTAAGAACTCTCTTGCGTGTTAAATGCCTATATATTTTTGGAACAAATATAAACATAAAGGAGAATGAGCTTCCTGCAGGAGGCATACATGCATCGTCAGTGTGAGTAAATTGAGCCTGTAGGATAAACATAAAACTAATTTCTTCACAACATGTAGCATTTCCATACAAGATACAAATGTTCCTGTTTTGAAACCAAGGTACGAATTCCTCTATGAAAGAATTACCACATGCCGGACTCTTCTCGTGATAAATAAGCCAAAAGTAACTACAGATATGAGATACCTGGAACTCAGAAGCATTTGTGGCCTCTAGAGTGTAATCCAACTCCCCAATTAAGCCCTTTCCAAGCTCATCAGCATAGAGACGAAGATCATTCGTTCTTTTTGCTACTTTTTTGCAGTATTCCCAGCTGATAATAGTAATTAGGGAAATTGTAAATGTGACACTATACATAGGTATGCACAAGTTATAAGATAAATCCTTTACATAAAAATACCAACCCCAAGGCGAAGAATGTAGATATCTCGCACAACCACATGTCGGAGGTCAGGACGCTGAACTTTTATTGCAACATTATAACCATCAAAGGTACTCCCACGGTAGACCTGGAATCGATGGTGAAGGAAACCATAAAAATGAATTATCTTGATTCTGCAAACAAGGTTTTGTGCATGTCTCATGGAGACAAGTATATGGTGTATCTTATCCTGAAACTTTAACAGTCTTTTAACCAAACCTGACCAAACGAAGCAGCAGCTACAGGTTCCTCGGAGATGTAGTTAAATACTTTGTCAACAGGAGCCCCCAATTCCTCCTCGATAATCTGCATAGCCACATTTCTGGGAAAAGGAGGAATTTGATCATGCAGTTCACAGAGCGCCTGCAGTCACAGCACATATCAATGCCGAAATATGCAATATGGCATCCCCAAGGCAGAATATTGTAAGCAAAAACAACAACCAAGAGTTCAAACATCAATGACCCAAGTAAAAATTTAACGCCTTCATGAACATGTCAATTGACCTAAGTCCACAACACTTAGTTCATCTTTCCATGAAATTATAAATGAAACTGTTAGAATATTGAAGATTCTTAACACAAACTACTAAACCGAAAAACATAACTTTACTATACATAAAAGAAGACAACCGGGTGTCAAGGTCCTTAGTTACCTTGGAAATTTCTGAACCAATTATATCTGGCCTTGTGGAAAGGGACTGTCCAACTGCATAGCAAGTTAAAGGCATGTAACTAGCATATTTGGTAATCTCGTGACTGCAGGAAAACGAGAAGCTACGTAAAACTTATATAGCAAAGTAAAATTATGTACCACTGACCAAATCAAGTTTTCGGTTGGGCATTCATAACGCAAATTCGGATGCAACCTAGTCTAGAGAGTCTTATACGGTCTCACTAACCTTTGATAAAAGTAGGACCCAAATTCAGCATCGTTTCTTTCAGTAGCTTCCCAAAATAGTATTCCTTACTATTCCCATTTTCATCCACACCCAATTTATTCAACTTGAACTTGGAGGTTCGCATTTTTAATGCGGCCACAGCAAACGAAGAAAACACCTTAGCGAGTACATAAAAACAAAATCAAATTCAATAAAAATGCAATCATTAATAAGCAGTTCTGCAAATGATTTGAAGTTAATTACCTCGATAAATCGAAATGCAACAACATGAGGTCTACAATTGAAATAATCTTCAACCTGTTGTGGATCATAAGATTCTGGAAGTGGCTTAGACCACATTTTCGAAAGATAATAAATGTAATTAACATAAGCCTCTAACGCTTTAAGGTCAGCCATTAACAAATCCACACCAGTTAACCCTGAATAAAAAGGTTGAGGCAAAGATTGTGGTTGAACGACAGAAGATTGAGGGTTTTCGAGGTGTCGAAGCCAAACAAAGTGATCAACAGACTTGGTAATTTGTGGAATATGTAGAGCTTCACTTGCCCAACTGAAACCCTTCTTTAAAAACTCCATGTCTTTAGTTACTACTTCAGTAAAATGGTTGAATTTGCAGGCTATCCGTCTTCGTTTGTTTGGCTTGAATGTAAAGGGGGATTTGGTTGAGCAGAAAGATGAGAGTGCCAGAGACGTTGCCGCTGCTGCCATCGCCATTAGAGTGAGTGAGAGTGAAAGAGATCTTAGTAACAGAAACGAAGCAGGTGAGGAGAGTTGAGAGAGAGAAGTTGAAAGAAACGACTGGTGGACACGACAGAAGCGTGTAGGATTTTCATTTTTGACGGGAAGCATGCGGGGATTTGATTAATAAATGCGGAAATTTGTGAGGAACCCAAGTTTGAGTCATTTCTCTTCCAAAAACCCACCATTAAGGCTGTATATATGTGTAGCCCAAAAAACAAAATCTACGGCTAAGATTAGTAGTTTCAAGTTAAATTTATATTATCACATTTTTGAGATGACTAAATTAACCTTTATCCAAACTGTATTCTTAACAAAAACTAGTTTGTCACCCGTGCGATGCCCCATTTCTCGCTTTATGAAATATAAGATTCATGTTGGGAGATTACTTCTTTTAGGTCTTCCTTTAACACTACTGTCGATATTGCAATTCACAGTTTAGACTAATCATACAAAAGAAACTAAAATACTTTCATGTCAGATTGAGATTGAAGGCAGAATGTACAGTAGGTAAATGATATGTTGCCAAAGCCAGAATTCAAAATTCTCAAAAGGTTAACAAATTTTTCAGAAAGCTTCATGCGAACCTGGAATTGGGGTAATACTAAAGCCAATTTGGAGGGCTTGCGACAACTGTGAGTGGAGGAACCAAAACACAAACCTTCGACAGAGATTTGGGTTTTTATTCCCATGGATGTATTATTACGTTGATGCCAACACCACGTTGAATTGGTATAACTAAATTGGGTTAGGATATATGTCTAAGCACATAGGCTTATGGGGGCAACAAAGACATATAAATACTAACTAAATTCAGTTGGTTTATTAAGCTTCATATTAATAAACTTCATATTTGTAAATCTGTAATATGTTGATAGACTCTGGCTCTCCTATATGACTCTATGAAGATCTCCATGAGCTGCTACTACAACATTATGCGCATCTAAATCAAAGCAAACTTGTTGCAAAGCTAGCATCTCTTCTCATCCCATAGCTTGCAGCAAGCCCTCTGATTCAGCATGCTCCACATCTAAGTATTCATGCACATAGATATATCGCCCCTCTGTGTGATATCTTTTTATGGTGTAGCTACAGTAAGAGGCGTATCATGTCTATATCTGGTCATCATTTGTCGAAGATGCTCAATGATAATGACATTATATTTACATGCCCAAAAATTAACAGTACTTACATAGCCACAAATTAACACGGGACCATTAATAATGAAATACAGATTGCATTATTGCCCATTTATGGTTCCATTTTATACTTGATATATCCCTAGCCAGTAAATAAATATTACTAATTTCATCAAAAATAATGATAGGATAAAAATAAATATGTCTTTAATTGCAATGTATGTTCCAGATCGACAAATACCCAACCACGGTCGATGTGGATGACATGGTAGTACGGTACAAATATTCAAGCTTATTAAATTGGCTTATCTTCTACCAAGTGAGCATTTTCCTGCGAATGTTTATAGTGTTTAGCTCTACGGTAACATATAGTCGATTGGGTTAAATAAAATCCATTTGGATGTAATTGGAATCCTATGTGCGATTTTAATTTCTTTTTGTCAGTTTAATATGCTAAGTGTGTTATATTTTCTGGATTTAAATTTTCTTTCCAAGATCAAAAGTTCGGATGGAATCATTGGATAACAAAAGCAGAGAGCAAATCTTAGTATCGAGTATTGTACGACATCCTCAAGGTGAGGTTGAGTTGAGAAGACCCGGTCAAAATTGCTTGTTTATAACTTTATATATCTTTTTGATGCACTACATTCTTGCAAGGTATTGTTGACTCTTCATATTTTAATAGCTAGGGTAATTTGCCAAGTATTGTCAGTAGGAACATTAAGCTAAATTTCCAAACTTCTATCATTCCCTCACTCTTGGTGCCAATGAGATAAGAGACTGTTAGTAGGAACATTTAGGCTTTTAGTATTTAGTTTCGGTTTAATGAGCATTTTATGTTCCTGAATCAGTATTTATATTTTTTGTGTTCTTCTTTCTGTTGCTATTCTTTGAAATATTAATGTGCAAGTTATTTGGAAATGCTAAACCATAAGTCCAGAAAATATCTCCCCCCTTAGATTGTTGTCCACCCGAAAATTCACACATCAAATTCAGTCTCGTCTCTCTTTTTGTCACATGCACACACAAATACATCCATTCAATTTCACTCCCTGTAAAAAATTTATATGATGTGAATTGGTAGCCATGCAATAAAAACAGGAAAAATGTGTAATATATTATTCATATCCCATTTCTCCAGGGATTGAACTCAAGGGGATAGTTGTACTTGTAAAAGTTCAAATGCAACGTTGGAGGACAGACCAATTTGAACCAGTGCATTATGACCACAACATCCTCTGTCTAGTTCACGGCTCCACATAAATGTAGTGAACAAATTAAATTATATGGGTGTTGAACCACAGATCTGAAGAATCTTCTTATTACATATCCAAACCACTATAAATGACCCAAAAAATACACTTGGATGGTTGCAAATTGAATTTGGTTTTGTTTGGAACTATCAAGCAAAACTAAAAGAAACAATAAAATAAAATACAATACAATTATAACCCTCCTTATATTCTAGAGCTCAATTGTTGGAAGAATATAAATTTACCATCATCATCAAAGCACGTAAAGTAAGTTTCAAATGTCAAAGAAAACTCATGCCCAGAATCCCATATGGTTACACCATATGTGGCTCAAGGAAAATACAACAGAACTATAAGAGTAAGACACACAAACCCATTTCCATTATAACCAAGACATCTTTAAATTTAAAAAGTTATATCATCATTTTATATTAACAAAGATTTAGAGTATAATGAAATTGGTTCTTATAAATTAATCGGATACCGCCTAATCTTTAATTGTTTCTTTGATGAATATTGTTTCTTCTTTGATGAACATTTAATTATATGAGTTAGTGTCCTTTGCTCAATTCGTTTTTTCTATATGAGTTACAATTACCATAATCAATAGAGTACATAAAGATCTTAATTTATGTCAAAAGCTTAGAAATTGAAATACAACACAAACTAATTTACAATATAAGCTTAAAACCTAAGCTAAATGGCTTCTACAATCATTTAATTCGCAATGTGAAACTAAAACGTCATTTAGAAAACATATTTAATTGAATAGATAAAAATACCCCAAAAAGAATATTGGACAGTGTTTATAGATGTGCCAGAAGCGGGATTGTGAATTTGGCAATCGGAGATCACGGATATTAATACAAACCTTTAGATCTTGCTATTAAGCATAAGCAAACCTAAGAACCAGGACTATAAAAAAGAAAAACAAACAAAAAAGAAAAATTGAGAGAAACATAACTCTCAAGACATCAAATGAGGCTCAAAACCACATATTGGTTATAAAAAAGGAAATGTAGTAAACAAAAAAATTCTAACAATCTTTAGGCTTTATGAATCTAGACATTCAGAGCAAATATCAAATGAAGATGATTGCCTTTCACCCCATGGGAAATCTCAAGCTCAATCTACATGCATAACCAAATAACAGTCAACCCGCCGACTAATGCTATACGGATACAAATGAAAATATATATAAGAAAGACTGAATTACCATTATGTGGTATTAACCGAACTGCTCCTTTGGCCTGATTGCTTATTCGGCCGCCCGTGAATCCCCGAACTGCAAATCAAACAAACAAACCAACAAATATAAGAGAACATAATTGAAATGGATGATTATTAATTTTTTGGAACCATCTATTTTAATCTATGAGTTCTATGACTAAGTATAAATAGGAGGGACAAAACTTATCTTAAAAAACCTCCAAAAAGCTGAAAGTTAGGGGTAAAAAAAGGGGAGTACGAGACTACCACCGGCTTTCTTCTCCGTCAAGGATATCGACTACATGTACTTGATGACTATTACTTCAACATCTACTTGTGAGATTGAGTCCCTTGTATTATAGAAACGAAAACTAAATAGAGAAAATAAAAATCAAATAACAAAATTTGAGATGATGTTGATATTATTCTCTTACCACCAAATAAAGGATATTATTTTCTTACCAAAGCTGCAAACACATAAAAATCAATGGTGCAAAGAAAATATAATAAAAATATAAAAACCAAAAACAATGATAATAATCATCGGCATTACTAAAAAACTTAATATTAAAAACATTGTAAATCAAAATTGTGATATTACGTTGTTGATATGATTACCATGATTAACGCTAACATAAAAGATTAAAAAAAATATGAACAAAAGTGAGAATCATCGAAAATTGTTTTCAATAAGTTATAGCTTGGGGAGACACCTAATCAGGATAGACATGGCTATTCAAAATGAAGTAAAATAATATCACCTCCATGAAAAAGACTAAATTTGATGCAACTTATTATAAATGAAAGAAACTCATAATAAATAACCAATCCAGATTATCGTTACCTGTTTGGGTAGAACATTGATTAATCCATAAATTGACCAACCTCCACAAACCATTGGATATATGAGTATGAACATCGCGATCCACCAACTCCTTTCACTTAACTGAAATATTTTCCATTGGCCTACACAAAAATTAAGCATTTAAAAGTACCCACAAATAATTACACAATATATGAACTTAGATATATTTCTCTTAATGTTTTAGGCTGAATCCCAATTTTAGCTACACATTTTTGTTGTAGAGTCACCTGGATATCGAGGGAAGAGATTGGGTAGTAAAATTGAAACTTCTGGTGACAAAAATTAGATTGGTTAGTAGATAACATGCACATACGGTGAGTGGAGGAGAAAAAACATAATGGAAAAATAGAGTTAGGTTTTTGTAGTAAAGTACATTTCTTTTAAGTAAATATTTTGATAAAGTAAAAATAGTACCTGCAAAATTAAAAAAAAAAAAAAAACTAAATCTGTGAGAAAAAGTAGGGCAAGAATTTGCGAGATTTTCTCAATAATCATAAAAAATAGGATGTCTCTGTTGTTTCAGATCCATGTATCATCACCATAGGTTGCATCCGTAGTTTCAGATCCATATCATCACCATAGGCTGCCTCCATTGTTTCAGATCCATGTATCATCACCAACTATATGCCGATAAAAAAAAAAGGAGTCATTACCCGATGTATTAAAAATATAAGGGACTACTTACAGGAACAACTTGTTGAAGCCCAAAATACAAACGCGCGGATCCTCCTCCATCTAATAGAAAAAAATTGATGTTAAATTTGTGTATAATTACACAGACGAAAATTATACAACTAAACAGAGACAATCAAAATAAAATATGAAAATCGAAATATATAACTAAACAGAGAGAATCAAAATAAAATATGAATATTAAAACTATGTTGACATCAGTTACCTTGTTCTTTAACTGCCGTAAAAAACATAATTGAAGATGTAAAAACACAAAGAATATACCGCGGACCTATAAAAAACTAAACGAAAAAATAATAAAATATCAAAACCAAATACAACGATGTTACTGTTGATTAGTTTCATGACCTTTATGAATTACTAAATGAATTACGTGATTTATGAATTAAAGAGTACTGAAGTTTTACCTGAGTTTATCCCTTGATATTGCTTTACGTATGTCATGATACAACAACTATATAATAGGTGCATAATCCAAGCACTTGCATAATACATAATTTTATTAGAGAAAAAAAAAATCATGAAAGAGAAAAACAACGTGGAAACATGTTTTGCCTCTTCTCGAAGGATTTTATATAGAGATACTCATAAAAAAGACTTGTTTTGGAAATAATATCAATCGAATATAACACTTTTTCGGTAATAATATTAGTCATAATATAAATTCTCTTTATATTTATTCATTTATTATTTGGAAAATGCTTTATATAGAGACAACATAACCACAATTTCCATAAAATAAAGATTTTTCTATAAAAATAATTTTGATACATGTCTAAAAATATCAAAAACTTTTATATAATAAAAATATTTTATTCCAAAATTCACACAAAAAATAATAATGAAATTAAATATTGTTTATTCTTTTTGTATATTATTGTCAAAAATAAATAATACATACTAAGAGTATCGTGCATGTCTAGGGATAGTAATTACTTTTTTTTTTATTTTTGTATTTTTTTTTAGAATCAATAATACTAACAAAAATTATTGAATCTCATTTTGCTATTCTTCCCATGATTTTTATATTTTTCTATATTTCCTTGTTTTTTTTTTGCTCTGGATTGTTGTTTATGGTTTTCCTTAAAAAATCATTAATAAGTTTTATTTTCAACTATTTGACAGGATTTGCTGATTTTTCTGCAGAAGAAGTACACTTTGATCATCAAAAGGTATTTTTATTTTAAGATTTAATCATTAATCATCTAAATTTGGTGGATAATTTTCTATTTTCATCCCAATTGTTATTAAAATTTGTTTAATTATTAGCATATTGGAATTGTAATTAGGAATTAATTTAATTTTAAGAAGTGTAATCGGACATTGGACTTTTTTTTCTTAATTTTGTGATTGATTTAATTTTGTGATGATAATCATGATGCATAATTTAATGTTTATAGTTTAATCATAATGAATTGTATAAACATGATTAATGTTTATAGTTTAATCATAATGAAATGTGTAAACTTGATTTTATTTAATTACTGTATTTATTTGTATGTTTTAATGTTAGGAATTAATTATAATTTTATACGATTGTTTTTGAATTTACTAGTTTTTCACCCGTGCGATGCACGGGTCTATTTCTTGCTAATGGAATTCCTGCTTATGTAAGAGCAGTTCATATGAACACAACAGATTTGTTCATTTTGATTCCACTATGGACTCAACAAAGATGAAAAACGGATGAACAACCAACAAATTGGATGATCATTAAGTTGGATGATCAACCGGGCGTTTAAGGGAGAGCCTTGCGGGCCTACAAAATTCTCGCGGACCAAGACAATCCGCGGGCGTTTCTATCGAAAAATGCTGGCGTTTCTACTAAAAACACGCTCACTTCAAATTCTGTTTCCCAAATATTATTTTACTATTTTTATCTCACTTTATCCTATTTTATCTCACCTAAATCCAATATTTTAAACTTTAGCTTTATCCTACCAAATATTTTATATTAAAAAGAAATAGTAGTGGGACCCTAAAAACCAAATTTGTTGATTTTGCTCTGATTTACCATAGTGGAAAAACGTGTTTGTTCATCCACGTGGCTCACAAAAAAATCTTTTTGTGTTGATTGCCAAAGGAATTACCCTATGAATTGATCCGAAGGATGATTGCCATAGGAATTACCCTAAGAATTGATCTGAAGGATGATTGTAATGATTACTGAGGACTTTTGATTTGGTGTTAGGTTTTCCCTATATCCCATCCCCATTTTTCATATTTCTCATCCTCTTTACAATTTTTAAAATCAATTTACTTTTTAATTCTGATTTTCCTATGCATCACCTATAAATTTTTATTTGTCTTCTTCTTCCTTAATTCCTCTTTTTGATAAATTTTCAGATGGAATATTTGTTGTTGCAATGTACATCGGATTTTCATTCTCATCAAAAGCTCCTGATCTCAAGTAGATTCAAACATTGTATAAGCCATGTGCTGAACACTTGTCTATGTGCATTAACATCTGGTAAGTGGTGTTTCATCCTTGATTTCATCACATGCCGCCCTATTACTACTTCCTCTCCGACCGCATCTCCAGTTAGTACTTCAACAACAATTTCATGTTCTAGTAGTTGTTTTATAATTAACCTTGTGCCCGAAACAATTCTCTTGGTTAGGAAACTCAAGAGAATAGTTGGCATTACTACTTTCAATATTAGTTCATGATGGGGCATGTACGTAATTTCAACCTTGTTTAGAAATTTTCTATGATGCAACTGCGCAGCTTTACTGTAATACTCCGTAGTACATAATTCATGCTTACGTATTCACGCTCTTCTCCGTGAAAGAGGAACCACATGCGCCTATATACTTCATTATCTTTGTCATCTTGAAGGGATTGAATATCCGTATGAGTGACATATTGTTTTCTGAAATTATTTCTTACAAACCTTCATATGATGTTGCGATTACTGCATTGACAAACTCGTTCTATGTTGATAGAAGATAGATTTTTTCCGAGTAGTTCTTAACTCACGCATAGTCAACAAAAAATACATTTCCAATAAGTAAAAGAATAGAAGAATATAATAGCTTAAACTATACATGTAATCATGTGGCATGAAAAAAAATAAAAATAAAAATAAACTACATTTAATTCAACAATTCACATAAACCGAACATGGACTTAAGTCTGATTTTTTGCAGATCCTCTCCATAATCTCATTTTACGCCTTCGTTGATTCATCCTAGCTTGCTCTGGCTCCAAAGTCGGGCGTGTTGGTACCGTTGTCGACTGTAAACTTCTTTAGGTACTAAAAATGCAATCCAAATAAAAATATATATAAAAAAAAAGTAAAATAACTAAGAAAGATGGGATGTTATCGAATATTAATATACATATGCATGCACCTGCATCTGAACTCAGGAGGATTTCACGCATTCTCTTGTTTCTTCTCTCTAGCATCACGCCCTTATGCTTCATACGATTTGCTCTTGCTTGCTTGTTTGGACTATATATATGCACCGACAAAAAATAAAAATCATTCCCATAAAACTTAAAATTCTAAAGCATGCATGACATCAGACTAAGCAAATACAACAACAAATATTCCACACCCAAAAATACCTGCATTTCTAGAGAGAAGCCCGCCACTCTTAATCCTGCCACTCCCATACATTATCAAGTCAAATGAACATCCCTCGTTTACAAAAAGATGAGCTGCTCTCAATATTATGAAATCGTCAGAGGTAATAAAACCAATCATTCACTTAGATTTTTTCTAGGTCATGTGGAATAATTTGTGGATTGAATTCTCCTCTCATTCGATCAACTTCCCATTTTTAATTAGAGTAGTTCTAGACAAACAACACTCTAGACAATCCTAAAACAACCTCTTCACATGGAGTTAGTAGGGAGTCACTTTTGGCCCTACAACTTGAAGTTATGTGAGAGGATTGTTTTAGTGCTGTCAAAAATATTGTATGTCTAGAATTATTTTAATTAATACATATTTACATATGTAAAATAAGCAAACAAACCAAGGAAAAATACCATCTATTAACCTGGGTCCTTTTAGGAAAAGAAAATACTATCTATGGCCTTTAACAGGATTTTCCACGATTTATAAAAGGCATACCAGTCTTACTAAGTGTTGATACCATTTCATTGATCCAACGGCCAGGATCGATGGGATTCTTTTGTTCTATAAAAAACGGTATCAGCACTTAGTAAGACTGGTATCCCCTTTATAAATCATGGGATTTTCTTCTAAATATATAAAGTTTCTCATCCTGCCCTCTAATTACTATTCCTATCTTAACCATATAAACATAAATGTGTACAAATCTACGCTTAAAATAATTAGAGATCGGAATAGTAATTAGAGGAGTATTATTTTCTAAAATTCTTTCCACCGTATGGAATCAATGATACTCCTGGGGATAATTTATTTTATGCAGAATTCAATATTAAAATACCATTTGATACATATGCATGATCCTTGTGTTATTCATTTCAGAATATATCTTAAAAAACAGCCAGGAATTACGGAAATCAAACCGTATGCATGATCCATGGCTCCATAGAATTAAAGTTTTCTCACCGTGATCTAGCGTGGCCATTTTGGACTGGAAATAGGAAGCGAGGAAGGAACAAAAGAATGTTTGCGGGAGAGAGAGAGAACGACTGTCTCTAGTCTTCTTCATTTTGTTTATTTTTAAATACCTGCCAGTAACTTCTACGTCCCTTCACTCATTTGAGAATGTGTTATTTGTTTTAGAACCACGGTTTAAAAAATCAAAAATCTTTTATTTATTTATTCTATTCTGGATCCAGATTCAAGATTTTTTGCGGTTTAACTGAGACCTACTGTCTCACATGTACACACCAATGACACCATATTGATTTAGCCACCGATTCTAATCGTTTTTTTAGAGATGGGGATTGGAGATTATAAAGCAAATTCAATGACGTCGCCAGGAAATTATATATTCAAACGAACAAATATATACATCATTAAAAATATGTAACAAATGAAAAAACTTAATAATGTATCTTCGTAAGCATACGATGAATCTCAAAAAATAATAACATTGCATCCAATATTTTCAAACCATATACAGTATTTCAAACTGCACCCATGTACATGAAACCTATTTTTCAATGTTTTTCCTCGCATCCATGTCAATATCGCTTCTGATCCCGTAAAATCAAGCAACTACGAAAAAGTGGGTGCCTGCAATCTTATCAACAAAAAATGCGGTGATCGCAAAACAGATACCAACAAAGACATAAAAATTCTAAAAATCCACTATACCAAGACCGTCCTATGAAACTAAGCTTTCCTTTATAATGCTAATCGGGATATACATCTATAGGATCAATTTCATTCAATGTGACTCTAACGTATAGCAAGCTAACTAAATAGGTAAGCAAATATACCAAATCAATTACAGAATATTACAGAGATACTTATGGAATGGTCTTTCTTGACCATAGACTGAATATGGCTTGTCACGTGCCTCGTAGGGATGCAGAAGAATTTGCTTTCTCAAAATAAGTTCAAGGCTCTGTGGTATGTATCTAATTTGCCCATGACATGCCTGCAAACATACTAAGGATTTTTGGCCGGTTTTAGAGAGGGGATAGGAGATTATAAAGAAAATTTGATGCGATCACCAGGATCTATGGTATATATCTAATACCCGTAGTCGATATGTGTCCATGACACGCCTGCAATATGCTAAGAATTTCCAACTCATTATTACCAGGTCTTTCAACGGCCTGGACCGGTTTCCGAATCGCAAGGAATATATGCACGTTAAGGTTATATTAGAAATACAGTTTCACATATATCTTTTAACCCCGACTTTTCACTGCGAGTCCAAAATCCAATAACAACCCACGAAAAAAAAAACCTAGAAAAAAAAGAAAAAAGGATTAGATCCATCACCTCATCCATGCAATTTAGGCTTTGCATCTTCAGGTTATTTAGTTCACATGCCAAAAACAAAAGCTAAATCAGTTTCATAACATCGTTTATTTACAGAGGAGAGGTATCACCAATCACCAACAACTGCAGCAAAAAAAAAAAAAAATACAAAAAGAAAAAGAAAAAACATGATTTAACTATTCAATCTCACCGTCTGAGTTTATCGCATCGACAGAGAGCTCCGAAGGAACCGATATCACTACTCATAACCACTTTCATTGCTACAACCATTAAAATATACTGCAATAAAACAAACAAAAAATGATCAGATTACAAACCCCATTTTTTTTAAGCATTTACAAAACCCTTGATTGCAACAGGAAGACCAAAAAAAAAAAACCAACGTGCAAACAATGAGTTTTAGCTCTTGGTCGAGTGCTTTATATAGCGAGCCATCAATCCAAACATTCCATTAGAAAAAAAGTTTATTTAGGAAAATAATATCAATCCATATCTTAACATTTATACCCTTTTTATAATTTTGGAATAGTTAAATATATTTTTGGATAATATGCTTCAAAAAGAAAGAAATTTGGATAGCCGCATTTATTGGCTGCAACATTCATGTTTAAAAATATTGAGCACATCTTACACGTCTAGGAATTGAACCCTTCTTCTTCTTTTTTTTTTTTGAGTGTTTTTTTTTTTTTAATTTATGGAAATAGATTATATTAAGAAAATAATTATTGATTTGTTTTGCTATGCACCTTTCTACTTTGTCCTATCGTAATTCATGATTCCATGTTTCTTTACTTCAAATCGTCTTCAATCACCGCATGATTTTAACGATTTTTTCATTTTGAATCTTGGATAGGATTAATTCATTTTTTGCGGAAAAGAAATCAGGCTTCGATATGGGTAAGTATCTACAACTTTATGTATTCTAATTTTAATTTTAATTTTAATTATTCTTCTAAATTTGATCAAAGTATTTGCTTTATTTTTTTAATTGTAATTATAATTGTAAACAGTTCAATTATTAGTCGTTTGGAAATGTAATTAGGATTAGTTAATTAAAAGAAGTGTAATTGGACATCAGACATTTTTATTTTCAAATTTTATGGTTGATTTAATATTGTGATGAAATCGTGATGAACAATAATTTCTGATGTGATTTGTTTTTAATTGATTGGTGAATTTTAATGTGATTTAATTAGAATATTATACTATATTTTTGGCAAGCTTTTATAAGATTTTATTAAATTTAGATGTTTTAGGTAATATTTTTTTCTTCAAATTTTATTGGCCAAAATTTGAAATGGTGGGGCCAGAATCAACCAGAAGCTTCGTTTAACCACGTCGCTCGAAAAAACTCTGTTTTTATATAGAGAATTTGGTAATTTATAAGATTTATTAAAATTTACTTAATTTAGGAATATATTTTTCTTGAATATGATTGTACAGAAAATATCTTATGGCTTAAAAGATATTTTCTCGGATTTTTTGACCCGAATTTTTATAAAATTACAAAAATAAATTATAATGGTGGGGCTAGAATCAACCAGAAGCTCTGATTAACCACAACGCTCGAAAAAACTCTATTTTTATATAGAGAATATTAAAAAAAAATCCATAAATAATCGGTTATCCATAAATAATCTGTTAATTGGTCACGGGATTTGTCGGGATAACTACATTATCTTATGGTAAGATGTGTTTATTTAGGATCTCAATTGAAATGTTATTTAATTTCGTATAATGTTTCGTCACATTAATGTTCTTGCGTCTCCTTCTTAATTTGCATTCATGGATCCAGAAATTGAAGTCCCAATAGAGCAGCCAAAGATTTATGATCATGCTAAGTAGAATCAGTGCAACTGGGCGGTGATGTTGGTAAGTGAGTGATGTGGTGTACGCGGTGCTTTTTTTTTTTTTTTTTTAAACTGGTTCGTAGGTTGTTTTATAGAATTTGATCAGAACTTAAAAATTGTTCATATGATGGGATTTCAGTTTGATACAACTCACAGGTTCAAGACATCTCTCATCAGCAAAATCCATGCTACCTTGGTTGCGTTTTGCTTTCCTTAGCTTGAGGAATGTAGACTTGGAAAATTCAGCAAGTTTTTTCAACTCTGGTATTTGCATAAGGCTTAATCTAAATCTAGAGCTAAAGATTCTAAAGGAACAAGGCTTAACGAATACATCTGATGTCATTAGACTTGTTAGCAACGAAGGACACCATATGGTTGTGTCAAGGGGTGAGGCAATGAATAATCTGAGTCTTGATTTGGTTGAGGTTAGGTTATTATCCTTGAGCAAAAGAAAAAAATGCATGTTTGTAAGATATGTACTTCCGTGTTTCATTTGAATTATTCACATCTTTCTTTTTTTTTTATATAGAAAAAAGAGAACATGCGCCTAGATAGGCTGCCTTCTCGTGGATACAGGTTGGATATTGTCTGAGCTAGTAGGTTCATCACACGTATCTCTCAAAATATAATTAGTGTTATTACAGTAATCCAGGTGAAGATTGTTGTTTGTGGAATCATGTAACGCAAGCAAAATGGTTTAAAGATTTTTTCCCCTCCAGGTACAGTCAGAGAAGTGATTAGACTGCCTAGTTATTCTTGCAAGATTTATAGCAGCAAAGTTTTGTTGAGCATTAACTATACTGAGCTTCCCTAAGATGAAATCGATTGGAGCATTGTTGTTGTTGTTGCCTTGTATTATACTTGCTCCTCCTTTGAATCTGTTTTGGACTTCCAGTTGGTAACTTGATTTGATAGCTTGTAATGTTTCTTTCTCTTCAACAGCAAAGTTGACATTTGCTTGCCTCATTGTCTTTCCCAAAGTTATGGCAAGTTGAGCTCCTCTTCTTGATATTTCTGCTCTGCTGAGTCCAGAGGTATGGTCTTTGAAGTTTCTTGTTCCCATGCATTGACCTGTGAAGGACATAGCAACAAAGGAGTAATTAGTATAAGTATGAGCATCACTAGTAGCATGGCATGGGTCTCTGATTCAATATGCATGCTAATAGTGATTCCAAATTTGTCGAGGCATGTCTATGTTGGCTGTAATTCTCGGGAGGAGAATTAGAGTTATTAGACGATAGAATAGGTTGTTCATGATGTGCCCTAGTTTATGATGCACTCTAGAATGGCAGAGGTTTGGGTTATGTTTCTAGCAAAAGAACATTATCATCTGGGAGTGATTTTTCTAAAAACCCAGTCACATCTGGCTTTCCAGATGAACCAACAGATAGTAGCATAAGTTTCATTCCAAATAGCAGAGAGATTATTAGCCTGGAACCAGCTATTGAACCAATGATGGAAAGAGTTGAAAGCAGAGAAAAGATTATGGTGCTCCCCCAGGAGATTCTTCCAGACTTCGAGAGGCAGGCAAGGTGATAGATGGGCATGTGTAATATCTTGACTCCATTGTTGCAAAGGGGGAGCATATAGGACTTATGTAGCTCAAGATCTTTGGCAGCTTTAGCATTAGTTGGAAGAATGCCATGGGCACATTTCCATATGAACAAGTGAATGGCTGGACTGTGTCCAGAGCCCAAACTTGATTCCATGGAGCAATCTAACTATCATTCGCATACTTGTCTTGGATTTGTTTGTCATATAAGGATTTGACAAAACTTGTTATTGGGAGTGAGAGACCACCGGATTTCATCATGATCGAAGGGGAAACATGAGTTTGAAGTATTAGGTGTTGAATGTTGGGTGTGAACCATTGATTTAGGATATTAATATCCCATTCTCCGAAGTGGTGAGAAGTTGGTTAACAAAGTGGTGAGGTTGTCGCAAGGGAGGGTAGGTTTGGGGATTCGTCAGAGTTGTTATCTATCCACCTGTCTTCCCGGATGTGAATTTTCCTTCCATTGCCAATCTTCCAAATGTAGTTTTCTTTGAATTAAGGTTATGCCTTCCAAGATTCCTTTCCATATCCAAGAGTCATTGTATTTTGGCTTGGTATCCATTCTTATAACTTCTGTGTTGGGGAAGTGAGATGCTTTCATGGTGCTACTCCAGAGGGAATCTGGTTCCTTGATTAATCTCCAGGCAATCCGGAGAGCATAGCCAAGTTTAATATTTCCATATTCTTGAAGCCCAATCCCCCCAGCTCCTTAGGTTTATTAACACCATCCCAGGCAAAGTAGTAGAGACCTTTAGATTTGTCATGTTCTTTGTTCCAGAAGAAGTCCCTTTGAATAGCATTGATTTCATTGCAAGTAGTTTTTGGAATCTTAAAGCAGTTCATCTGGTATATGCTAGAGGTAGAAGTAACAGATTTGATCATAGTCATCTTCCCAGCAGTGGAGAGGTTAGTCTTCCATCCAGCAAACCTGAATTTAAGCTTATCAACACAAGGCTTGAAATCTTGAACTTTACTCTTAGTTGTGAATAAAGGGGATCCTGTGTATTTGTCTCAAGTATTGATTCTTTGGACATTCATAGAAGTGTTTATCCGGGCGGCCTATGTAGGGGCAGTGTTTTTGTTGAAGAATATGCCAGACTTAGAGAAGTTTATCAATTGTCCTGAAGATTGCCCAAATTCATGAAAGATCTGAATGAGATTGTTACATTCCTGTAGGTTGGATTTGCAGAAGATCATGCAGTCATCAGCAAAAAGAAGGTGGTTTATGGCTGGTGCATCCTTGCAGATCTTGATTCCTTAAATTTGTTGTTGGGATTCAGCATGAGTTAAGTATCTAGAAAGAGCTTCCATGAAGAAGAGGAAGAGATATGGGGATAAGGGATCCCCTTGTCTCAAACCCCTAGAAGGCTTAAAGAATTTTCCTGGTGACCCATTGACTAGAACCGCCATGCTTGTAGTAGATATGCATTGATGCATTAAGTTGCACCATTGAGGGATGAACCCCATTTGAGACAAGACTTGGAGAAGGAAATCCCAATTCACTCTGTCAAAGGCTTTGGCCATATCAATTTTGATGCCCATAGTACCATTGCTTCCTTTCCCCCCCCTTCTGGTATTCATGTGATGAATTATTTCATGGGCTATATCAATATTGTTGTGAGATTTGTCCGCTGCTGTATGAAGAGCGGATCAAAAGGGGATATGATTTTAGGGAGGAGGGTTTGAGTCTTTGGGCTAAAAGTTTAGATATGATTTTGTAGGTGGTATTGCATAGGGAGATAGGCCTGAAGTGAGCTGGTGTGGTAGGTTTCTCAATTTTGGGGATAAGAGAGATGAAGGTGGAGTTCATTTCTTTTAAGATGTGCCCTGAAGTGAAAAACTGTTGGACCATGTGAATGATATCTTCTCCCACAATGCCCCAATTAGCTTGGAAGAAGTTAGGGGGAAATCCATTGGGTCCTGGAGTTTTTTCTCCAGCCATGCTAAAGAGGATGTTTTTGATTTCCAGAGCATCAGGTATTCTAATAAGGTTCTGGTTTTCTTGAGTGGTTATGGTTGTAGGTATGAGGTTTATAATGAGGGGGTTGATATTTATAGTTTCAGCAGTTGTCATGGTAGAAAAGTGATTTGTGAAAATAGTGTTTATTTCAGCACTGTCTTGAATCCAGGATCCATCATTTCTTTGTATAGAATCAATTTTATTCCTTCTATATCTCTTTTTAGCAGCCAAGTGGAAGTAACCAGTATTTCTATCTCCAAGTTTGATATGTTGGTCCCTTCTTTTGGTCTTCCAGAAGGATTCATGAACATGTTGCCAATGCTCAACCTGAAGTCTTGCTTCTTTAAGGTCTTGTCCTCTATTTGAGTTGAACTGATTCTTGGTTAACCAATCAAGGTGTTGGATGCTTTCTTCAAGATTTGTTTTGATGTTTCCATAAACTTCTCTATTCCATTTCTTTAATCTTACTTTGATATCTCTGAGCTTCCTAGCAATTCTTATAGCTAGGGATCCTTTGTGGTTAACATTCCAGCATTCAGCTATTATGCTCTTGCAGTCTTCATGGTTAAGCCAAGGTCCAAAGAATTTGAAAGGGATTTGTCCTTGTTTCCAAGAGGGATTGGTATTGAGAAGAATAGGATTGTGATCAGAACCAATGGCAGGGATGTTGGAGATGGTAGTATTAGGTTGAGTTTCTAACCAGGCTTCATTAGCTAGACCTCTGTCCAATCTCTACTCAGTAAGTTGGGAACCAGTTCTTTTGTTGGTCCAAATGAAAGGACATCGGTGTAACTTAAATCAGTGAGATTAGCTTCCTCAATCTTGTTTAGAAATAATTCAGCTTCATCTTGATCAATAGGATGTTGACTGAACTTTTCATGCTCATGAAGGACAAAATTACAATCTCCCATGATTAACCAAGGCAAGGGGTTAGTAGCACAAGTATTTTCAATCATCTTCCAGGAATTAAGTTTATCATTAGTAGAATAAGGGCTACCATAGTATCCAGTAAACAGCCAAGGATCTCCTTGCGGGTTTTATGATTGCACTAATGTGGTAGTCTGAGAAGTCTTTTATAGTGACATCTAGGTTGGTTTTCCAAGCAAGAACTAATCCACCAGCCGATTTGGTTTTTCCTTTTGGTTCTACATACCAAAAATTTGTGACACATATGTTACCTAATATTCTCTTAAGATTTCTAGATTGTTGTTTGGTTTCAGATAGGAAGATGATATCAGGTTTGTGTTTATTTAACATGTTGTCAAGGTGTCTAATGGTGTTGTTTTGTCCTAGGCCTTGACAGTTCCAATCAATGATTGAATAAAATTGCCAAAAGTAGGAAATGATTGGATATGCAAATATGATAATTCTGTATCCTAGAGTTATATGTGAGTGGCTAGTGATAATGATTAGGACAACCCAACTATGAGATTTCAAATTAAGAATGATAAATATGTTAACTTTATAAATCAGATTGTAAGAAATTACCTGAGTGATGCTAAAGGGGTTGGCTCCTATCATATTGATAGTAGTAGTCTCTGTTGTGTGCTCCTCCTCCATGTGGTTGGTCTGATTGTTGCTCCTCTTAGCTGATTGGTGCCCCTCCCACTGCATAGCCTGGTTCTCAGTATTGCTGTGTTGGTTGTACAATTTTCTCTTAGGATCAACCAATTGGGGATGTTGCTCAGCATCTACTGCTTTAAGTTTGAATTCAGTTATTTTCCTTTCCCATAAGAGTTTTTTCTGTTTGCTGTGGTCCTCCATCATTTGCTTTTGAATATCAGCTAGAGAAGGTAGGTTCTGGAGGGTATTGATTGAGGATAGGCCCTAATTTGGGTGGTGAAGGTTATTTCCAAATTTGGAAATATTGCTGAGGGATCAATGGTCACCTCCAGCTCAGAGGAAGTGGAGGTGCTGTTGTGTTGTTGTATTGCTGCAGCTTTGATGTTGTTTTTCTTCTTCATTTTAGGATCTTTGCTTCTGCAGTTTTCCATCAATTTCTTATGCTTCTTCTGGCAAGCAATAGCTTCAGGGTTGGTGGTGGGATAAGGAGTAGTGCTTGGTTGATCTAAACCAACTTTGAATATTATATGCCCTGGAGATCCATCCAGCTCCTCGGAAGAGTTATTAAGAAGGGTCTGTTGTTGTGCAATTCTCATTTTGATAGCAAATTCTTCTGCTCCAGCTTTGTCAGTATAATGGCGTATAAGGGGTGGTGGTTGAGATTCCTTCCAGCTACTTGTTGGGGTGTGAGTGTTATTTGAAGGTGAGGGGGTATTGGGTGATGGTGGGTATTTGGCTTTGGAGGTGGATGTATACTGATTGATTGGGGTTTTCTGAGCATTTCTTTCCTTCTTAACGCAAAGGGGACCTGGGTGATCAAGAGTTCTGCAGACTCTACAGAAGGCTATACCATTAAGGGCATAAGCTAATTCAAGCCAGTGAGAAGTAGTCTCATCCTCATAGGCATCAACTCCATACTTTAAAGCTTTGGTAACATCTAGAGTAATCAAGACTTCAAGATTCTTTTCATCCTCATCTCTTCCATAAGCTTTCTTAGAACCTTGATAGATTCTGACTGGTTCAATGAGATTACTAATATCATGAATAATATGAGTTGGGATTCTCTTTACCAGCACCCAAACAAGAACTTTGTAGAATTCTGCTTCCTCAATGAAGTCTGGTCCTGATGGTGGGACTTCTGTGAGGACTATGAGCTTGTCAAAAATTCCTCTTGTTCCTCCTTTTCTGAAGACCTTGTAATCCTCAATACTAGTCAGCCTGATTTGGTAATAATTTATTCTTTTCTTCCATAAAGAGACTTCAGCATTTCGGCGTAGTTCCCAGTTGTTGTTGATGAAATTGGCTATAGTTCTTGTTTCATGAGAAGTTTTGCTGCAGTATCTTCCAATGAAGACCCATTTCCAATCTATCTTTTTCTTGGGTAGGATATTGGCTTTGTTAATAAAAACTTTTGGGAATAGATCTTCTGGGAAATTTAGAGAGGAGTTCATTTGACTCACAATGTTGTCTATATTTCCAGTATTTTTAGTTCCTGAGGAAGAGGCCATGAAAATTTGGGTATTGAGGTTTTCTCTGATGATTATCTTGAGATGGTACTCTATGTAGAGAATTTTAGGATTTGAGGGAATATTTGTAGTTTTGTGTAGCACTTTAATTTGAATTTTGAATTGCTGGTCAGGGTTACTCAGATAGTACAGTTTGTTTCTTTGTTGCAGTTTGGTAGATAGCAGCTGTGGGTGTTGCAGAGGTTGGCACCATGGAGTACAGCTTTGCTTGGTGGCCTTTTGAACTACTAACAATCTGATGGAGTGGGACCTGAAAATTAAGCAGAAGACAAAGCAAATACTACAAAGCAAGAGATAATAACCTAAAGAAAGACAGAGTTTGTGAGTTATTGATTCAAAGTTATTTTTTGTGGTCAAACTTTGATCGTGATGGTTCATGCATTTTGTAGTTCATGTGATGAAATTATACTTTGTGTGATGACTGTGATTTATGATGTGCATCCTACGGAAATTAAGACTATGGTACCAGATGTGGAGGTGAGTAAGAAGAGTGTTGTGAGGTCCTAGGAAATGTAAGATTCTTTTAGATTTGGACTGCAATGTGACAATGACATGAATGTCATGGCAACTTATATATCTTTGATCTATACCTCGGATGTTAACATACCTGGCACACGTGCATCTACAAACCTTGTTTTCGAGATTGTAGTTTGTCCTTCCTTTGAACTAGAAGCTTGCGATATACCGGTTTGGGGTTTGGAGCCAAAGCCATGCGCGGTTTCCAGCTGAGGGCATGAGGTTGTGGGTGGGCTTGAGCAGAAGGATGTAAATATCTTGTTCTCTAAGATGTAAGATTATTAGGCTTCCACTATCCATTTCAAACCCGTCTCTGACCTTCGGGTCACGGATAACCCGACTTGGAAGTCTGCTTGCCAAAAACCTGCCAAGTGTTTGCTGACGCCTCTGGATGGCCAATAAGCTGGGGTAGCGTTCAATAGGTCTTTGCATGTATTTAGTAGGCATGTGCCTCCCTGATATCTCAATTAGCTTGTCTCGAAGATTGAGATTATATGGGTGAGATGTGTTAACGGTTGGTTTTCTCATCCATAAGGCCTGTTGGGGATAGAGAAAATCTAATTTCCAACTCAGTAACTTTGTAACTTCCACATTCCATCTCTGCAAATTCCAGTCAAATCTCCAAAAATTGAAGCTATGTCTAAGCGAGATTATACTGTATATATGAATTAGAATGATCACCCAGCCATGTCGACGAATCAGAAATCAGGGGTGAACCAGAAGATAAGATGGCCAAAGTTAATGTGCCAGAGAACTAGGTATTGATTTTTGATAATCATAGAAGAAATTTTGGTTTCTGGGTGTTGATAGTGTAGTTCATAATTGTAATTAGTTTTATTGGTGAATGTATCCGATTGTTGTTGATCGGGATTCCCTCCCTTTCTCCAAATTGACAGGTAGTAGAGGTAAGCAGTAGCAGCAGTGAGGAGCCAAGGCCAAGCATGCACGCTGGTGGTGAAGGTGTTGGAGATGTCAAGGAGAAGAGGGTGCTTGAGCATATTAGTTCCAGTGCTTTTGTGCTGGATTCTCAACATCCTCAACTTCAAGGGGCAAAGGAGGGGTGGGTGGTATATGACGTTCATCCTGACAGAGGGAAATTTGTGGTTAATGAGGGGGTGGTGCTTGTTGGGGATGCGCAAGTGGTTTGTGGTGGTGCAAGACAGGGTTTCTATTCCGTACCAGTTCTTGTTGCATGCAAAGCCAAGATTCGAGAGAATGATTTTCTTGATCTCCCCAGTGATGTGGTCGTTTTCCCCAATAGCTTCTTGCTGGCACCAGTGATGCAACAATTGACGGAGGCTGATTATGATCTCGCTATCTATGGGCCAGGTGAGATAACTGATTCCAATGATGTTCCTGAAGATAATGTAATGCCTTTGCCTCCTCCTAGGGGAAATTATTCTGTGCCAAGGAGGAGAGCTACACCAGAAAAGGATGAGGGTCGGGCAAGAATGTTGCACCAGAGCTTGGACCAGCATTTCCACCATTCCCCACTGGGGTTGGTAACGTAATCCTTCCTAGCACTGTTTTTTTGCTGAATCATGTATATGTTTTTCATGGATAGACAAGTAGTACTAGAATACTGGAATTTGGGTTTGAAGGTTTTTGATTTAAAGACAATGGTTTTAAGTACAATGGTGATTAAATGAATGTTTATGTAGTTATGGATGTTCTGGATGTTGATATTGTGCTTGGTTGAGAGTTTGATGTGTTTAAATTTGGTGTTGGGCTTGACATAGTTACCATATAAATCAACAGATGGAATTTGAGGGGTGGTTATCAGGAAGGCTTGAACTGGTTTTCTGAGGTTCATATTCTTATCAGGGTTTTCAAAAAAAACCAATCCAACTCGTATCATAGTTAAATTTTGTGACAAAGAGATAGAATAACAAATGATTACATGAATATACGAGATAGGATTGAATATTCTTACCAGAGTTGTAGAGAGGTAATTGAGAGGTAATTGAATCAGCATATAAGATCGAGAAATCATACGACCTTTTAGAATCAAACAGTAGGATCTCGAGATAGATTATGGCATTCCAAATTTGTGGATTTCCATGGATTTTCTCGACAAAGACGTTCAAGCTTTGCAGAATAGTATTAGCTAAATCGAAGCTGGTGTTGAGATGTGTAAACTTGAAATCCTTTATAACTGCAGAACATGTAAATCCGAATCAAATCCAAAGAGAGTTAATGAGTTAGTATTGTGACTGATTGGTGAGTTGTTTGTGAGATTTGTTAGGTTCAATACCTTACAGGGTTCAAAGAGAGTGGTGATTTGAGTGATTTGAGTGATTGGGTTGATGTAATTGAGAGTTTTTAGGTCAGTGATTGTATAATTGCAGGTAGAGATGTGATTTTGCTCAATGCAGTTGCATTGGCAGATGAGAGTATGAGATTTGATATTCATTAGAGATTTCCGGCTAGAACATCCGGCAGAAAAGGACCGTTGGAGTGACCGTGAAGGAAAAGGACAGAGAGAAAACGGCAGAGTTAGACGAACGGGGGAGAAAAGTCACGCGAGCAGAGAGGAGAGAGGATAGAGCTCATACTTTCTTGGGGATGCAGAGATTCGACTCGAAAGCACTCTTGTCACGATAAGCGGATAAAGCTTAGTTATTTCACATCTTTCTTTAATGCTTGGTCAGTTTTCCGTCTTTCCTTTTTTACTTTTTAGCTTTCTTTCACCTTTGTATATTTCGTTTGATTTCTTGAACCCCTTCCATATCAATTCTGTTCACCCATTTTAGTTGGTTATATTCCCTGATCTCATATACCCATTCATCAAACATGGAATTCGTGAATGTTATCTTACCTAAAATGGTAGAGCACAAGGCTTTTATCCAAATATGGTTTCGGCTCCTAGCCTCCTACAGCTGACATAAATTCTACGTGAAAATTTGAACGAAACATGCGTATTCTACGTGAAAATTTGTTTTTCACTTTTTTTATTTTGACATAAATTCTGTTTTCACTTGTGTTCCGCGTGAAAAATAAAATTTTCATCCGTGTTTCGATTGATAAAAGAAACTTATTATAAGGGCTCTAAGAAAAGAGTTTTGAGGGCTCCTAAGAATTCAAATATCCTACAATGAAGATACGGGGACCTAGTTCATAAGAAAAATACTAAAATACCCTTAACCTATTAAATAGAATACGCAATTGGGGGATATCAAAACTAATTGGGAGATAGAGGAAAAAGACAAAAATTGGATCCAAATATCAAATCAGGGTCACCCCTTAAATCCTAATCTACCCCTCACTAACCAGGTTTAGTGTTTAATAATAATTAGTAAAAATCTTAAGTATTTGTTAAACGATTAGTATGTATTTGTATTTGGGTGAGTGAGATGAGAGTAGAAAGATGGAAAAAAAAATTGAGAGGGAATTTTTTTGGTGAAAGTGGAGGATGATTGTGAAGAGAGAATTCTTTGCTAAGAGGTCGAAAATTTGATTTTTTTTCTTTGAATCCACCATTGTTGCCGCTGAAAAAGCTTGGTGCCTAGGCATGGTATTCAACCAAAAACCATGCTTAGGCATTTCTGGAAATTTTTATAAATTGTTTGCCACTATCCCGGGGTTAGGGGCAAAATTTTTCAAAGTTTTGATCTTCAACCCGATTTTTCTCGATTTTTTTTTTCACTTAACTACCTAGGCATTGATAGATTTACATCGAGCATGCCGGGCATTTAGTTCCGCATTGAATTTCATCACTTCCGGCGTGGTCTTCATCATTTCCGACATGTTCTTCATCACTTCCGCGTGGTCTTCATCCTAAATAACCATGCCTAACTCACTTCCTCGGGCGTGGTCTTCATCCTAAATAACCATGCCGAACTCACTTCCGGCGTGGTCTTCATCCTAAATTCTATGCTTAGGAACATGATGAAAAGTATCGAGAAAATTAATTTTTTTTCACTTGACTACCTAAGCATTGATAGATTTATATCGAGCATGCGGCATTGAGTTCCAAGCATTGAATTTCATCACTTCCGGCATGGTCTTCATCACTTCCTGTGACCTTCATCATTTCCGACATGTTCTTCATCACTTCCGGCGTGGTCTTCATCACTTCCGGCGTGGTCTTCATCATTTCCGACATGTTCTTCATCACTTCCGGCAGAGAAGGAGAAGAGAATTTGAAAGGAAATGGGGAAAATTTAGAATTTGAGAGAGTATGGGGAACATTTGGGTTTCAAAGTTTTAACCCTAAAAAAATTAATAAGAAGTGGAGATGGAAATGGGGAATATGATTTTGTTTTTTGATTTTAAATTTTTTGATTTTTATTTTGAGGGAAGGGTGTTTTAGTATTTTCGCCCCCAAAAGTCACCCCTTAGCACACACCATGGGTTGGGGGAAGTAATTCATATCCCCCAATTAATTCCCATATCCCCCAATTAAAAGTTCATTAAATATTGAAACCTAAAACTAATTTGTTTTAATTCCTCCCATTTAATTCTTCCATTTGTTTTCATTCCTCTCCTTTAATTCTTCCATTTTCTTCTTCCCCATCACCTCCATCGTTTATTTCTTCGATTAATCGTCATTCTCAAAATAATTATTATTGATTAACACCATTTAATCCACCCGCAATGACTTCAATAAGGTAAAAATCAAAAACCCATCTTATTTAATTGGTTTCAATGCATGGATAAGCGGAATTGATCGAATTGGGTTTTTGAAAAAACAGTTTCAGAACTGTCTACGGTTGGGAAGTATGAATTTTCCCAACCGTAGACTGTCTACGGTGGGGACATATGAATTTTCCCAGCCGTAGAATGTCTACGGTGGGGAAATATGAATTTTTCCAACCATAGACTGAACTGTCTACGGTTGGGAAGTATGAATTTTCCCAACCGTAGACAGTACTGAAATTGAATACGGTTTGCAAAAATAAGTGATGGGTTTTCTTAGTTTTTTCTTTTTATGATCGTCATCTTCATCACGACGGAGAAAAAGAAAAGAGAAAGAAGAATAATAGTTTTTTTTTTTATGATCATCATCTTCATCATGATTTATGAATGAAAAGAGAAGGAGAAGATAATAGATTTAGTTTTTTGTATATGATCATCATCTTCATCATGATTTATGAATGAAAAGAAAAGGAAAAGATAATAGATTTAGTTTTTTGTATATGATCATCATCTTCATCATGATTTATGAATGAAAAGAGAAGGAGAAGATAATAAATTTAATTTTATAATTCATGGAGGGTATTTTTGCCATTACAAAAAATAGTTAGATATGGGGTTTGTTGATTACTCTTTCATAAACCGATTTTGTCATCTTGTGAGCCCTCAAAACCAAATGTTTGGAGCCCCTATAATAGGTTTCTTTTTAAAGGGCAAATGGTGGACTAGCCTTTTTTTTTCTTATCAGAAAATGGTGGACTAGTCCCCATCCTATTCTCCTGCCTTGGTAATAGAAATAATCGAGCAACTTTTTCATCAATGGTAATTCAAAGTCAGATGGAAATTAAGGAAATACAAAAATAAATACAAAAAACAACATCATACCATAGAAATACAATATCTAGAGTCCAATAATCCAACAAGAGAAAAAGAATGATTACCGGAATAAGAAAAATACAAGTATGAATAAAATCCGATTAAATCGGAATGAAAATGCTTCTTTATAGTCCAACCATTTCGTTTATTTTTTTTCTTTTGAAAGATGTGTTCTCAAAATATGAGTGATTTGCTCAAATCTCTTGTAACTAGTGTCGTCAAAAAAATTACCAATGAAGATTCTGGCGTCGGATAAATTATTGATAAAGATTTCGTCGCATAAGACAACTGTTGATGGTGGTTTTTAGTTCAGGGTTAAATTTGTAAAAGTCTATCTACCTGACCCGGCATCAGATGTAGTAGACATTGATATGTCTATATTCGCACAGAAATTTGGAGAATATATCAAAATCGATGAGCACCTATGCCTCTCTTCATATTATATTGAAACTCAAGCTCCTAGATGAATTGTTCACTAGTATAGAGCCTAATGAGTGTATGAGCTCCTAGCTTCATTACTCGCAAATGCCGGAGCCTTACTGAGTACTTCTCCTGTGCTATGTTCCCCGACATAACCCTTAATATAGGTATGGCATGACGGATTTGTGTTCACTCGCAGCAGAGTAGCACGGATTTCCAAGTACCAAAGTTAAGGCCCTTGCACAAAGTACTCAATCAGGAAACATACTGCTCTCTATAAATAAAGAATTCTGTGTCAAACACATAGAATTCAATCAATTTTGTGATAATTCACAAAATTCATGAATCTGACTAATTTGCAAAAAATTAGGGTTTTGCGCCCTGCGCAGTATATTAGGCCCCGTTGGTCGAAATTATGCTTAAGCAACTAAGCAATTGATCCGTTGCGGATTAGTAGGTGCAAAGTCCTACTCAAAATAAGAAATCAAAGAATAACGGAGCCGCGGAGAAGGAGCAGCGATGAGAAGAAGCATGGCCATACCATAGGCCAGCCGGCGCCACTTGGCCACGCCCCATGCTGCCTAACTGGCACTTATCCTCTGTCGACCAATCAGGTCGCTTTAAACTTGCCACACTCCCATGAGTTGTGGCTGGGCCCATGCTTGCCGGTCCTATTCCCCATCGACCAATCAGGTCGCATTAAACCTGTCACGCGCACCAAAAGGGTAGCCACGCCCATGCTTGGCGGGTCCCCTACTTTTATTAACCAATCAGGTTGCTTTAAACCTGCCACAACATTAAAAGAGGTGGAAATTGCGTCAAGTGGTTGCCATGCCAAATTGGCTTCCCAAAACCGCGCCAACATGCCAAACGAGCATGCCGAGCGCACATGCAAAACGAGCATGCCAAAACATGCCAAACGTGCATGCCAAACGCACACGCCAAATGTGCCACCTTGCTGCAATAGCACGCCAAACGTGTCAAATCGCCATAAATAACGCACCTACGTGCCAACCCACTTTCTCGTTCATAGCCAACGCCACGTAAGACTTCAATTTGGTTATCCTAACCGGAAGCACGACCATGCTCTAGTGGCGTGGATGGAGCCCTAATTTCTAGTCGTGGGCGGACTATGCCACTTCGGGCCCACAACATGCCACGAGCCGTGGAAACCCTAATAAAAGCGTCACAACATGCCACTCGTGGAAATATTGACTCATGTGGTTATTTTCACATAACGGTCTGGCTATGGTTCTTTTGGCATGGCTCTGGCACCCTTTACATGAAACACCGCGATGCCACGGCCACATGCCGCATGCCATATGCGCTAATTAGGATTTCGGCATGCCAAGCCCTAATTTATGCAAAATTGCTACGCCAATCAAGCCAAATAATATTCCACATAACATTGGGATTGATGTGGCGATTGGAACTAATGTTACCACACCACATTTGAGTCTTAACACTAATGTGCCAAAATCTAGCGGTCATGGCTACGCCGGGTGCTACTTGCACCATTGTGCCACTGGCATGCACAAGCTATGCCAGCCATGCCACCGGCATGCACGAAACTATGCCATCCATGCCGCAGTTGCTACGGTGTGCGTTAAAAGCGCCGCTACATCATGGCGTGTGCCAATGGGCCACTGTGCCATTATCGAGGCACCAACGGGATGTGGCCATAATCAATGGCTACCCTTCCTCATGAGATGCAACTCGCCGTCCAAGTTCGCCACCGAAGTGACGAGCCCGTGGAAAATTTTAGGCGACCAGCTAGCCGAGCCTAATAGCATCACATGCTATTTTCTTGCGGCAAGTCTCTTGACTTTGACTTTGCCATACGTAGCAAGCTGCTACACGTTTTCTACGAAAACACTCGAGACATCAAACATGTCACAAACTGGGGGATACTCATCAGGGTATTGGTCTGGCGGTTTACAGCGTGCGGCGTGCAATACGCCCGTTATAAGAAAGCGTCAGGAAGCGGGACAGTTAGTGGCGGCAAGAAATAATGGGTGTAAATGGATCCACTTCCTTCATCGTGGAAGCACGGTTTCGGATGGTTACACGTTACTCCACTCTTTCATCACTCAATCGTTCCCACTTCCTATGAGACCAGGGTACGTTTAATTATGACTTGTATAAATAGGTTTCACCTATTTCCACCAAACAACAAGTTTTGGTCAGAGAACAACACAATATCCAGAAATCACCAAAGAACTGATAGCTTTTCATTCGGCAAGCCAGTTCCACTTTCGATACAAGTCATAAAACAACCACACCTTCAGAATTAACCATTCTGGTCTCAACACCTTCTTCGCTTCGCTTCCTAAGACCAACCCTTCTCCTTCACTTTGTGGCCGAAGCAAGCCTGGAACGGCCATTTCTTGGTTTAGGCCAGGATTGTACAGATTGATCTCTCGAATCAAAAGTACTCTCGTGCAGTGCATTGTTTAGGGTTTAGATTTGTTTCTCATCCACACACCCAAAATTACCAAAACCAGCAGAAACAGTTTTCACCCACAAACGATTGGCGACCACAGTGGGAGATTATATCTCTCGGTTGCAAATTCAATTTCCAATTTCATTTTCATCCCAATTGGTCTTAGGCCAAATTCAAACCCATTTTCGATTTCCTAAATTTCTCAAGATGGTTGATCTTAGGAATGCTTCAGAAACCCTCAATCCCAATTTTACTTCTCCTAGCACCGAAAATACTCCACATGTTATGCCTTAATCTGTTCTCTCATTCAAAACCATTGTCGAGGCTATGGAATCTCGATATCTAAAAATTATTCATGACTTGACGAAAATCCTGAATGATATTGTCGAGAACCAAGCTACTATTTCCAAGACGCGGGATGAAATATTTACGCTTTTGAAAGCGCTCACGGATCAACTATCAAAGGAACCAACGCGTATTCATTCTGTAGGAAACGCTATCAACCATTCATTTTGGATCAATGCTGATGGTGGTAGTCCTTATTCCTAATCCTAGTGAGGAGGATGAAGCCTATGGTCACGCTGAATGGAAAGGTATCCACCAAGCTAACTTGTCTGCTTATGAAGATCAAAAGATGCTTCCTCAAGATCGAAAAGAAGACTCATGGGATTTATCACGTTCTCATCAGAGTCCCATATTGCATCTTTCCTGGAAAATATCAATTCCCATATTGCATCGTAAACTCGCTAAAAGATCTCGTTGCTCGCTTTACTCACTGATCCGAACGGATTTCCGAACGAAGAAGCTCGTAAAGACGTTCAGGAAAGCATGCGTATTTCTAATAAAATATCCAGCCTCCTGTTGATGGTGGATTTTCGTTTAAGGTTAAATTTGTAAAAACCAGAAAAATCATGCGCTGACATCTTGTAAAAGATAAAGCCATTTATAAGTGTTGGATACTCCCTCACTTAATTCACCAAGAATGGAGCATGTAGCAACAATCCTATTTCGTGAATACATGAAATTCCTCCAGGATGGAGCATGTGGCAACAATCCCTTCCTCGTGAATTTCATATCGCCCTTGTATTTCCAAGACTCATTATCGTGTGGCATGACGACCGAGTGTTACTCTTACAGAGTAACATGAACCTCCAAGCACTATAATGAAACCATGTACGAAATACCCGCAGACAGCCGACTCTCGGTGTGTTATACTAGCCCGATTGAGCCACTCTCGGTGTGTTATACTAGCCTCGATTGAGCATCCGGACTGACCGTATCGGGCTCCGTGATATGATTCGATCGCAGCCATCCAACTCCATAAGCATGATTGGATGACCCCGCATCAATTCCATCACCCCCAAGCAGGTATGGAATACCCACGGCCGACCCCGCATGGTCGGTCATTGGCCTAGCTTGCCAAGAAACCGTTCATACCAAGCATTATGGACGGAAAACCCTAAATTAGGATTTGCGGCATATTACATGTGTTGCAAAGTGTCTCAACCATCCATCTTCGCAGTATAGATGGAGGGTGTAGATGTAGATTCAAAGGGCCCAGAGCATGTCAACACGATCACCGTGGCCCGCATACACACTTGACCAATCGGTCAAAACCAACCATGGTTGGTCGTCCCAATTCCGTACGTCCAAAGGAAGCATGGTCACACGGCTATGGAAGCCAAAATTAGGTTTCAAGCCATCACGCGCGTCCATCTTCTCCTAAGACGAACGGAGGGTCACAGACATTAGATTAAGGTGTCCTGGCCATACCAAAGCATGACCACCGTGGGCCCATCTACCTCCTCATGTGTTCGGCCAAGGCATACCATGCCCGGTTAATCCAAAACGTGCGCCCAAACTAGCATGGCCACGCTCCCAAACCACAACCGATCTCGACCACTCAACTTCGCCGGACGATTTGGATGGCTCTGATCACGTTTTAATGGGATATTCGTGTATAGGCGTGAACACCAGCCTACCACCTTCACGCCAGTTAACCGACCAAGTCCGACCAAGATTGGTCGTCTTGGAACACGCGCCCAAAGAGGGCGTGACGAGCGGCTTCCAACCCCTTTGCAAGCATTGGTTTTCTATCGCAGATTGATCCCGACCACTCGATTTCACCGATGAATTGAGTGACCTAGATCATACTTTCGTGAGGGAATGGAGTATGGCGCCACACCGGGTCATGCCGTCTACACGCATGTATGGCCCGCTTGGCCAAAATTGTATCCCATGCTTGGTTTCGACCAAGTTGAAGAGTGATGCTGCGCACCTCTTCAAAACCCTAATTTCATTAATCTGGCCGCAGATGAGTGTCTCAAAGATCATCTCATCCGTCCAACTTCACCACTGGTTATACAACCCCGGTTAGGAGTTAATTGGTTAGTGAGGCGTCATTACCCATCACTTTACCACACCATGATGCAAGACTCCGCATAAAATACACACGATACTTCACAAGTATCAACTTCCGAATAACATAGTTATTCAATTCAAAGATTACATGCTATCTTTTGTGGATCCACGATCCACACATTCCGCACATCAATCATGTCACAACCGGGGGATACATATTGGGGTATTGGTCTGGCGGTTTACAGCGTGCAGCGTGCAATACGCCATCACAAGAACGTGTTAGGAAGTCATGGACGGTTAGAGATGAACAGGAGAAGTGGGCAAGACTGGTCGTGTGGCACCGACGCACAACTCCACTACTCCATCACTCCACTTCCTCCACTTCCCACGAGAGACGTGAATAAGGCTCAATGACTTGTATAAATAGGTTCTCCGCCCTATTTCAAACAACAACACAAGTCCAGACGAGATTAAAACCAAGTGTTAATACAAAACGTATTCAAACACCCGAGTTTGCTTGCATCAATCACAAGCCTGCTCACCTTCTCATTTACAAGTCATAAGCAAGCCAACACCTTCACAATCTCAACACCTTCTTCGCTTCCCTCCCTAAGATCAACCACATCTCCTTCACTTTGTGACCGAAACAAGTCGGAATGGCCATTTCTTGGTTTAGGCCGGACTTGCACAGATTGATCTCTCGAATCTACAAGAACTCACGCGCAAGATGCATTTGTTTAAGGTTTAGATTCATTCCTCATCCACACCCCAAATTACCAAATTCTCGCAGGAATAGTTTTCACCCATAAACAATTGGCAACCACAAATGGGAGGTTAATCTCTCGGTTGTAAAGTCAATTTCTCAAATCCGATTCAATTTCATCAGTTTCAAAAGGGTAGATCTTAGAACCAATTCGATCAACAATTCATTTCAAGATGGTGGAACTCAGGTCTGGATCAAAGAATCAATTCAGATGGAGCTAGTGTGGATAACACTCCGGTGTTGATGTACCGCGGTGGAGCCACCGTAGCCAACACATCTCGAGGAACCGTTACCTCTATCACCAACACTAGCGAGCAGAGACATCCCAAGTAGGTGTAACGCCTCCCATCACAGAGCCGCAGAGATACGCAGCAAATCCCGCATCTCCTCAAGTGTAACACCTCCAGTGGTCACTAGAGCAACAACTTTCACTCCCTCATCAGGACGAGGAGCCGGAGGCACAAGAGGAGGACCACCGTCTATTACCATTGCAGACTTGATGGAGAAACAGGAAGTTCTTGCTAAGACTCAAACAGATATGGCCACAACTCAGAAAGAGGTACTCACTTTTCTCAAGACCTTGACTGAACGATTGTCGCAAGATTCACGTCAAGCTTTGGAGCCAACAAGAGATGCCTTCAATTCACCCGGAGCAGGCGTTTCCACTCGGACCCACATGAGTGAAGAAGCTCGTGTTGGTCCTGAATGTTCAAGAGAAAGGGAACAGCCACCCAACTTCATCACACGTGAGGATCTAGAACGACTCCTTCAAAGCCGAGGCAAAGGAAATCTGACGGATGCACACCAACACCAACCTCCATACCCTCAAGATATGCAACGAATCCCTCTTCCAAGAGGATACACCTCTCCCCAATTCTCCCTCTACGACGGTACTGGTAATGCTCGTGAACATGTTTCTCGATTCTTGGAATCCTTGGGGGAACATGAATACAATCATGTTCTACGCCTAAAAGAATTCTCGAAATCACTTACGGGGAGGGCATAAACCTGGTACAACAACATTGCGCCTAACAGCATATCCAATTGGAGCGAGATGGTCAGTGCCTTCTACAGGAAGTATTTCTTCGTGTCTGAAAAAATCACGTTTTCAGATCTGGGAAGAATTCTCCAGCGGAACAACGAACACCCCAACGATTTCGTTAAAAGGTTCAGAACCCAAGCGCTAGATTGTCACGACCCGAACGTCACCGAACGACAATTGGTGGAGTTGTGAATCAATGGGATGATACCCATATACCGCGCTCGTTAGAGAATCGGGCTTTCAAACGTCTCTCGAACTCCACGAAGCCGCAAAACGTTCAAGAACAACCGCACCAAGCACTACTAGAAAGAACCAGAGTTGTTCGAAGTGAAGAGCTGCGTGAAAGTCGAGGAAACAGCGTCTCACGAACAAACAATACAACACCGGTCCTTCGTGAGTGTAGTAGGCGGAGGAGAAAAAGTAAAGCTTCGATAACGGAACAAAAAACCAAGCGAGCATCCCGCACACAAGACTTCGTCTCGAAAAGGAATAGACAAAACTCCCGCACAAAACACTAAAGACACAGGTTTTCCTTTTCCCATGAATGAAGTGATAGAGCTCTTGGAAGCGTGGATCCAAGACGACGCCGTAAAGCCGCCCCCTATCGCGCGTCCTCCGACCGAGGAAGAAATGGCACATCCGGATATTGTTGCTACCATGTGTTCGTCCATCATCCAACCAAAGATTGTAACCGGTTGAAACAAATATTCAGGGAAAAGGTAGAGACAAGGGAACTCCAGCTTGGAAACGAAGGTGTTCATAGAGACCCCCTACCTATCAGGAACTGCATGATTTCTTGGGATTCTGTTCGCAAGACCGTACAATCTATGATGGAGCACATATGTGAAATCTTGTACTTCTCCAAAGGACAGCGTCAAGACATATTTACGGCCCTCAACCACGTTGTGTCAGGTAGGCGTTTGCATCCAAAAAGTGCTCCAGAACCCCGTCTTTCCCGAAGGACATGAGCAATGGAAACCGGGGACTCCTAACTGTCACTCGCTTGAGAAACGTTGAGTTCGATAGCGTGTTGATTGATACGGCTTCCGAATTTAACATCATTACTGTCAAGACCTTGAGAGCATCAAAGATTTCCCGTGAAGCTACTCGTCACCCAACCGTAGTTAAAGATTCAAAGAGAGCTTAGAGATGCATATGGATACATCGATCTTGAAGTCAAATTGGGTGCTGCCTCGACGCAAGCAAAGTTCTACATAGTCAAAGATCATCCCAACTACGACATGATCCTAGGAAGATCTTGGATGCATGATAACAAAGCCATACTGGAAGTCTGTCCTCTACCGGTTTCGACACCGAAAGAATCTCCAACACGCCTTCTCGGATCTCCCGATGATATGTTCGTCGCCGCACCAAAGAATCTTGCCAATGTGACACAACTTCCCGGAGAGAGCCTGTCGGCATACGTTGAAAGGTTCCGATCTCAAGTAAGTCTCATCACGCAGCTCTCCTTGCAACCTACCGCCCTCACTCGGCAAGTCCCTGGGACCGGCTCCAACCGAAAACCAACCCCGACTAGGGAGATGTGAATGGGAAGCCGGCCCTTTCAAACGTTTTATCAAGAGTGTAGAAGCTGTCCTGGTCAAAGACGATAAGACCAAGGTCCAAGTGTTTGCACGCCCAAACCCATTTGGAATTGGAGACCTGGTGACGAAGACGACTACGTTCAATGTTGGGAGCATGACGGTGAAGATGACCACTTCACCCGACTCACCCACCGAAGGAGAAGATGAACCATACCCGGTAGCAGATGTTATCCTAGGCGGCTACTGCAAGCTCATCAATGCTGATAAACTAGAGGGCATAACAATTCACTCACGATGGCTCAAACCCCACCGAACTTAAGATGCTGTGCTGCCACTTCACAGTATCCCGTACACCTTAAAACGCTGTGCTATTTTTTCCAGCGTATTTCCTTTTACAATTTCATATCATATTTGTAATTCCTCCAGAAAATGATTGCAATACTTGCATTCATAGTTAGGGTTTCAATTTTCAATTTTCGATTGAAGCATTATTTTCATCCGAGAACCTCTTTACTCCTAAAACACAAATTCCCGAGTCACCTAAATCAACCCACTGGAGCAAGAAAGGAAACCTAAGCAAACATCTCACGGGAAGAAGGAAATAGAACGTGTGCACAAAAGGAAAATGATTTGAGACATCCCCTCAAAGAAAAAGCCGTGAATATCTTGCATCGGAGCACAGTCCGTGGATATTCCATTATAATATTATTTCTTTTATCACTAAGAATTATGTGTGAAAGCGCACTCTTGCGCCTGAGAAGTTTCGTTTGCAGTCTTGACAAAGGGTTATAAAAGAAAACTTTATTCAAACAATTAAATGGAAGAAAACCTTGAACTCGGCCGCCACTGAGTACAAGTAAGATGTTCGAGTGTACAGAATATACTTGGAAAGAAAAATAAAATAAAAGAGGTTTTAGTTGTCAAGAGAGCCAACCTCGCCTGCACTACCATTGGGTTCTTCTCCATCACCTGTTGATGCACCTCCCTTCGGATCTACCTCAACTTCTACATCAGACATCTCCGCAGCAGCAGCGCACTCCATCCCAACATCATCAGCGGGAGCATCAAAGGGCATAGCAACACTAGGGGCCGCGCAAATTGCTTTCACATGTTCAGGTTCGTCTGTATCGAATCAAGAATTATCACGCCGTCCGAATCGGTAATCACACTTGTCTTCATTTGGGAGGTCGTTTATGCTCAACTCTCCGCTCTTCAACCGCCGCAAATTTCTCTCGCTCTTGCGCTACTAGTGTCTGCAGTGTTTCCTCGCGCCTCCACCGCTCCTCCATGTCAATCGTAGCTGAAAGTGCACAGATATGTCCTCTGGCAATACGAAGGTGGGAAATAGACATCCCTTGTATAGCACGGCCGACTTCGCGAAGTGGAAGATCGATCTTAGCCATTACTTCTTCGTGTGCATGGTTTTCGGGCTTGTCAACTTCAAAAATTCTTTCCTGGGAAGCAATGAATGAGCGTCCACCACTTCCATGATAACCCGCAAAGGAGAGGAGGTTATGAGCACACACAACAAAAAAAAAAAGATCATCAAATCCATCGATCAGTTAATCAGAAAATCATAGCAGTACCTGAGATATAGAATAAACGACCACGTGAGATGATTCTTTATAATCTCACAAGTTGACAGAATCCCAGGAGGAAAAGAAGTCTTTACTTGCCACCTATGAAGGCTGCTAATTCGGGATAACAATCGACGAGGCTTATCAGATATACCTGAGGAAAGCCGTGTATGATGAAAGAAGTACACCTGAAGAAGCGGCCGAGCTCAAGTGTGTACAAGAGGAACCAAAGCGACTCACCAGATCAAGTCCTGTTTCCTTCAAATCCTTAATCGTAACCAACTGGGGCCTGTGGCAACGCCCGACTATCCTAGTAAATACGTACTTACTTTAGCATGGTCATTTCAAAGATATATGTATGTCACCATCTCATGCCTACCACACAATAGTGTCACCATTATGTGCTAGGCGGGGACTTAATGTTGATGGTGGATTTTCGTTTAAGGTTAAATTTGTAAAACCGAAAAAAATCATGCGCCGACATCTTGTAAAAGATAAAGCCATTTATAAGTGTTGGATACTCCCTCACTTAATTCACCAAGAATGGAGCATGTAGCAACAATCCCATTCTCGTGAATACATGAAATTCCTCGAGTGATGGAGCATGTGGCAACAATCCCTTCCGTGAATTTCATATCAGCCTTGTATTTCCAGTACTCATTATCGGTGTGGCATGACGACCGAGTGTTACTCTTACAGAGTAACACGAACCTCCAAGCACTATAATGAAACCATGTACGAAATACCCGTACAGCCGACTCTCGGTGTGTTATACTAGCCCGATTGAGCCCCTCTCGGTGTGTTATACTAGCCCGATTGAGCATCCGGACTGACCGTATCAGTCCGGATATGATCGGATCGCAGTTATCCAACTCCATAAGCATGATTGGATGACCCCAGATCAATTCCATCACCCCCAAGCAGGTATGGAATACCCACGACCGACCCCGCATGGGTCGGTCATTGGCCTAGCTTGCCAAGAAACCGTTCATACCAAGCATTATGGACGGAAAACCCTGAATTAAGGTTTGCGGCATATTACATGTGTTGCAAAGCAGTCCTCAACCATCCATCTTCGCAGGTATAGATGGAGGGTGTAGATATAGATTCAAAGGGCCCAGAGCATGTCAACACGATCACCGTGGGCCCGCCTACACACTTGACTAATCGGCCAAAACCAACCATGGTTGGTCGTCCAAAATCGTCACGTCCAAACAAAGCATGGTCACACCTGGCCATGGAAGCCAAAATTAGGGTTTCAAGCCATCACGCGCGTCCATCTTCTCCGGCACGAATGGAGGGTCACTGATTAGATTACAGTCCGGTCATACCAAAGATGACCACCGTGGGCCCATCTACCTCCTCATGTGTTCGGCCAAGGCATACCATGCCTGGTTAATCCAAAACGTGCGCCCAAACTAGCATGGCCACGCCTCCCAAACCACAAACTGATCTCGACCACTCAACTTCGCCGGACGATTTGGATGGCTCGGGTCACGTTTTAATGGGATAAGGGTATAGGCGTGAACACCAGCCTACCACCTTCACGCCAAAGCCAACCGACCAAGTCCGACCAAGATTGGTCGTCTTGGAACGCACGCCCGAAGAGGGCGTGACGAGCGGCCCTTGCAAAGATTGGTTTTCTATCGCAAATTGATCTCGACCACTCGATTTCATAGGATGAATTGAGTGACCTAGATCATACTTTCATGAGGGAATGGATTACAGCGCCCTACACCGTCATGCCGTCTACACGCATGTATGGTCAGCCCGGCCAAAATTGTATCCCATGTTTGGTTTCGACCAAGTGAAGAGTGATGCCTGCGCACCTCTTCAAAACCCTAATTTCATTAATCTGGGCCGGATGAGTGTCTCAAAGATCATCTCATCCGTCCAACTTCACCATCCCGGGTTATACAACCTGGTCGAGTTAATTGGTTAGTGAGGCGTCATTACCCATCACTTTACCACACCATGATGCACGATCTGCATAAAATACACACGATACTTCACAAGTATCAACTTCCCCGAATAACACGGTTATTGATTCAGCTCTACATGCTATCTTTTGTGGATCCACGATCCACACATTCCGAACATCAATCATGTCACAAACCGGGGATACATACCGGGGTATTGGTGCGGCGGTTTACAACGTGCAGCGTGCAATACGCCATCACAAGAACGTGTTAGGAAGTCATGGACGGTTGGAGATGAACAGGAGAAGGGCAAGACAGTCGTGTGGCACCGACGCACAACTCCACTACTCCATCACTCCATTTCCTCCACTTCCCACGAGATACGTGAATAAGGCTCAATGACTTGTATAAATAGGTTCTCCTCCCTATTTCAAACAACAACACAAGTCCAGCAGAGGCCATTTAAAACCAAGTGTTAATACAAAACGTATTCAAACACCAGAGCTTGCTTGCATCAATCACAAGCCTGCTCACCTTTCTGTTACAAGTCATAAGCAAGCCAACACCTTCACAATCTCAACACCTTCTTCGCTTCCCTCCCTAAGATCAACCCCATCTCCTTCACTTTGTGACCGAAACAAGTCCTGAACGGCTATTTCTTGGTTTAGGTAGGACTTGCACAGATTGATCTCTCGAATCTACAAGCACTCACCGCGCAGTGCATTTGTTTAAGGTTTAGATTCATTCCTCATCCACACCCCAAATTACCAAATTCTGCAGGAATAGTTTTCACCCATAAACACCTCCAGTCAATCGCTAATGAAGGAAGAAAGAGAAAAACTCCAGCAGCGGAACAACAACCCAAATGTGTGGCACCAGCGTATCAGATGGCTTCACCCAAGAAGGTCGCGGCTAAGGTTCATGTGCCACAACAAGAAACTGGATATGCTGCTCCAAACTTCCCGTTCCCGATCGAGAAAGTAATCGAACTCTTGGAAGTATGAATTCAAGACGATGCTATCAAACTACCTCCTGTTAGGCGCCTACCACCTGAAGAACAAATGGCAAATCCCAAGTATTGCCATTACCACAGGTTCGTCAATCATCCTACTGTTTATGGGTGAAAACTATTTCTGCCGGTTTTGCTAATTTGGGGTGTGTGGATGAGAAATGAGTTTAAACCTTAAACAAATGCACTACACGGGAGTGCTTGTAGATTCGAGAAACCAATCGTGCAAATCCGGCCTAAACCAAGAAATGGCCGTTCCGATTTGTTTCGGTCACAAAGTGAAGGAGATGGGGTTGATCTTAGGGAGGAAGCTAAGAAGGTGCTTTGAGATTGTGAAGGTGTTGGCTATGTATGACTTGTATCGTAAAGCCGAATTGGCTTGCAGGATATAAGCTATCGGCCCTTTATTTGAATACGATGGTATCAACACTTGCCTCTGTTGTCTGGACTTGTTCTTGTTCTTGTTTGAAAAATAGGATGGAGAACCTATTTATACAAGTCTTTTAGCCTAACCCTCGTATCTCGTGGGAAGTGGAGAAAGTTGAGTGATGGAGTAGTGGAGTAATGTGTTAGTGTCACACGACAAAGCTTTCCCACTTCTCTCATCATCACTTAACCGTCCATGACTTCCCGACACGTTCTTGTGATGGCGTTGTGCTGGCCGCACGCTATAAACCGCCGACCAATACCCTAGCATGTATCCCGCTTGTGACATGATTGATGTATGGAATGTGGATCGTGGGACCCACAAAAGTAGCATGTAATGCTAAATTGAATAACCGCGTTATTCAGGAAGTTGATACTTGTGAAGTATCGTGTGTATTCTATGCAGGTACTGCATCGAGTATACTCAGCATGTATGAAGGATCGCTGTTTGAGCGTCCCAAAATAGCCTCATGCCCATGACTTACTTCATGTGATGGTTTGGAAGTTACGCAAGCAAATCCTCCTCGACCGACCACATGGTGTGGTAGAGTGACGGATGGTGATCACCATGATGCCGCACCGACCAATTAACTCGATCGTGGCTGTATAACCAAGCTCGGTGAAGTTGGACGGACGAGATGATCTTTGAGACACTCATCTCGCGACCGTTAATGAAATTAGGTTTTAGAAGAGGTGCGCAAGCATCCCTCTTCCCGGTCGAATCCAAGCTTGGGATACGATTTTGGCCAGGCCGATCGTACATGCGTGTAGACGGCATGACCGGTGTAGGCGCCCATATCCCATTATCTCACGAAAGTGTGATATGGGCCACTCAATTCGTCCGCGAAGTTGAGTGGTCGAGACTGGCTTGCGACGTAAAACTAGTGCCGCAAAAAAAGCCGCGCATCGTGCCAACTTCGGGCGCGCGTTCCAAGATGACCAATCTTGGTCTGTCTTGGCCGACGGTCTTGGCGTGTAGGTGGTAGGCTGGTGTTCACGCCTATACCTGACTGTCCCATGGAAACGTGATCAAAGCCACTCAAATCGTCCGGTGAAGTTGAGTGGCCGAGATTAGTTGCTGTCGGAAGTGTGACCACGCTAGTTTGGGCGATGATTTGGGATAACCTGGCATGGTGTGCCTTGGCCGATCAGTGAGGGATAGATGGGTCCACGGTGGTCATGTTGGTATGACCGACCTCGCTAATCTAATCTTGGACCCTCCATTCATGCCGAGAAGATGGACGCTCGTGATGCTCAAAAAAACCCTAATTTTGGGTTTCACTACCGTGCGTCATGCTCTATTCGGCGTATTTAATCGGGATGACCAACCATGGTTGGTCCCGATCGACTGGTCAGTATGTAGGCGGGCCCATGGTGATTGTGTTGACATGCTCGGGCCCTTTGAATCTACATCTACACCCTCCATCTATACCGCGAAGATGGATGGTTGAGACTGTTTTGCGACACATGTAATGTGCCGCAAACCCTAATTTAGGTTTTCCGTCCATACGCTCTGGTTTGGACGTTTTTTGGCAAGCTATGCCAATCTTTTGGGGAGGCCGACCATGCGGGCCCGCGTTGGGCCTGTAGTGAATATTCCAATACCGCTTGGGGTCATGGATTCGATTTAAGCTATCCAATCATGCCGGTGAAATTGGATGGTCGTGATCGTTTCCGAGATCGATATGGACAGTCCGCATTCAAATATGCTCAATCGGGCTAGTATAACACACCGAGAGATGTATGCTCAATCGGGCTAGTATAACACACCGAGAGTTGTATGCTCAATCGGGCTAGTATAACACACCGAGAGTTGTATCTTGTACGGGTATTTCGTACATGCTTCATTATTAATGCTTGGAGGTTCGTGTTGCTCACGAGAACAACACTCGGTCGTCATGCCGCACCGATAATGAGTACGTGAAATACGAGGCTGGTCATGCATTAATTAATAATGTCGTAAATTCATTGTGGTATATGGTATTGTTGCCACATGCTCCAACCTCGGGATGAATTTCGTGTATTTAATTCTGAGAATCTTTGGGATTGTTGCCACATGCTCCATTCTAGGTGAATTAGTAAAGTGAAGATGTATTCATCACTCATTAATGGCTTTATCTTTTGCAAGATGTTAGCGCATAATTTTGGCTTTTATAATTTTAGCCTTAAATGAAAATCCACCATCAACACCTACCAGAGAATGCAATGCTCTGAAGCGCATCGTCCAAGAAAAGATAGATTCAGGGGAATTGCGCCTGGGGACTGGAGATCCTCCGTCTTTTCGCGGATCGACATAAAGATGTTACACAGACATTAAAGGACGACTGGGGACTTCACGCGGCCGGAATTGCATCACAGAATAAACTTGGATTTGCAACCTGAAAATTCAGTTTTATGGAGAGACCCCTAAGAGAATAGAGTATGTGGCCGTATCGGACGAGAGCAAAAAGGGAATAACCAACACTATGGCGTTACATCCTCTACCGCCGACACCAGCAACACCAGAAGGATCCCCTCTGACGTGCCGCCTCTTATTACCAGAGCCAGAGCTGCTGCTACTCCTAATATTTCTTCGAGCATGACGCCTCCAATCATTACCAGGGCTGCCACCACTTCTTCGTAAGGACGCGAGGCTGGAGGAGCCAGAGGAAATCAATCTTTCCCATTACCATTATCGATTTGAGGGAGAGACAGGAAGTTCTTTCCAAGACTCAGATGGACATGACCACAACTCAGAAGTAGCCGACTCAACATTCTCTCCAGAAGCCGCTCTGCTTCAATGTTTCGCTCCAGAAGCCGCTTCAACATTCTCTCCAGAAGTCGCCACTCCTCCCTATCAAGGATCGTGATCACAACCAGCCAAGGTTCGTAGTTGTGGCCATTCTTTGATCCATCTCTCCAAAGCTTGTGGTCGTGGACAGTTTACTCGCTTACGCGTCCAACCAATCCCTTTGCTTCCATGGATGCCCATGCAATTCCTGCCAACCTATTTTGTTTCCACGACAATGTAGTCTCTCCGGATCACATCTACTGCCAAGAACTGTTGTTGCTCGTTTGTTGATACCAGCCAGAGGTTTACCATAACAACAACCACTACAAAGCTCAGGAGACACGGTCAACCCAAATGTCATAGCCACGACGAGGTCATCTACTCTTCAAAGGTGTAGCATAAGGATATCATCACCTCACAGCCCAGAAGGCGTGTGCAACACTTTACGAGGCCCACGACGGATCCCAAGCCTACTCAGAGGAAACAACTTCAGTAACCAAAGAGAAGTGCGACTGGGGACTGCTCATCGCGGTCCATCCCCGACAACAATCAAGCATTCATGAGATGACTCCAGAGACGCGGCTGAAACATTTTTCTTGAAGAGACAGAGGGAGCTACGATTAACGACATAACTCTCTCACTGCTACCTCTTCGTTATCTAGAATTTTTCGTCCTTGAGATGATTCCAAGAATCCCAGCATTACATCCAGAAGAGTACAATAAGCTTGTATCAAATCCCATAAGCGTGGATTCAAAGAGATGCAATTAAAGTAGGCTACAGTTGGGGACTGAAGCCTCCTTCAAGTTTAGAGGTTTGAACGCAGTCACCATCTTACCAGTGAATGCAGTAGAATCACATCTTCCACGAGAAAATAGGCTCAGGATAATTACACATGGGGACTACCAACATGGGATGCTTTCACTCCCCTCAAACAAAGTTATTTCGATTTCAACATCATCACCGTCGAAGTTTTACGAGCCGCAGAATTCCTCAACATGAAGCCGTACACGTGCATTAAAGACTCCAAAAGCACGCCACGAGATACATTCACATATCCGCCACGCCATTGATCTAACAAGTATAACTGGGTTCGTTCACCGCATCTTATTCCATACAACAGTTCAATATTCAGAAGATGGTTCAAAGGATGTCGCAGCACATCAGCCACTGAATGCTCTCAGCTGGTCTACTTCACCCAATGGCTCCAGAAGATTTCGACCATGCAAGCATCCACAACATATCATCGTCGCAATCAGAAAGTCCAGGCACCAGATAACCTAAAGTCAAGGATGGACCAACAACGCAACCAAAATCTCCAAGATTATCCCTGACATCATCATTGCCGAGAATATATTTCATCCATCCATCCCAAGAGTGCAATGGAATTTGGTAAATTTTGAAATCTACTGGAGAAGTCAGACACTCATTCTTCTGGAGTCAGAACCTTGTTACACATTCTGGAGAAGATCGATGGTACTGTTGAGTGGCTACATACGCATAATGGAAAAGAGCACCTACCTTGAGTTCCCCTGGCTCGCCTTGATGATGATTACAACTGTCGGAGATTGCTTTGTTACTGTTAATGCTCGTTCTACAACCACTAAAAATGACGAAGAGGAGCCGGACGTTGCAGACAAAAGCACGTAGCCGGACGAGCAACAAAAAAAAAGAAGAGGGTCGATACCCCTTTTTATACGAACGGAGTTTCTAGAGTTTGAACAGAAGCGGGATTCCTCCTTGCTCCATGAATGGGACTGGGCGTATCATACTCATAATCCATAGCCGAACAAGTCGTGTGTCAATGAGTGTATGAGCTCCTAGCTGCATTACTCGCAAATGCCGGAGCCTAGCTGCATAATCCATAGCCGAACAAGCCGTGTGTAAATGAGTGTATGAGCTCCTAGCTGAATGGGACTGGGCGTATCACTATCTTCATATTATATTGAAACTCAATCTCCTAGATGAATTGTTCACTAGTATAGAGCCTAATGAGTGTATGAGCTCCTAGCTGCATTACTCGCAAATGTCGGAGCCTCACTGAGTACTTCTCCTGTGCTATGTTCCCCGGCAGAACCCTTAATATAGGTATGGCATGACGGATTTGTGTTCACTCGCAGCAGAGTAGCACGGATTTCCAAGTACCAAAGTTAAGGCCCTTGCACAAAGTACTCAATCAGGAAGCATACTGCTCTCTGTAAATAAAGAATTTTATACAAACACATAGAATTCAATCAATTTTGTGATAATTCACAAAATTCATGAATCTGACTAATTTGCAAAAAAATTAGGTTTTGCGCCAAATAGATATTAGGCCTCGTTGGTCGAAACTATGCTTAAGAAACTAAGCAATTGATCCGCCGCGGATTAGTAGGTGCAAAGTCCTACTAAAAATCAGAAAGCAAAGAATAACGGAGCCGCGGAGAAGGAGCAGCGATGAGAAGAAGCGTGGTCGTACCATAGGCCAGCTGGCGCCACTTTGCCACGCCCCATGCTGCCTAACCGGCCCTTATTCCTATGTCGACCAATCAGGTCGCTTTAAACTTGCCACACTCCCATGAGTTGTGGCTGGGCCCATACTTGCCGGCCCTATTTCCCATCGACCAATCAGGTCGCATTAAACCTGCCACGCGCACCAAAAGGTTAGCCACGCCCATGCTTGGCCGGCTTCCTACTTTTATTAACAAATCATGTTGCTCTAAACCTGCCACAATATTAAAAGAGGTGGAAATTGTGTCAAGTGGTTTCCATGCCAAATTGGCTTCCCAAAACCGCGCCGACATGCCAAACGAGCATGCCGAGTGCACATGCAAAAGCGGCATGCCAAAACATGCCAAACGTGCATGCCAAACGCACATGCCAAATGTGCCACCTTGCCGCAATAGCACGCCAAACGTGCCAACGCGCCATAAATAACGCACCTACGTGCCAACCCACTTTCTATTCGTAGCCAACGCCACAACAAACTTCAATTTGTCTATCCTAGCCAGAAGCACGACCATGCTCTAGTGGCGGTGGATGGAGCCTTAATTTGTAGTCGTGGCACGGACTATGCCACTTCGGGGCCCACAACATGCCACGAGCCGTGAAACCCTAATAAAAGCGTCACAACATGCCACTCGTGGAAATATTGACTCATGTGGCCATTTTCACATAACGGCCTTGCTATGGTTCTTTTGGCATGGCTCGGCAATTTACATGAAACACCGCGGTGCCACGGCCACATGCCGCATGCCATATGCGCTAATTAGGCCGGCATGCCAAACCCTAATTTAGGCAAAATTGCTACGCCAATCAAGCCAAATAATATTCCACAGTAACATTGGGATTGATGTGGCGACATCGAACTGATATTACCACACCACATTTGAGTCTTAACACTAATATGCCAAAATCTAGCGGCCATGGCTACGCCAGGGCGCTACTTGCACCATCGTGCCACCGGGCATGCACAAGCTATGCCGGCCATGCCACCGGCATGCACGAAACTATGCCATCCATGCAGTTGCTACGGTGTTGCGTTAAAAGCCGCTACATCATTGGCGTGTGCCAATGGCGCCACCGTGCCATTATCGAGAACCAACAGATGTGGCCATAATCAATGGTTACCCTTCCTCATGAGATGCAATCTCCGCCCGTCAAGTTCGCCACCGAAGTGACGGGCCCGTGGCAAATTTTAGGAGACCAGCCTAAGACGAGCCTAATAGCATCACATGCTATTTTCTTGCGGCAAGTCTCTTGACTTTGACTTTGCCATACGTAGCAAGTCGATACACGTTTTCTACGAAAACACTCGAGACATCAAACATGTCACAAACTGGGATACTCATCGGGTATTGGTCCGGCGGTTTACGGGCGTGCGGCGTGCAATACGCCCGTTATAAGAAAGTGTCGAGGCGTGGCCGATTAGTGGCGGCAAGAAATAATGGGTGTAAACGGATCCACTTCCTTTATCGTGGAAGCACGGTTTCGACGGTTACACATTACTCCACTCTTTCATCACTCAATCGTTCCCACTTCTTACGAGACCAGGGTACGTTTAATTATGACTTGTATAAATAGGTTTCACCTATTTCCACCAAAAACAAGTTTTGGTCAGAGAACAACACAATATCCAGAAATCACCAAAGAACTGATAGCTAGGGTTGTATGTCCGAAATCCGGGATCCGTTTCCGAAAATTCGATATCCTATAGGATTTAATCCGATATATCGGATATCGGATATCGGAACCGGATTCCTTAACGGATTTTACCTCCTTATCGTAACGGAACCGGATTAGGCCCCATCCGGTATGCTAATATCCGATATCCTATAAGTGTTTATTAAATCCTTCATCTCTTCACAGACATCCATCACATCCGATTACAGCCTATACATGTAACATGTGTCTTCTACTCCTCTTTACGTGTCCGATAATACATATGTATGTGTCCTCTATTGTCCTTTTTCATTGTAATTTTTTCTAGATCTAAAAGGTTGTGACAAAACGATTTTCTTCTTTCTACTTCTCTTCACCTTTTCTTCAACTCGTGAACTAAATCATTCACGTTACTTCCGTGAGGTGCTGAATCAAGTCAAGGCAAAGAAGAAAATTAATCCAATTGCTACGATAAAACAAGAGTTTCTGTGAATTGAAATTGAGAAATTGGGAATCTAAGATGGTGAAATTCTAATTACTGGTAATAATTAAGATATACAATTCGTGTTGATGTGGATGATGGGATTGAACCAGCTTGAGTTTTGAGTTACGGTTTGTCGCTCCATAGAAAATTCAATTGGGGACTGTTTCGAGAAGAATAAGGATGTTGGCCTTGATTTGATAGAGATAAGTGAAGGCTGATTTTGATGAGGATTTGGGATTTGATGTTACTGGTTCGATAAAGATTTAGATGGGTTAGTGGAGTTGGTAATACAGGGTATGAAAAATGTTATTGCCATGAATGATTATGAGTTTTTGAAGGTGGTGATGCAGCTGCTGTTACAGGGAATGATGGAATGAGATTATTGAATTTTCAAATAGATCTCCCCCTTTAATAGCAACAAGGGATTGCAAAACTTAAGTAAATATAACCGTTGGATCTCCAAACTTTAAAATTCCACCGTTAGATTTCACAAATAGAATTCCGTGTGAACTATTGTTATTGTCCGTTAGATCATTAGACTTCATATTTCTTTTCAGCCGTTAGATTTTAAAGAAGTGGTATAAAGATTGTTTACAGGGACATAAAAGTAAATGCACTTTTTATATATTTAAAAATCTCATATCTTTTAAACTACACGTCGGATTTTTGTAAATTTTATATATTTAGAAAGCCCTTTAAATTAGCTACGCAATGAGCACAAATAATGATATCAAATTTTTGTTTTTCAATTTTTTTTATACGTCTCCAAATCTTATATGTTTTCTCCTTAAAAGTTAGACATACCTTAAAATTAGACATAACTTAGAAAAAAATTGAAAAAATTTACAAGAATAAAAACAAAACAAATGATTGATTCTTAAGTATAAACAACGACTAATTTTCAAATAAAAAAATATGGTGTCGAATTACCACCAAATTATTTGGAAACCAGAAAAATAGCACCGTCGACGTGCAACGCACGTGCTCACTGCTTGTGTATGTTAGGAATGATACAGGGAAGAAGAAAGTGGTCTGAAATCGGCCTAAGAATCGACCAGAAACAAAGGATACTCTGCTGAAATCGACCTGAACTCATTTTTTTTTTTAAGTTTTTAGTTTTTTCTCCCTGTTACTGGATTTTATCGGAAAAAAATCCGATATCCGATAACTTAACCTAACGGAATCGAATTGGGATTTTTGGATTCCGCCGGATATTATCGGATACCGGATATCCGATAACCCTTAACCTTAACCTTATCGGTATTGTCAATATCCGGCGGATATTTATCCGTTGCCAGCCCTACTGATAGCTTTTCATTCGGCAAGCCAGTTCCACTTTCTGATACAAGTCATAAAACAGCCACACCTTTAGAATTAACCATTCTGGTCTCAACACCTTCTTCGCTTCCCTTCCTAAGACCAACCCTTCTCCTTCACTTTGTGGCCGAAGCAAGCTTGGAATGGCCATTTCTTGGTTTAGGCCAGGATTGTACAGATTGATCTCTCGAATCAAAAGTACTCCCGTGCAGTGCATTGTTTAGGGTTTAGGCTTGTTTCTAATCCACACACCCAAAATTACTAAAATCAGCAGAAATAGTTTTCACCCACAAACAACAACAAAGATGAAGGTTTCGTCATTGAAGAGCATCTTTATTGGTCTTAAAACTCAAACTAATAACGAAGAACCGCCATTAAAGCGTAGGTAAACCTTCAAAGAGAAGATAAAATAACAATAATGGTGTAGATAAGTAAAAAACATGATAACCACAAGTAACTAGCTAAACTATAAAGCAAGAAAAAGTAAAGAAACATACTCAGATCTTTCCCAAAACGGACCAGATCTGAGCCAAATAAGAGCTGCTTGTGATGATTTTGTTGGAGAAAAAGATGGAAGAGGAGAGAGGTTTGTATACATATTAAACTTTCTATTTAAATACTCAAGCTTTGCAAAATTAAAATTATTCAAAAAAATTCAATAATCTTTCAAGATAGAATAACTTAACCAAATAATTTGATTAGAAACTTTATTCAAATAAGAGATGACATTCTTTGCATCACACCTAATACAGATACTTGTAAATAAAGGCTTTACTTCTGGCACAATTGATTGCTTCAGGAACGGCCGAACTTTCAACCTTTTATAGGTTCCTTGCTATGCCAGAATTAGTATTGCATCTTTGGTAACTGCCCGGAACATCGATTTACACAATGCCAGTACCTAATATATTAGTTTTGGTGTCAAAAGAAACATCGCAGTAAATTAGGGAACAATCTTGTGAGAGATCATCTTGCTAGACAATAACTTGAACAAGAGTTACAGATCTAGAAGTATAACAAAGAATTAACAGTTTCTTTAGACAATTTATATAGCATGCCTGACAATTGTCAGATGATTGAGTTGTTTGTCCTGAAAAATCTTGTAGCATCTTTCTCTCCAAATGCACCAGGCAGTAGTGAAGGCACTAACAAGTTTATTAGTTTCATGACCATAATTGAGCCACTTATTAATCTAATATTGAATTCTGATATTGGAATTAGCATCTTGCAAGGCTAAATTACCATTAGGGGAGCAGACCACACAACTCTAAAGAAATTATAGTACAAGATAATAAGTTATTTATTTTCATGGTTATTGATGTCACGTATGCTTCAAATCCTAACGTACTGTGGGTATAATAGGTAATCTTGTTCCTAGTTGGGAGAATATTTTTAACACATTTCCAGAGAAACAGTTGGACTTTTGGGGAAATTAAAGCACTTACAGGGGATTTATAAACAGATGTAAAAGGTTTGGTGTGGAATTGGTTGCGAATTCATCGGCTAGCAATATGGAATCAGATTTAACAGCGTAAAGCTACTATCTCAGTGAACGACCAGATGAGCCTTTCATTTCCAAAAATAAGGTTCCTAGTGTTTTGGGTTTTTTGACTTTCGGTAGTGAAAAAAGCTTGGACCAAGTTCATTTTACAGTATTTGGTATTAAGGTTAATGAAATCCTTCACATTTGGTTAGGACTAAGTTGAGTATTGCAAATAGGGTTTGAAGGTGCAATGATACAATTATCAGTAAAATCCTCAATGCAATGCACATCTCTAACAACCCAAAAAGCATGTTACTTTATGATTTTTTTTATCAGTACATATGCTAGACCAAATCCATGAAATGTATCTGACATTTTTGTAATTCAATGGACGAAAGTTTTTGAAATATTTGCACCATGATATAGTTATGTATAACTTATTGGGGGAGTATATGAGATTCCAAGCAGTCTTGGCTAATAGTACAAAGTTGAACTTTTTCAAGTTCCAAAAATCTATGCCACCTTGAATTTTCTAATAACCGAACCATATGGCCTATTTCTTCATGCCAAACTCCATTCTTCACAAAACGGAACAATCTCAAATAGATTTTTGGTGGGGAAAAAACTCTCACAAGGGTATTTATTTTAAGCAGTGAGAAAAGTAGATGACAGAACCTGTTTAATTAGAACAAATATACCTACCTCAGTTAGGTATTTTTCCATGACTTGGGACATTTTATGACCTGCGCATATTAAGGTACTTCAGAATTGCCCACATACGTGCAAGGTCGCCAATCCAGTTGAAGTGGTATGGTCAGCTCATGTTTATATTAGAATCCTCCTTTGTTGTGATGGTGCTGCACGAAATAATTCAGGGCACCTTACCGTTTGATTGGGAATTCAGTCCAACTATCTGGCCGAGATATATGCGATACTCTATGGAATTAAATGGGCCGTGAGATGAAATTCATCAAGGATTCGAAACCGGTCAGTTTCTGCTGCAGTGGTAGAGGCTTTTGAGTCAGGTAATTTGTCGTGGGGCATCAAACAACGTTGGGCCTTGGCCAGCTCTAGATATAATACAATTTCTTTTGAGAATGTTTATAGAGAAGCTAATTCTGTTGATACCTTAGCAAAGCGAGCATGTTCCTTTGTTGAGGGTTATAGTGAAAGTTTTACAGGTTGTTTCGAAGTTCACTCAAGTTGTTGAGTGGCAGGCCATTTCTTACTATCGTTTCAAATAGTTAGGTTACGAGTTTTTGGGAGGTCACTTTGGCCTTTTTTTCTTTTGGTCTATCATGTAAATTTTTGTTAGTATCTTTTTGCTTTCATAAATTCTTGACTTAGAAAAAAAAATAGATTTACTCCAAATGAACACGTAGAATCCATGCAATCTCAGTTTAACCTCGGCGCAAATCTCAGTTGTTTATGGAAACAATTCTGCACGTTATAAATAACCGTTATCGTTTCATTTAGGGACGGTCGGCTCAATATGAACTGAGCCACAGCTCAAGCTGTGACGAGTAGCGTCACAGTTTGGGACAACAGTCCTGATCTGATACAGTCAGTTTATTTTGGTACGGTAAGCTTTTTCCCCATTTTTCTTCTTTTTTTCTTCTTTTCCCCATTGCCCACAACTGAGTTTGGCTATCCAAGTGAATGCTTAGATCTATTCATTTGCCCATTCCATTGGATTTGCTCTATGTCCACTTAAATTTATACAACCTCCGATTAGTTTAGGTATTAGGATGAGTCTAGTGGAGGAATTGGGTATGATGATGGAGACCCAAAACCGTGGTCTAAAACTAAAAAAAAAAAAAAGAAGGTGAGTTATCGTTCTCTCTGCTCGAAAGCAGGTAAGGTGGAAGGGGATTTACAAATGGGCGAGGATTGGATCTTCGCCAAGAAAAAGAGAAAAACGAGGATGAAATCCTCGCTCCCTTACTTTTTTCACTTTTATAATAAACAGTATCTAAAAGTGGACCCACTTTATATATTTAAAAATATTAAAATTTATAATAAAGATATTTAAAAATACTAAAACTTTTTAAAAAGAAATATAATATATTTTGGGCAAGCAAACAATCCTCACCCCTTCCTATTTGAGAAAAACGGTTTAGTCCAAAAACGCGTCAAAAAGTACGGATTAGTCCATCCCCAGTTAACTAGGTACAGTTTAGTCCAAAAGTTATTTAAAATATGAAAAATACACACATTACCTTCCTAATTTACAATTTAGTCCAAAATGACTCATGATGATGTCATCGATTTTAAATAATATAATAATAATTTATCTTTTGAACCGTTTGTACAAAGTTCGTGAATAATTTTCATTTAAAAAAAAAAACTCGTTTACACTGGTGTACAAACATGTACAAATCTAAAAAATCCAGAAAATCCAAATACAGGACAAGGTGCACCAGTTTACATACAACTTAAATCGTCCACATAAGCACCACTAACAAGCATGCTATTAAAATCTAACACATAGCAAGCATGCTATTAAAATCAGAAAATTCAAAAAACCCTCTATCTACAAAACCTGTTCATTGTTCTTTTCCACTTTTATAAGCTCCCTCGAAAAGTACCTAAACACATATCAAGCATGCTATTCAAATCAAAAAATCGTCCAACTACAAAACATGTCCATTGTTTTTCTCCACTTTCTTAAGCTCCCTCGAAAAGTACCCAAACACATAGCAAGCATGCTATTAAAACTAGTGCACGTATGATAAAAGTACCTAAAATCATCTCAAGTACGTATGATAAAACTAGTGCACTAAAAATTACAATGCGCATAACTGGTGTACAAACAGTCGGTATGATAAAAACAATGCACATAAAGGTTCTACCATTCTTTACCCTTTCAAAAGAATATTTTCACAAATTTCACAAGCAAAGGAAAGAATGGTTAGAGAGGGCACGGTGAAGAATTTACCTTGCCAACCTTACTATTCAGAGGACCCCGGCTACGATGTGGTCGAGTCACGTACTCCAAGTATGTGGACCCTCTTCTCTTTTCGACACGTCCTATTTTTAAACAGGAAAGTACTTAAGTTTTTTGATGCAAAAGAAAGCACTTCATTCCTTAAGTTATATTACATAACTTCTACTGACATATTGATCATCCCTAATTTCTTTTATAAACAAGTATGGGATGTTACAACCAAAATCAAAACAAGATCTGTCAGTTCTAGATTTACTAGCAATTACATGAGCAGCATTGTTTGCAGTTCTTTTAACATGATTAACCGAAAAGAAAGGATAAGAGGAAAGTATGTGCCTTATTTCATCTACAATTCCTTGATTCATCCAGTGGACGAAGGATTTGGCCTGCTTGATAGAGTTAACTACATTTGTACAATCAGTTTCAAAAGTAACTTTCTGCAAGTTTCTTTCTTTGGCCCATAATATAGCTTCATTCATGGCCAAACATTCAGCTCGCTCTGGACTTACTCCTCTATTGAAGTATCTGCCCCTGATGCCTCTGCAATGACCTGTTGAATCGCGAATAATTAAACCAATACCAACATCAGATATGTTATAATCAAAAGAAGCATCTAAATTTATTTTCAATTCACCCATCTGAGGAGGTAACCAGATTTATTTAATTGACTAATGTACTGACATATTATCCTAGAACATTTATTCACCATGTTGTGGATAGAATGTATGGTTCTCAAAATATTTTGGTGTTTATTTTCAAATACTTTTAAAAACCTATTTTTCCAGAGCATCCAAGTTGTAATCATAAGTATTAAAACCCAATGATTGTTACTAATGTTATTAACAATATATGTTGTGTCAAACCAGCTTCTAATCCAGGTTGTTACATCTGTGTGTTAAGCTTGAATGATTGCAACATCACATTCATAGCCAACCAGACAGATCTAGAATGATCACAATCAATGATCATATGTTGTAAAGTTTCCTCAGCTGATAGACATCTAGGACATATAATATCAATATCCTTCTTGTAAGTGTTTAACTTAACTCTAGTAGGAACAATGCATTTAAGGCATTTCCAAATAAATATCTTGACCTTATGCAGAGCTTTTGTTTTCCACAGTCTTTTCCAATAGATGTTTGGAACTTGGTTCCTTTGAACTGAATTATCAGATTGATTTTTTAATGCCTTATAAGTCGATTTGACCGAAAACTCACCTGTCCTACTTGGTTCCCAAACAAGTTTGTCACAACCATACTGAACCAGATGCATTTTTAGGATTAAGTCAGCGGTTTCCCTAGGAAATAAGGATTGCACTAACTGGGTATTCCATCTTCTAGGATTTTGAAGCATTAGATCAGAAACTTGAACAATTCTAGATGGCTATGGGAAAGTATCATTAGGTGTTAGAGGAGAATCTAAACCTTGCACCCATTTATCATACCAGACTAAAGTTTTGGTTCCACATCTAATATCCCATCTATGAAATTTCCTTACAAAGTGAAGTCCTAACTCTAATCCTTTCCAAATCCATGATGAGTTATTATGAGATTCTTGAAGATGAAGAAAGTCACAATAAGGTAAATATTTAGCTCTCATAATTTGTGTCCAAGGTTTATCAGCTTCTGTGCATAACCTCCAAGCAATCTTAGTAATTAGGGCATTGTTGTATTGTTCTAGATTCCCAAAAGCTAGTCCCCCTTCATTCTTAGAAATGCACAAGGAACTCCATGCAATCAACTTCAGGCCTTTGTTGTTCTTGTATCCCCACCAGAACTTTCTTTGGATAGAATCCAGTTTGTTAATAATATTTTTTGTTATTTTGAAGTTGCTCATATAATGAGCAGGTATAGAATTAAGAACTGATTTAACTAGAGTAGTTCTAGCTACTTGGTTCAGTGTTTTTGAACACCACCCTTGAAGTCTATTTTCATAAGAATCTTGAATAGAGCTGAATGAATTAGACTTAGATTTACCTAAGAGTATAGGAGGTCCCAGATACTTATCTGAAGGGCATAGTTGTTTAACTCCCAGCATATTCATAATGGAAATCTTCTGTTCATGAGATAAATCTCCCGTAATAAATGTCGATGATTTCATGAAATTTATCATTTGACCAGACACCTGACTAAACTCTTGCAGATAGGACTTAACTTGGTTAATGCTTTTTTTATTAGCCTGAAAGAACAGAAAAAAAATCATCTGCAAAAAGTTGATGATTGATGGATATGGAGTTTTTAGCTACCTGAATGACCTGTAACTTGTTCTGAGCTTCTGCATGAAATAGGGATCTTGCCGAATATTCCATAGAAATTATAAACAGGTAAGGGGATAAAGGATCCCCTTGCCTAAGACCCCTAGAAGGAGAGTAAGGCTGACAATTGCTTCCATTCAGTCTAATAGAAACAGTGGTAGTTGAATACACTGTTGGATAATGATACGCCAGTCTTCAGAAAATCCTAAAGCATGAAGCATTTTATCAGTAAAAGACCATTCGACTCTGTCGAATGCCTTCGACATATCCAGTTTTAAAGCCACCAGACCGTCTTTTTTCTTAGATCTCTTCATAGAATGTATCAACTCATGTGCCATAATTATATTGTCATTAATATATTATTTTGGCACATAAGCAGCATGAGTGGGAGATATTATTTGCTCCATCAGAGGCTTCATCCTTGTAACTAACAACTTAGAAATGATCCTATATGTTATATTACACAGACCAATTGGCCTATAATCAGTTGGTGTTGCCGAATGAAGAGTTTTAGGTATCAAATAGGTTGTAGTGTGATTGATGTTTGATGGCATTTTCTTGTGAATGAAGAAATCTTGCACCATTTGGACGATATCATTACCAACTACAAACCACTGAGTTTGAAAAAATCCCGCTGGAAAACCATCAGGTCCCGGTGCATTCCAGCTAGGTATGCTTTTAAAGACATTGTATATTTCCTCTACTGTAGGAATAGCAATTAAAGCCTCATTTTCAGCCTATGTGATGATTGGATTAATAATATTGAAAGAATCCTCTTGAAAAGTGGGAGCAGTAGAAGTTGTTATTGAAGAAAAGTGCTTTGTGAGAAGATTAGCTAGGTCATTTGCTAAATGATGCCATTGGCTATTAGAATCTCTTAATGCTGAAATGTGATTTATGGATCTTCTTCTATTTGCAAAAGAATGGAAGTAAGCCGTATTGTTGTCAGCTTCTCTAATCCAGTGATCTGTTGATTTTTGTTGCCAAAAATCAGCTTATACTTTCTTCCAGTAATTCAGTTTTTCAATATTAAGTTGAATCATACTGGAGATGGTTTCACTATAAGGCTGAGCTTGGAGATGAGATAAATTTTCTTGAATTTGTATGATTTGAAAGTCTATTCTACCAAAATACTCTTTATTCCACTTCGAAAGGCTTCTTCTAGCAACTGATAATTTTTGTGTTAATTTATTATCATTGATAGAAGAATTCCAGATAGAGTGAATAAGTTCTGAGCATTTTGGGTCTCTAAGCCAGCATCTATAAAATTTCCAAGCATTCCTAGGTCTACAAGATTCAGGCTCTGTGATGAGAAGAATTGGGCAATGATCAGACGCCAAGAATGGAAGATGTATTACTTTAGAATCTGGATATTCTCTTAACCAATTTGAATTTTGTAAAGCCATATCAATCCTAGCTCTTTTGTAACCCTTCCCATTTATCCTATTGGACCAAGTGTGTTAGCTCCCTGTGAAACCCATATCAATCAAACCAGCAACATTTATGACACTATTAACCCAAGTGTCCATAGAATTGCTACTTGTGGATGCATCATGACTAGATAAATGGATGTTGAGATAACCTATGACACCCCAAGGTTGAAAAACATTTTCACTGAGATCCTTTAAGAACTCCCACTGTTGTTTTTTCAAATCATAATGAGTTGACCCATACACACAGGAAAGAAGCCACTCTTGCTTAGAAGCATTAGATGTGATGATTAAATGAATCATGTTATCTTTGCTGCAAGTAATGTCGCAAGGAAACCCATCTTTCCACAATAGAGCTAGACCTCCAGACAAACCAATTGATCTAACATACACAGAATTGGGGTAATTATATCTTTGAGTTAAAATTCTTGCTTTACTTTCCGCAATTTTAGTTTCGAACAAGGAATATAATGTCTGGATTATGCTTTTGAATAATATCTCCTAAGTAATCTCTTGTATCTTTAGATGCTAATCCTTGAACATTCCAGGACAAGATTTTCATTTTAACCCAACAAAGAAACAGACTCAAAACAAATGTATAATGATTATTCTGAATATGAAAATTAAGAAAGTTGAGAAAATTAAATTTTAGTAAAATAGTAAAATTAATATTGAAACTAAGCTGAGAAGAGGGTACCTGGGCATCAGTGCCTGAAGCTCGAGCTTTGAGTCTTTTGGAGTGATTTTGCTCTTAAACAGTCCCATGAAAGGATTGATAAGAGTTATGTGATGGAGAAATCCCCTCAAGATTAACATGTTCACTTGATGCAGAATCAACATATTGGCTAGAATTATGACTTGACATGTTTTCTTCAAACTGAGAAATGAGAGCTTGAAGTGGCTGCTTATAGGCTCTAGTATTATGGATTGAATCTGGATCAATATTGTCTACATTGAAATCATCAAATGTGACATCAAAATCTCCTAGAGCAATATAATATTTTAGAAGGTATATATTCGACCCGAACCCGCATTCCTGACCCACATTGAAATCCTGTAACTGATTCTCCACATTACTAGGTCCACCTTTTTCCATTCTAATTCGTTTCCCCTGCCTTTGGACCACATCCTCTCTCACTCTTGGTCTACTAAAATTAACCTGCAACATACCTTGAGTATCACAACCAACTGAAGTAACTGGAATATTCCTTGTATTGTTGTCCACATCTTGCTGGTCCAAGGTGACTGCTTCATTTGTTACTGACAAAGTGAATTGAGCAGGAGGCTCATTTAAAGAACTTGCATGCATGTGGCCAGGTTCATTTGCAATCAATGCAGCTTCATTAACATGAGATATTACACATTGGTTACCATTTTTAGAACTTTGAATAGACGCAGCTACCATTGCATGTTGAGTTTCCTGATCTTGTTGACCTTGAGCAGCAATAATATTCTGAGTTTTGATACCTCGCATGTCTGGATTAGTCCATGAAAGTGGATCTAATATTGAAGTTGAAGAAAGGTATCCTCTTTGTTGTTGAAGTAAGAAGTTAGCTATTATCTCACGCTCTAGTTCTTTGTGATCAATCGTATAGCAGTAACCATATAAATTGAAAGTTTGTTTTTCATAAAACAACCGTATCCAAACTTCTTCTCCAGCTGCATTCTTAATCCAAAAACCTCTATGATGAGGATTTATAACATCAACTAAAACCAAAGCTTTTTGAACATTACCCTTTGGGACAACGCAATCTGGTGGGTCTAATTCTCTAACTTCACCCATAGTTTCAGCTATTCCTTCAACTATAACTAGGTTTGCAAATCCTAGTTGCATGTTATAAAGATGCATCCAGAGCAACTGCTTTGTTAGATCCACTGCACTCTTGGGATCATTGGGTTCCATGGTTATAAGACTAGCAAATCACCTTCGATAAACCAAGGTCGAAACTTGAACACAACATCATATTCTTCTTGGGTATGAAACTTGATCAAATAACAGTTATTATCTTCCTTTTTAATGAAGATATCTTTACATTTTGGCCATAATTTCTTAAGCTCTTTATCTAGTTCACCAACCGTGTAGATTTTAGTAGAGTAAGGCTTACCCAAGAAACTAAATTTGAACTGAGAAGCACCTTGAATGAGATCCTCTATCGATAACTCAGGTTCTTTCAAAGCTTTAAGTTTCTCTGTTATGGAAGTGAATTCCATTTTTTCCTGAACTTCTCTAACATCAGAGTCCATGAGAAGAGTGAAAGGAATATGTAGAAAGCAGGAGAAAAGAACGAGGTGTATAATTAATAAAAGGGAATTCCTTCCTTTGAACTGATGAGTGAATGCCATACACTTATACGATTTTTTGTTACAGCAAGGTAGTTTAGGTCTAGGGTTAAAGTTAAGACGGTTGTTTTGTCGACTGACAGAAGAAAATAGAAGAAAAGTAAAGATTGCAGCAGCTTTAAGAATTTTAAAAGATGAGAATGGTTTAAAAGGTGGAAATTGAATCTTCTCGTGCAAATTAGTCATCAAAGAGTGAGCCATGATGGTAATAAAAGGGGATTACAAGACTATCAGGCAAATCTGCTCCAATATCCAAAGCAAACTCCAAGCACTATAACCAGTACCTAGTAAAAAGAGAGATAATTTTCCATTAGTAAGAGAAATAATTATACCAAAAGTTACAGTATGGATAGGAGATCACATGCAAGAATGAAAATTAAAGATCAAAGACAAAGAAATCAGAGAAAATTTGTCCGAGTTAATTGCGATTCGTCACTGAGTCAGTCGCCGATTTTATCGTTTTTTCTAGAAAGTTAGGTCTATCCGTTAGTGAATTCCTTTGTGAAGGTGTTAGGTGATGAAGAAATGTGGGATGTCAGAAAAAAAAAGTGTTTTGATAAATGTGGAAAGCACTTTAAAAAGTGTTTTGATAAATTTGATAATAGGAAATACAATTGCTTAAAACTAACTAACACAGCGAAAAAAACAAAACTACCAAAGAAACCGAAATAATATTTAGCGAAAATAATATTTGTGAGGTAATGTTGTTGGTTGAATATTTTCGTTGAAGTTGCACTGTATTTCTTATCGTATGTTATTCCTTGATAAAATGATTTTGTTTCCGCATCTTTAGAGAATAAGGGTGCATTCTATTGAGCTGTCATCTCACCCCAATGCAGATTTATTAGAGTGCCGCAGCGAAAGCTAGGAATGAGTAGCTTAGTGATTGAATTGTTTTATTATATTGCTTGAAATGTAAATCTTAACTGAAATGTTGTTAAAGATGTTTAGTAAATTCATATGAATGAACTCATGTATATAAAGTTTTAATTATGTTTAGCATGAAAATAAATTTTTAAGTCTCTTTCCGACCCGTAATGCTTCGAGTTCAGATCCCCATATGGGTTTGACCCTGGTCCGGAACTCGGGTGAGAGAGTATGTTGGGCTGTTATGCCAGATACTGGCCTCACAAGAGAAGGAACGTCTACATTACACCGAGGCCTTTTCAGCACAATTGGTTTCAGAGTTGGCAGAAAACTCTGCATTTAAGCGTGCTCGGGCGGGAGCAATCCAGGGATGGGTGACCATCCAGAAGTTCTTCTTTGGATGACCGCAGCGATGCCCGTTGAAAACCCCACACTGCCGGATAACCACAGTGGATAAGTGGGGACAGTATCGGTGGAGGGACGGGTCATTACAAATGGTATCAGATCCGACGACGGGTCACCTGCCGAGGGTGAGAAGGTACGCTAGACGGAGTTGGTCCAGGTGCTTCTCATGAGGGGCAGAGAACACCGGAGATCTGGTCTTGCGAATATATTCTGGAGCCGAGGACGGCTCCAATTTAAGGTAGTGGTATTGTAATACCCCGATATTCGGCAGTGGTTGGCCGAATGGAATATAAGTAATGGCTTGTCCTTTCCTAACACCGAGGTCCCGATGAGTACACTTGACCGAGGTTGTGGGGAAAAACTTCTCGATTAAGCGTGCTCGTCCGGGAGTAGTCACATGATGGGTGACCTCGCGGGAAGTCTACCTGGATGACCACAATTATGTTTCTGGATGACCACAATTATGTTTCTAACAAATCATTTATTAAGATTTCAAATAAGACTTCACAATGATACATAAACAAATCATCCAATTTATTTGTTAAATCATGAGTTCACAATACCAATATTATTGTCAACAAATCATCCATTTAGGATTCAACACACAAATTAACATCATCAATAATGTTTCCGACAATCCATCCTTTTAAGTCTCAAAACATGAGTTACATATCAATATTGTCACCAACAAATCATGAGTTTATAATACCAAAATAATTGTCAACAAGTCATTCATCAATGATTTAACACATCTATTCACATATAAATATCGTCATAGAGAAACCATGAGTTCACGCATGACGAAAAACCTTGGTTCGTACACCCACCTATCGTTTATCTAAGACGACTCTAACCTTTATCGATGGTCGGGAACAAAAGTTCGTATGGGGATCATACCCATCTGCTCTCGGGGATCACTACCCATTTCATTCACGGTACGAAAACCTTGGTTCGTACATCCACCTATCATTTACCGGCACAGACAGCCGCCATCGATGGTCGGGAAACACAAGTTCCCATGGGGATCATTACCCATTTAACTCTCGGGGATCATTACCCGTCGTTAGCATGAAACATGTTCCATATAACGGTAAAACATGAACTCATTTTCTTTTATAAACCATTTTCACAAACAACTCAAGCAATCATGGCTTGACAACATGAATTTCTTTCAAGCATTTAAGAAAATACATTAACTACAAAATCTGATATTATAGTTTTCATAGATAACTTTATCTATAACATATCCAAATTTCACATTAAACTAACGGCTGAATCAAAAGATATTGATTTTACAAACGCATCACAAAATCTAGGCAGATAACATCATTTTACCGAAGTATTCACCATAAATTCATATTAGTTTAAAATTAACCAAATCAAAAGCACAATGAAAGATAAGATATTTATCTACAACTTTTGTTAATACCTCAAATCATTTTAACCTTTTTAAGACTGCCTAAGAACATCAAAATCACAACAAAACGAAACTGTCCAGAATTTTAGAAACTATCACCTAAATCTAAACAAACATTTAACGGTGAATTTGTGTTGTATTGTTCTCAAAATTTAACCATAGGTACCTAATCATGTTATCTAACAATTTCAAAAGCCTGATCATCAGTAGGAGATATATATTTGTGTGATTAAATTACTATAACCCAACAATACAAAATAAACACCTAAAGAAAACACCAAAAGAGAAAGGGTTTCACATTCTACCTTAATTCATTTGATCCTCTTGATTCTCCATGCTCTTCTTCTCTATAAGAAACCTATCCCCATCTCCTTCTTCTTCTCCTATCCTTTTCTATTCTAACTTCTAACTCCTAATTCTCTATATAAAAATAGAGTTTTTTCGAGCGCTCTCATTAACCGAAGCTTCTGGTTGATTCTGGCCCCACCATTTAAAATTTCGACCAATAAAATTAAAGTAGAATCTTACATTATACAATATATATTTTCAACCAATCACATTCAAGAAAAAATATTATTTAAAGCATCTAATCTAATAATATCTCCTAAAATTCCAAAAATCAAGAGTACAAAACAAAGCTTGGCTAAGTTTGCCTGTGTGTTCAAAAATTATAACGGGGAGGTTCGAACTCGGGACCTATTGTGTCATAAGAGTGGCCTCTAACCAGTGTTCCACCTTGGTTGGAATTGATAGAAAAGGTAAATCAACAGGTGGTGGTTTGTTCAACTTAAATACTATAATTGCTTTATTAATTAGTGTTTCACTAATTGCACATAATAAATAATTTATTCATTATAAAGTGTTTTATTAATTAGTGTTTCACTAATTGCTCATAATAAATGACTAATCATTTTTTAATTATAAATATTTTCTTAATTAATTATAATATTTATTTTTATTAATAAGTAATTTTGATAAATAATATCAATAGACATTTTCTACGACAATGAGTAGTAGAAGAGGTGGAGGCCGAAAGATTAGTGGTGGTTAAGGGCGGAGCCAAGCATAATTATATTTATTTTTGTTCTTTTATCGTAAAATGGGATACAAAGTCCATTTTTCACATGTATCCAACTTGCCAAGAATTTTTTCTCCCTCTCTCCTCAAAATCCTGGATCTGCCCCTGGTTTGTGGTGGAAGAAGTAGTGACGGTGAATGCTGGTAAGTAGTGATGGACAATATTAATTTTATGTTGTCGTTACAACATCGATAACATCGTAGTGTGGAAGATGTGGTTGGTTGTTTTTAACACTTTTTATAAATGAAGGTACCATATATTTCAGGGATGATATCATACAAGACAATATTTTCATGATCGTAGTTGGATCACCCAAATGGTACCCCTATTATCTTTGGTACTATATCGTATAAATCATGATTTTTTAATGTTAAAATAAAATTGATTGCAATACAAAAAAGAATATATACACGGAAAAAAGAATATATACACGGAAAAAAAAATAATGAAACTAATCAATTGAAGAAATTTTCTTCAATCTAAACCTCATACATGGCATTTGTGATTGAAAATTAGAATTGCGTCCAACAACCTACATGGGATGGGCGGCAGTGATGGTGGCAGTGGTGGAGTCAAAAATTGACATTGAGGAGGCCTATTTTTTTTTTTTTTAAAGAAACATGTAAACTTTGGTGGACTAAACCATAAATATATATGGACAAAGTACTATCTATAAAATAAACTAAAAAATTTATGTAGTTATTAAAAATTTAAGGGGTTAGAGCAAGGTTAGTCAACCCTTGGCTCCGCCACTAGGTGGTGGTGGATTAAAAAAGTGGATTCATATGGTTTTATGGTGGTGGCGGGTATTGGTGAACAAAAACATATAATGCTAATTTCGTAACGCCAAAAAATGTATAAAGTTATATTATCAAGAGTACAAAACAAGGTTTGGCACAGTTAGCCAGTGTTAGTGGCGGTCCAGATTTGTCCTCACAAAGATAAATCTAGGGCTATAGTTCTCCTGACCACACCCTCATCTCGCACGTGTGAGGGATAAGTTAGGCTAGATAAAGAGCGGTCGAGATTTGTCTAGGAGGGATAAATCTATGGTAAAAAAATGAATAGAAAACAAGGGTTGCGATATCTCAGCTGATAATTCTCATGACATTCTCTTCTTCGCAGAGAAGACATGAGAAGAGGCAAGATGTAGGACCAGAATATCGCGACATCAATATTTCGCGAGAATAATAAACGACAGTATTGCGAAGACGTCGCAGGGATGAAAAATAAATGACGCATCAGATGACGACAACCAGAACATGAGAAAAGTGTGAATACTTGGCGAGATTTAGGAGTGTCGCGAAGACAAACACTTATATACTCGCGACACCTCGCGAAGGATTCTCGAAAATAAAGGACACTTAGTCAGTTCATCCATTATGTAATACCCTATATAAAGGGTCGAGTAAGTCTGTTGTAGGAGGGGTCTTTTTGAATGGTTGAGCAAGATATTAAGAGAGAGAAACTTTGGAGCAATTGTAATTTTCTTAACTTTGGTCTAATTTTCTTTGTAAATCTTTCAAGAAAATAATCAATAAAATCTATAACAATTCATATTCAAAATGAGTTAATTGAGTAGAATCTAGTGAGGGGTGTAGTGTAGGATTTCCTGCAACTACATATGGATGTGATTTCTTCAACTAACCATTATAAATATTTTATTAATTAGTGTCCTATTAATTGCTCATGATAAATGATTGATTAATTTTTCATGATAAATGTTCATTTAATGAATCTAATAAATACATATTTTTATTAATAAATATAAGTTTATTAAAAACTACATATATATTGATTGGTAAAGAATTTGTTGCTGGCGAGTTTCGAACTCAGATAACTGGTATCATCACCCAATAACTTTACCACTGTACTACAGTGACCCCGGTTAAAAATTATATTAATAATCTCTAATGGTAGTAGTGAAAGAAGCAGTAGGTGGTGGAAACAATGGCGGGTATTTGTGAGTAGTAGAGGTGGTAACATTACTGGTGGTGGAAAAAATAGTGGGCGTGGCTGGTTTTTACGTACGGTGGTGGATGTTAGTAAATAGTAGTGGACAATAATAGTTTTGTGTCTTTACAAAATGGGCAACATTTTATTGTGATAGATGTAGTTGGCGATTTTTAGCACAACCGGTAAGGACAAAACACAAATATTTTGAGGAGGATACTAAATCATATAAGACAATATGATCATGACCACATTTGGATCACCCAAATGGGATCCCGCCTATTTATAGTACCCGATCGAATAAATCACGGTTTTTAGTAAAATTGATTACATTTTCAGAATACAAAACAAAGTTTGGACAAGTTAGGCTAGATAAAGAACGATCAAATTTATACTTGCAGAACATAAATCTACCGCTATAAATGATCATGTTTAACTAAAATTTAATAATAAATGTGTAACTGATATTTCATAATAAATGTTTCTTTAATTAATCAAATGAATATATTTTTGTTGATACATAATAAATTTATTTGATATTAACCATATCAGTAAGCATTAATGGTGGTTGTGATGGTGGGCAGTGGTGGGGATATGGTGGCGGGCATTGGTGAGACTGGGGGAGTGGTGACGATAATGTGGTGGTGGAAGAAGTAGTGGTAGTAGGGTGAGAAAATAGGTCATAAGATAGGTAAATTAAGTACTAATGGTGGTTGTGATGGTGGTGGATCGGCGGCGGGGATAATGGTGGTGGGTATTGGTGAGACTGGTGGAGTGGTGACGATAATGTGGTGGTGGAAGAAGTAGTGGTAGTAGGGTGAGAAAAGGTGTCCTAAAATAGGTAAATTATTTAGTCACCCTTGGTTAATTTTTCTTTGTTTTGTTTTAATTTGATTTTAGTTTTCAAATTACTATTTTTATTATTTTTTAAAATAAAAATAATTTTTAAAGGCCAGATTTTTCCAAAAAAGAAGATGTTGTGATTTTAAGATTTGCCGGGTAGTGGGCAGGAAGAAAAATGAAACCTATAAAAAAATTGACCAAACACAAGGCTACACGCGAATTAATTGTAATCGGTTCAGTTTCTCACATCTCTCTTTATTCCCCCTTTTTGTCATGGTTTCTGTTTTTGTCATTATTTCTCCCCTACTTTATGGGATTATGCAAGGCTACGCGTGAATTAATTGTAACCGATTCAGTTTCTCACATCTCTCTTTATTCCCCTATGGTAAAGAGACAAGAAAAGAAATGGATCAAGAATCAAATATTATTATAAAGTTTAGGAAAATAAATAAACACAAATCTATGTAAATTGGGAACCCAACAATTTATATCAAAGAGAAAAATTAAATTCTAATGCTAACAGATTTTGTAAGATTAATCTAATTGATTTTAAAGTAATTTTAGGTGTTTTTAGTTTTGTTACAAGTTTGGTGAATGACCTTAGATGATATTTTTCTGAAGTAGTGAACGATGTAATGTTCTACTTCCCATAGGATTTGCTCTAACGATTAAATATGTTTGTCCCAAAGGGTTGCATGACTTACATACATAATATTAAAATATTCGAGGATAAGGACATGTTTATTAACCAACTCCTCAAAACATTTAGACATGGATCGATCGGTTCGATTTTTCTCGGAAAATTACGACATGTATGAATCGATGGATACATTTGAAACACATATCCTTGTCCGTGCCGTTACGGCACGGGTTGAGACCTAGTAAATAAATAAATGAAGTAGTCTAATAATACTGATTAAATATTAAAAGATAAAAGATAAAATCACGATTTAACAAAGATATTATGAATCATTCATCAAAATTTAATCACAAAATTAAATTAATCATAAGAATAAAAAAAATAATTCAATGTCCAATGTGCAATTACACTTCTGATAATTATAAGCCTATCTTAATTACAATTCCAAACTACTGATAGTAAATTAACTATAATTAAAACTCCAATGAAATTAAAAAAGGCTTTTGAGCAAATTTAAATCAGTGATTAAAATCAAGAACGTATAAAATTATAGATGCTTACGTGCAAATCGAAGTGTGCTTCCTCTTCCATATAATAATTGATTTTAATCCTGTCCAATAACCAAAAAAAAGATCGTTAATATAAAATCATGGAGTGTTTGAAATTGATATCAAGCAAAACAATATTAACAGATTGGTATAATAGAAAATGGGGAAAATTATCTCTAGCCCAATTCTCTTTTTTCTTATTCGAGAAACCCACCATTTAAATTCTATATATTAACAATACATAATTAGTTAAAAAGATAATCCAATTATAAGAGTAACCTTTATCTAATTTTTTTTGTTTTTTTTTACTTTAAAAAACGGTTAATGAATTGGTAAAATCTCCCAAAAATATCTCCCTAAAATAACTCCTTCAAATCTCCCTAAAATAACTCCTCATCATTTTGACTACGGAAATTTTAGTTTCCATATCTAACTCCTTTAAAATCCTAAGTCATATGAGGCCCCACGTCGCGGTGACGGAAACTCCTCCCTGCTTTAAAAGTGAACACCACCCACCTCACCAAATTGCTCCAAATTTCTCTCTCCTCACCAAATAACAGAGAAATTTTCTCTTTTTGCTTCGAATTTCTTTCCAATATTTTGTAAAAAAAAAAAGAATAAAAAAATTCCAGGAGAATAAAAAAAAATCTGTGAGAGAAACAAATCCTCTTTTTTTGCTAGCTCCCCGTTATTTCTGTCTCTCTTCCTATCAAGGTATTATTAGGGTTTTTTTCTTCCCGCAAACTGATTATGATTTTCTGCTTATAAACAATTTATGTTGCTTTCTTCATGGAAACAAAAAGAAAAACAAAACAACAGGAAAGAAAAAAACATTGCGACCTGATTCTATTTTCTTCTTATCTCTGTTTTTCATATCCATTATTATTACGTCTCTCTGTAGGGTTTTTCTTTTTAAGTTTCATTCTACAGGGAAGGTTGCAGGTAGGCTTTTTTTATGCTTATTTTTCTTGATTCAATTAAGCTTCCAGTATGGGTGTTTAAGATTGTAAAACCTAATTAATTTTTGTTCTACTTTCACAACTCTTTTGCAGCTTTGTAGCTAATATACCTTTTTGTGTTTTCTGTGAAGTTTTTGTTTCAGGGTTTTAGGAAGAAAAGCATAATCATAAAGATGATGACTAGGAATAGAAGAAAAAGGTATATAAACAGAAACCCTAGAATTATATTCTTAGATTTGTTTTGCTTCTTCTGATTATTTATTGAAGGTCATAAATTTATTGAGTTTTTTTAATGGATTAAGTTCAAGAAATTCCTAAATTTGTTTCTATTACCGAAAATCCCTAACTCTATTTCCATCATGTTCTTTCTCTTCCTTTCACCCACCTCTCTGATTTTTGTCACAAAAGTTTGTTTCGTTTCAAGGACGGTGATCAATTTGTTATTATACATATGTCAAGTTTTCCTGTTTGAGGTAAGTTCGGTCTAAACTGTGGCGTCTCAATCCATTATATGTCTTTTTTTTACTTCATTTTCTCTACTTTTAGTAAACCATAATTATTAAGAAAAAAAGAGATAATCATCAATCCTGCATCTTAAATCTTAATCTGATTCATGTTTATTTTTATTTTTTGTTATGTCGACATACTCATGTTTTCAACATTTTTTTCCATTTTACTTTGCAACATTGCAGCATATCTATTTAGAACTTAGTCTCTTCATGACTAAATCTCAAATACTAACTCAAGTGACAGTCTTAATTTTCTTTAAATTCTTTTTTCTAGTAAATTATATTGGTTATTTTTTATTTAAGATTGTAACCTTATCTCAAATAGAAAGAAGATCAATATTACAACCTTATTTTTAAGATTGTAACCTTATTTTTTTCTATATTGTGTAATCTAATAATATCAATTTTCTTATATATGTATGTGCTAATGTCATTGAAACGTTTTTTTTACAGGTAATTTCATTGCTTAATCCAATGTAGAATTTCATTGCTTAATCCAATGTAGCTTATGCAGATCAATTCAATGGCATATGGGTACACTACCTAGGGAACCTCCACCTTGGAGATTGATATATAATTATCTCTAGGTGCTCAGCACCAAAAATGCTCTGCCTCTGAATGTTCCAGCTGCAAACCAGTGATACAATAACAGATTCCAAAAATTACAAGCATTGGCAAGTAATGAGGACTGTTTCATCTGAAAATTTCGCGGAGCTTCCTGCAAAATGACTCTTCTTCCAAAATAACTGATTGTTTTATCCCCATTATTTCCTTCTTTTGGCATCACCTATGATATTTTTGAATTGTTAAAGGAATGCTTATAGTTAAAGTTTGGGGTAAGGCAAAAGTACTTTGGAAAAAGAGAACGCCATAAGCCACGGGAAGGCGTACAGTTTGCAATATGACTTGCTAGATCAACTCCTTAGCTTTGAGATATATACATTAAAGATGTTATCATTTCTTAATTGTGTATATTGCTCATGGATGTTCATAAAGGATTTTTCCGCCATCATCTGTTGACCTTAACATCTATCTCCAGCTTACTATTTACGATTGCTACATAAAAGCTTATACATGTTTACAGTTAAACATATTAATTCAACCCGTTCATGTATTATCACAATTTTCGTCAACCAGTTCGGTTAATCTTGAATATGTGCTTCATTTGGTCATGTTGTGTTTATTGTTTTTCTTTATTTGGAACTCATTGTTCAAATTTGACTGGTGTGCACTTCTCATGTCATTTATTTGATGTATTAGATAATCCACATAATCTATTACTATTAGCGGGATTTCTGAGGTTTACATGTCATGGCCGAGACGCCAGAGGTGATGAGATGAATAAGAACGATATGTTTCTCCATCTCTGCCTTATAACGTATATGGCAATGGTGGGCTTCCTTTGATTTAATATAATGTTAATGGCTTTGTACAACACTGATATGTTCTAGGTAGTGAAGGAAGATATGCAATATATTATAATGGATTGTCTGGGAAGACAACTTAAATTTCTCTGTAATTTGGGCTTCCTTTGCTTTAATATAATGTTAAGGGCTTTTTTATAAAATGACCAACTTTTTGCCATATAATTAAGAAAATGACCGTTTTTTCAAATGTTTATATAAAATGGCCAAGTTTGACCTTTTCCGTCCCGTTTTTTGAAAAAAAACGGGTAGCAGCAGTTAACACTTGCGTGTCAGTTATCTGGTCCATCAAAAAGACAATTAGGTCCCTCAAATCGGCCGACTGAGTCCGAGTTAGATTAGTGCTATTCACTTCTATAGCACAAATCTCCCTACCGATTTGAAATCACAACCCATGTCTTCTAATCTTAAACAGCGGCAACCGCATCACTTTCTTTTCTAGTTTCTTTGCTTTTGAACCATACCCATATCCAACTTTGAATCTGATCCCGACCTTGTCTTTTATTCTCGCCTAAAAAATGATTCAGTTCTTTTAGTTACAGTGATTCTATTCTATATATCAAACACCGAAGTTCTCAAAGCACCTGAGATTGAATCATCGTCAACAAGTTACAATGAGAAAGAAGACCAACATGCAGTAGTGAACAATCACTATCAATTTATTAAAGAGAACCAAGTTTTACTCACTTTGTCAATTTAGGTCTAGTTTTTTCAAGAACCCTAATTTTTTGATCCAAAAAAAAAAAACATCAATACATGCAATTGAACTTGATTGCTGCCTACCCATACCTTAAATTATCGCCAAAGAATGACTGAACATATTAATTCGAAAAAAATCCAATTTTTTGTGATAGCCTCTTATGTTTTACATCACCTGTTTTATTAGTCCCGGAGAAGATGAAGTATTAGAAGAGAAATAAACTCCTACCGGCAAAAGAACAAGTTGTGGATGGTGTTGTTGGTAATCTGATGGATCTGAGCAGTGAGAATGGCAACAAAATATGAAGGAGGTTATTTTTTGAAAACTAGTCAAGCAACAGAACAACCATCATGATTTGAGCGGCCACTTTTTCTTCTCTCGTACATACTGTGTTAGGGCTTGCTAGGGATAAAGAAGGGTAGCTAGGTAATGGTTCACACATTTTTGACTCTTTCAATAACGTGTGACCAGTTTGGTGGGTCCTGTCACAAAAACTAACGGTATGGCCAATTTATATAAGAACTAAAAAAACTGGCCAGTTTATTAATTAGGGGTCAAAAAGTTGGTCACTTTCTTAATTTGCCCTAATGTTAGTGGCTTTGTACAACACTGATATGTTCTAGGTAGTGAAGGAAGATATGCAATATATTATGTGGCGTAGGAATCCTGAATATATAATGAATTATCTGAGAAGACAACTTAAATTCATTTGCCCTTGGTTACGACTTAATTTTAGCATTGTGCCTAAATGTGTCTTTTATTCTCAACTTTTCTTATTTTGCAGGTGCTGCTATATATTTATTTCAGGTCATCATGGTGGTTCAGTGAACTGGGATCATTATATAGGATCCAGAACTTAAGTTCGAAACACCAATGTACGAAATTACCGTATGAATTTTATGCACCGGCTGCAGGTCTCATAATTAGATACAACTGAGAAAAAGACTCCAAACTAAAGTGATATTAAGAACTCGCACAACAAAGAGCTATTTATGCATAATTTTTTTTATTTTGTACTTAAATATCCTTCTACGAAGTATGTGGTTTTCATGTTAACGATGCTTAAATATTTGTTGTTGCTAAACTTTTGGATATCTAAAGGTCAATGTATAATAAATATCGAATATTACTAGAGTGCAATGCCCATAGTTAAGAAATGGGCGTCTGCCATGGTCACCAGGTCTGTTCTCACATATATTTTCAATCTTATCCCAGAAAGGATAACCGATTTTGTTGCATAGTTGTCCCTACAATAATCTCACTCCACAGACGTTGGGATATGTCCATGGCGAATTATAACCAATCCACAGACGTTTATGGCGATTTAAGAACCCGATGGGGAAGGTGATACTCAAGTCGAGTTATGATATTCCCGGCCCGCATGCAATTTTTTTACAGTTCAAGGTAACCTACCTATTGCAAGACACGGGGTTCATCTGGAGTAGAAAGTCGAACTCTGCCGGCCTCGCAAACAAAACGTAGCGTTGTTAGGTCACTTAGGGTCCGTTTGTCACGCCATTGTTAGCAAACAAATCAGTTATTGTTGCTATGCACTTTTATAGTTTTTGGTCCCTATTTTGTTTCAATAGGACTGCAGTCTTATCATTGTTCAGAAGAAAAAGATGGTTTAGTTCACCCCACCCCACCATATCAACAATGCATCGAAACTGGGCGAGACGAAGCCGAGCCAAACCAAATAAAATATCATAAGTGACGGGGCGAGGCGAAGCTGAGCCAAACCACATAAAAATCAAAAATGCATCGGGATCGGACGCGACGAAGCCGCACAACACAAGAAACAAACATTGTTAAAAGAAGAAAAAAAAATATGATGGTGGATGATTTTCGGGTCCGCCCAATGCGTAGCACGGGATCCAAAATCTATATTCTTAGATTTGTTTTAGGGAAGCTTAGAGATTCCAAATCAAAAATTCTAAGCATGCGCCGGGGCGAGGCGAAGCCGAGCCACACCAAATCAAAAATCCTAAACATACGCCGGGGCGAGGCAAAGTCGAGCCACACCAAATCAAAAATCCTAACTGACGGGGCAAGGCGAAGCCGAGCCACACCAAATCAAATCACACCAAAACCAAGAATTTGGTTAAAAGAAAAAAATGATGGTGGATGGTTTTCGGGTTCGCCCGGTTGCATGCCAACACAAGCAACTTCACCTAGAGACAGTGAACCATTTTATTCATAGGTATGAGTACTTATAATAGTTAAGCAGCAAACCCAGGAATTGAATATTAGTTCTGATTAGATATATAGCCTTAAACGATAAGATTTTACTTACGGTTTGAGTACACAATTTTAGTGGGTGTAGTAGTCAACCGGATGAAGTTTTGCTTTCTATTGCCGAAAAATAGAAAGGGAATAAAAGCGAGTATGTGATATCGGATTTGAATTGCTACATAATAGCCTACAACTCTGTATCAGTACTTATTGCTAATAGTTTAGGTTAAAATCGAATTCCAACTTAAGCAGCAAACCCAGGAATTAGCTAAACAAAGACAATAATGTAATTAAGGTGATAATGTTAATCTAAATTTTGAAAGTAATTAAGGTATTTACCTAAGTTGTCAAATAAGCACGTACCTGTTTTCATGCTTGGAACATTAAGTTGTTTTGGGTAATTAACTAAAGATATGAATCAAATGGCTTATTTTAACGATGATTGGCAAGTCCATAATCTTCTTTCGGATATTAGTAGGAAAATAGAAGTTGTTAGTAGTATTAAGTGTGTGTTCTTTCCTAGGTCAGGTAATGAAGCGGCTGATGGTTTAGCCAAATATGCCAAAAATTATGTGTAATCAAGTGTGGGCTGAGTCTCCACCAAGATGTATCCTCTCTATTCTAGAGAAGGACAACTATATGTAATCTTCCTTTCTCCTAAATGAATTTGCTTTTACGATTAAAAAAAAACGATAACTGTTAGCGAAACCAAATTCAGGCGTCCTAATTTTGTGCAGAGATTTGGCGATACCAAATCAAAAATGTATCGGGATCAAATCGGTACGGGGCGAGGCGAAGCCGAGCTTTACCAAATCAAATCGGGAGGGGGTGAGCGGGCGGCCAGTTGAGCTTTACCAAATCATATTCGCCGAATCCCAGCTTTACCAAATCATATCGGACGGGCGAGACGGTTTCGAGCTTTACCAAATCAAAAATATGGTTCAAAGAAAGAGGTAGTGATGCATTGTATTTGTAGTTGGTGCATAACTATGCCATTCTAATTGTAGTTGTAGATTGAATTGGTGAACCAAGTATATGTTTGCCGGACGTAGCACGGGAACAAAATCTAGTTTCAATGAAAATTGCAATTTTCACATGTTGTAATTTTGTGAAAATCGTAGTTATCACGTGTGAATGAAAACTCTCCTTTTCACAAGTGATAATCTCAAATTTTTACATGTTAAATAGTTATATTTTAGAATATTGTAATTATCACGTCAAGCCAAATAAAATTCTAGTTTTCACAATTTTAGATAGTTTGATGATACATCACCGTGAAAAATGGAAATTTAACATTATTATTATTATTGTGACAGATGCAATTATCACACTTTATTGATGCGAAAAATGAATGTTTTCCTTTCTCATTTTGTGAAAAATATAGTTATCCCCTGCGAAAATCAAAGTTATCACGAGTTGAGATAATTTTAGTTATCACGTACTCCAATATGCTATCAAGACTAAATTATCACGTTTGGTGATAATTGCAACTTTCACTTTCAAGGCAAACCCTAAAATAAAAGAATTCAAACGGAAAAAAGAAAAAAGAAAGAGAGAAAGACAATGACGGTACTGCTTCCAATAGATAATCACAAGATGAATGAATTACAAAAGCTTAACAATTTCAAGTAAGTTAAAGAAGATATTCTATCATTAAGTCAACCAAATCAATTAAGAAAAAAAGATGTTGAGTTTGCAAAAATTAATCAAAGTTGCTAGATTAAGAGAGCACAAGTTCACATGGAGGTAAGTAAGTGATACAGATTGGGACAATAATTTGATTTGAACATGAAGAAATTAAAATCCGTGAAATCAAAATGATATCACGACAACAGAAGCATGAAAAGTTGGAAGTTTATATGGTAATGGCGGATGGTGCATATGGTGTTATAAGGGTATTGCACAAAGAAGAAAGAGAACAGAACTGAGAATTAATCTGTGATTAATTTTTAAAAGAACTAGTATGTAACCCGTGCTACGCACCGGGAACAAATGGGAATTTCCGATTCGGTGTAGCAGGGCTTCGCCCGCTACCGTTTCTCAGGACGTATTACAACTTCTTCAAAAATTCTTACTTAGTACGATTATTTTTAATAAATAGGATCAAGTTATGCTATACGGCTAAAATATTAAAATATAGTTGCTTTGTATACTTTTTATAATGGCAACTAAAAATGTCGATCAAGTATTTTTATATCATGCGTTATAGCCAAAATTTTGTTTGAGTTGTTACGAAGAGGAAATTTTTTTTCAAATATTGGTGATTGATCGATCACTGTTCATACCAAACCATTAGGGCATATGAGAATTACAAAACACCTACTTTCTTGTAAACTATGAGAGTATGGTCTAAACCAACATGGAAAACAAAAAGAAAGCTCTAATTATACCGGACTTGTACATGGTTTTAGCGTAGGTATATGTTCACTGAAACGGGGCATCAGCTCGCACCTTTTTGAATTGAGCTTGAATTAGAAACTGTATAATATAACCGAGGTATAATTACGATTCAATAAATTAATAAATACAATGTAATCCATTTAATTTATAAATTTCATGACTTAGTTTTTGTTTTACAAAGTTTGATATTGTGTCAGAGAACAATAATATGTTTCGAAAGTGGTGAGTTCAGGAATAAACACTTTCTTCTATCTACTATCTCTATTTGTAAGTAAACGCAATAGATCTGCTCCTCCATAGCACTATAATAATGAAATATGTCATTTGGAGCTAGACATAGATGTAAAAAAAAATTCTTCAAGTATGAGTTTTAAACCAAGAATTTACCTATTGTACCTAATAAATCATCTCGTGCATTGTAGTTTTTTTTTCCCCGTAAATCAAACATATTCTTTTAGAGGTAGTATGCTTTCATCAATTGTATTTATTTATTTAAAATGTAGCGCTCGGTACATCCACCGTTGACAATGTCGCCATTTTTATTACTCTTAACATTATTTATAATTATTTAAGTCATCGGTTCCATCATTTGTGATTATACCACAATTTTCACCGTCTTGTACTATTATTTGGAATATACAGTAAAACCCCTATAATTTAATCCGCGATAAATTAATAATTACGATAAATTAATAAATTTTGCCGGTCTCGAATCAGGACCAACATGTTAAATTAATAATTCGCTAAATTTATTAAATAATAACTTTTTTTAGCTTTCTATAGGTCCCTTCGAATATATAAACTAATAACTTTCCAATTTATATAAATTTAGTTTTATATTTATGCTAATTTGGTATGAATGATTCAATTGTGACCCGGGTTCTCTTAAAATTGATGTTACATTGAATTTCATCTTGGATTTTTCTTAATATTAGAAGAGTTTTGGTGTTGTCGCTCCTCGATGCAATAAAAACCTATTCAAGATCTTTTGACTTTGATAGATTCTTTTTTACGGGAAGGTGGCTCTATAACTACACAATCCCATCTTCGACTTCCACATCATCACTTTCATCTTTTCCCATGACACTCTCTATTATTTCTTCACAATCAACAAACCAAATAATATCCTTTGGGGGTAGTAAAAAAATTATTCCACTGTGATAATTCAATCCATTGATTAAATTTTGCAATTCTCCAGTTCATTTATTATCTAACGCTTCACTTGGACTCTTTGATATGGTGTCATCCATTGAACGAATCTTACAATGACGAAAACAATTTTAGGTGGAATAAGGTGTTTTGGTTCATTTTTGTTGATTTTTTTTTAGAATTAAACAATATTTTGATAAATTAATCAATATATAATTTAATAATTATTAATTTATGTGATTATTTAATATCGCGATAAATTGGTAAATTTTACCGGTCCTACAGGCTATTATTTTATAGGGGGTTATATTATAGTCATCATAAAATATTTGTTATCTCTAACATTATTTTTTATAATATATAATAATAATAATAAATGACGTTTGACTTTTATCACTTGAATTATCTACTTGTTACAATGGTATTGGTGCGCCTTCACTATGACCGCACATCTGTTGTATCATAGCTTGACCTCTATGATTACACATGTTTTACCTTGCATCCTGGACAGCCATGCAAAACTGCTGAGAATCTGGTTGAATCCCTGCAATTTTTCCTTTTACTATAAAGGTTGCACCCTATATTTCATGTGATATTATTTTATAAAAATATTTTTTCTTCGAAATATAATTTAAATTAAATTACTTATCAGTTATTTCACCATGATTTTTTTCTTTCTTATTCAAAATTTTAAGTGCTTTTCTTAGTGTTTGTACGATTTCCGGACATCATTTTTTTTTTGGTCTGAAATTCTCGAAATGGTTAGTTCCTCCATCATACACATTCAGTCGCCAAGATTTATTGTCAATGTCAAAATATTTATTACATATTCAGTTGATCAATTCAAGCATGCGTTTTTTCATAATTTACATATTCTTGTATTTTTCCACAAACGATACGTCGAGATTTATATATATGCATATTCTTGTAGATTTGCTGGACTATATAAGGATCTCTCCTACGATCATTCACACTTGTTAAGCTCCATTTAAATGTTATCCTAACCTCTAGGATCACTTAGTTGGGTGGTCACTTGTTAAGCTCCATTTGTCCAATATGCTCAATTTAAATGTTACCTCTAGAATCACTTAGTTGGGTGGTCAAATCTCACATAGAATTATTCTCATCTAAATTTCACTATGACTTTCTATTAAAAAATCCGCAAGTATCTATTATGTTTTTCTTTCGCTTCATCTCGGCCTTTTGAAGGCCCTCAAGATTCCAAAGAACATCCGCAAAAGAATCACCCGTATAGAATAATTTTTTTTATCTTATTGTATTGTTTGCTATTACCTATTAAATTTTTATATCTCTAAGTGAGGAAAAAATCGATAGTGCAAATTTGTATCTTGGGATTTGTTGATCTAGGAGAGTTATGCTCGTGACTGCATGCACCTAGAATTTTCTTGTACCAAGTACCGGTTTAAAATCTCTATGGTATGACTTTTGGTTAAACGGTTGGATTGAGTGATTTTCTTATCCTTGACTTTTTCCTTGAACCATAATATATCTTTCAAAGTTTAATCTAAGCATGTATTTAGTATTTTGATATTTTGTTTATCTTTTTAATGTTACATTATGCACTCTATGGATAATAATTATTTTAATATTCTTTTACATTGTTCTATTACCTATGAATCTATCAGAATCATCTCCAAATTATACACTTTTCCTAGCTTATTGTTAATTAACTTCATTCCACGTTCTCGATCTATCCGAACCAGAACTGGTCTTAAGCATATTCTTTCTCCTATCATTGTGAATAGTGATTTTGCTAGTTTTATTTTTTTGTTATCCCTCTCCTAAATGCATTAAGTAAAAAACAAAACATGTACTTAGGAAGCTTTGATAATGTTGTCATTAACTTATATAGACTTACAAAAAAAAAATTAAATAAACGTATGGGAAATTCATAACAGATGTATTACCACGAAGTCTATGCTTGCTGTCTTTGGAATTCAGAACAAATGTTTTCTAAATAACATGTAAATCCAAGCTTAAATTCCAATTTTATTCAAGCAAGTATTTGCGAGACATTCCCACAGGTTTTTACATTTTCTACGCAATACATTTTGCACATGGAATCCCTAATTATTTAAAGTATTATAATCTTTCGATTGTATAATAATATGTTTTCTAATCACGAAGGCCATTATCTCATTGAAGGCCTTCCTTACTCTCTACATTTATATAGTGACATGAAGCTTGGTTGTGGGAAAATTGGTAGAGGATAACAAACTGTTTTTATTAAATCACCACGAAATGCTTTCTTTCAAAACCGATATCCATATCTCTAAGCACCATGATCAGCCTACATTAACTTTAACATGGAACCATAATTATAAAATTTCCCGGGATAAAATTGCTAATATAACCTTTAGCCACATCGACAATAATAAACATCGCAGCTTGTTTGGGGATAAATTCTAAAATATACTTTCTCTACTACTATCAAAAGAAAGACGATGTACATAAATGGATATTAAGAGGTACCAATGAATAAAGAACAAAAACCATGATCGAGATGTAAATGGATGAACTAATACTACGAGGAACCAAACTAAAGAATAAAATGAACAAAGAGAAAAATCGTTCATTCCTATTGTGAATTACATCCAATAAAAAATTACAGGCGTTGCACCAACAATTTCAATCTTATACTCCCTTCTACTATGCAACACACTTATCTTTCATTACTTACCGAAAAGTGCACTACGACCTTCAAATTTCATTATAATTAGCTTTAAGTGAATTCTTTATCTCAAAAGTCACTTATACCCCCTTCTAGGTGACTCGCTCATATCGGACGCTAAGGACTTTTATGAAAGTTGTGAGAGACGTTTAGCTTGGCAACCCCAAAAATATCTGATCATGTACTTTTCTCCCACTCATAGAGGATATACCCATAACCCATCCATAGCATATGTTATTTCCCAGCTTTCAATAGAGTAAAGATTTAGAAAATTTATGTTTGAGCACCTCAGTTATGTGGAGCAGAGTCTAAACAATACTCATGTGGTAGATCCAAGTCATGGTCTCCAGCACTGATGATCTATAACCTCAATACACTATGGTTCCCCTTATTTTCGATACACTGATAACTCCATATTTCAGCAAATCCCCAACGATCGATGAAGATCCAAAAGAAAGTACAGAGAGAACCTGTTATTTAGTAATTGCCTATGTGTTAACCTTTGTCTCCCAACACCAGCAACAGATGAAGATCCAAAAGAAAGTACAGAGAGAACCTGTTATTTAGTAATTGCCTATGTGTTAACCTTTGTCTCCCAACACCAGCAACACCTAAAGTTACTAAAATCGTTAAAGCCTCAAGTGCAATTAACACACATATATATATATATCTAGAAATTATCTCACATTTAGATTTTGATAATGTACATCAAGAAAATAACTTGTTTTCCTTGAACCTGGAGTTTAGGTTATCTTAATTCAACAACAATAAATATATTTGTAACTCCTAAAGATATTGTTAAATTAAGATGTGACCTAAATTACATAATGTAGGAAAGCTTAATAGAGACATGGTAATCGTCAACAAAAACACATTCGATCTTTTTGGTTGTATTAGCGAGAAGCTGCAAAACAAAACCAAGTTCATAAGTGAAGTCACAAATTCCTATAGCTCTTCCCAAGATAACCGTTTTTTCTTAGTCCAGAAACATAGTAGTGCTTCTTGTTGTATATGAGTGTACAAAAATATAAAAACAAAATAGTAAAGTTAGTTGAATACGGTAAAATAGGACCGACAACAAAAAATAACCACATCAACATCTCCAGATTACAACTAACCGTTAATTAAAATACCTTTTATCTAATACCACTTCCTAACTTGTTGAATCAACAATCATTTTATGCATCAAGGTACCGAACTTATTCCACATGGAGTTACTTTTTTGAAGTTTCTTGCTAAGGATTACCTACTGAATGCAAAATGATGTATGCTTCTTATTTATTGCATGCACAACATAAAACATGTCATAAGGATGAAAATATATACCGTTTACTAATTTGTGGACACCCATAAATGGTGATTTTTTTGATCTTCTTCTACGGTAACGGCCTTGAAGACCTCTATCATACCCCTATCTACATGAGCCAATAGGACATCCATATTGATGAACACTCTCGACGCAGGCATAGTACAAAGGCTAATCGCACCTATAATGAAATAATAAGTTAGAAAACATGGACATATGCACTCATATAAGCACGAAAAAAGGATTGAAAACTTACCCAAGTGATCTTTCACGTTTGTGCCAGTAATCACCACTAATTTAGTTCAGTAATTCAACTCACATTGTTATTTCATTGCATTTTTTCTGGCACCAAAAATTTTACTCAGTCCGTTCCTTTTTAGATAATGTTTTTAATGTTTTCACGCAGATTAATAAATTGAGAGAGATGTCAAAAATTTCATCTATGCTCATGAAAATGTCTTCTCGACATTAATTGATATTAGTGCATTTAAAAATAAACTTATATTTCCAAGACAAAATAGTAGAGTATTGTTGGTAGTTTAGTGGGAAAATATGAAAACCATCAACTAATGTGGAACAAAAAAATAACCCTAGACACTCATCTAAATTGGGACGGAGGGAAGGAGTATTATTCACCAGAATAATCTACAAACACTTATTTAAAAAAATAAATCACAAAAATTGTAAGTAAATTGTACCCATCATTCTCGATAAAAATTTCTCGTATCAAAACATCATTCTCGCCAACTGATATCGTTACAATGTTTAAGACAAATTTCATCTTTCCAATAACACCTAAAAAACATCCAATTAGCATTATTTACAGGAACTACGTAAAATTTAAGAACAACTAATTGATGCACCAACTTCATACTTGTATAATACGTAGTATCTTTTTTCTTGCTAGCTTTGAAAACTTCTTGGGGGAAATGACGGTGGATCAATGCTAAGCTTCTCTATTTTTGAAAACCTGTTGAGCCACATCACATATTCAAAAGAGAATATCTTGTATCCACTTTTTTTTTTGGAAACATTAAATTGACAAATAGAATACACATGTCCCTCCCCAATTTTTTCCTGGATCAACTTTACATGATCTTTCCCTACTCTAGCATGCATTTGACTTCCTTGAATTTGATATATGCGAAGAAAAAAAAAGTTATTTGAGTGGAACATATTCCTGAATACTTCAATACTCTAGTGGACATAAGAGAAAAAATCAAAACTTAAGCCCTCGACGTTGCGAGCATATTTTAGTGTTTCCTGGGCATCGTGATGGAGATTCGAAATAATCTTATACATAGTCTCGATACCTCAACATTTATGTAGTCGCATCATCCAAGCTTAAGGGGAAAAAACAAAACTTAAGCTTGACGTTGAAGTAAATTACAAACAATCTTGAAACTCAATGATAAGGTTAGGCATACAAACCTTGTTCATGGATCTCCATTGCTTTCTGATTTCCCGTGTCACCCATTGAACGTGCGAGCTTGATATCTTGGTATTCTACATGATGAGACTGTAACTAAAGGTGCAAATCTAGCAGCCTTGTATTGTTTATATACTCCTCCATAGTTTGGTCACCACGAAATTCCTCAGACTCTTTATCTAAATTTTTCATCAATGAATCAAACACTCTCAGATTTGTTTATCAAAATATACCTAACTTTCCCTAGTTTTAATCTAAATATAGATAGTTGAATTATTCTTCTAGCAGGTGAGCCATGCTACGCATTGGGTATGATGGGAATTGACTCCTATTTACTGAGACGGGACTTCGCCCCCTACTCGGCTCAAAGAGAATTCCAATTAATAACTACATTGTATAACCAAATTAACCGACTATTATTTAAAGGGCCAGAGTTGAAATACACATTTTTTTAGGATACCTATAATTTATATGTGCCCATGAATTATGTAGTTGCAGGAAATTCCACACTACACCCCTCACTGGAATTTACTCAACTAATTCATTTGAATATGAATTGCTATAGATTTTATTGATTATTTTCTTGAAATGTTTACACATAAAGATAGAACAAAGCTAATGAAATTACAATCACTCTAAATTTTCTCTCCTAATGACTTGCTTAACAATTCAAAAGAACCCTCCCTACAAGACTTTCTCACCCCTTTATATAGGGTAGTACACAGTGGATGACAGCTAAGCTGTCCTTTATTTTCGGAATCCTTCGCGAAGTATCGCAAGTGTATAAGCGTTCAGTCTTCGCGACACTCCTAAATATCGCCAAGTCTTCACACTTTTCTCATGTTCCCGGCTGTCGTCATCTAATGCGTCATTTATTTTACTTCCTGCTGACGCCTTCGCACATATGTCGTTTATTGCTCTCGCGAAGTATTGATGTCGCGATATTTTGTTCCTACATCTTGCCTCTTCTCATGTCTTCTCTGCGAAGAAGAGAATGTCATGAGAATTATCAGTTGAAATATCGCAACCGTTTGTTTTCTATCCATTTTTTACCGACAGGATTCCGTGAATTCAGGAATGGTTGTTTACACGTATCTAAAATTTCACTTTTTACCGGCACATTTAATGTTATCCGGTTACTCTTCTCATGTCTATTTAAAGGGGAGTTCCCTTTGAAAACTCTTTCTTTTCTTTTACTTCATCTTCTTTATTGTCCGCAACTTTTCTCTCGTCGTTTTCCTCTTCATCGTCTTTCATTTGTAATTCTTCTGCTACTGTTTCTATGGCATCAAGGTCTGTTGATTTTACTAATTTTGATTATTTTGTGATTAATCTCTTTTATTAAAGTTGTTTTATTCTGATATTGTTCTTCTTTTAATGTCTCTCCTGCTATTTTTGCCTCAGCAAGAACAAGTCCAACGCCAAATTTACCATTGCAAACCCTAATATCTCTTTAGGTTCGCAACCGAAACCGAAATCCACTGCTTCTAAAAGACACCCTGCGAGTAACAAGGTATTTAAGAAACATTTTACTATTTTAATAACAATATTGTTGCCTCTGTTTCTTATTTAGCTTGTGGTTCGCAGGATGACAAAGATGGCGATAGATCTCCCAAGAGGCATCGCCATTCTAAGCCTGTCGCACCTCCTGTTTCTTTTCCTGGATTCAAGCTTATTACTTCTCCTGTTGTGCCTTCGCAAAGCAATTCATCTCTTCTAGCGATTGATTCGCAAGATAAACCAATTCCTTCTCCTCAAAATAATCCGCCTTCCCCTGCGATATCCTCGTAGGATAAATCAATTCCTGAGTTTTCTGTCAATGAAATTCTTCAAAATGAACCCCTCTCAACTTTTACTCTCAATACTTTTGTCTCGCCCCCACCTGTTAATCAAGTTTCTTCAACTGGCATTCTTATGACCAAGAATGATTCAACTTTTCCCTCCTCCTCCTCTGAGTCTATCCCTCTTACCAAAGAAAACTTAGAAGGGATAGATGTAGCTTTCAAAGTTTTATCTGACATCATGAATGATGTTAAGAAAACCTCCACTGATCCTATCAGGTCTAGCATTTTTGAGTCCTTGAGTAAATATTTTGGTTCTGACACAGTGTCGCGAACATCTATGGAACAAGAAGTTAAGACCTTGAAGAATAACCTTCTCAACACTTTGCTGGATCGCGATAATCTTCGCAAGAAGAATGAAGAATTAAAAGGTACATTTTTTTTTATTTTTTTTTTAAACTCAAACCCTTGTTCGCCCTTCAAGGGAATCTACTGTTGAAGAAGTTCGAGTTGATAAAGATGCTTGGGTGGAGCAATATAACCAATTAGATAATCTTCATACATATGCTGTTGACCAAATAGATAATCTTTCTAAGGAAAACGCTGATTTAGCTCAGAAACACGACTCGTTAAGTAATGACTTATCTCGCCTCGTACTCTTTGACTAAAGCTAATCTAAAGTTGGAAACTTTATCGATGAGAATGGAACTCTTTCTCAAGAGAAGCGAACTCTATTAAACAAGGTGGCAGGTTACTTCGGCAAAGAATATGATATTTGTCAAAAATTATGTAAAGAGCAAGAACAATCTCTTCGCCGAGGAATAATCTTGAAGAAGTTATCACGAGAAGGATAAACTCATTCGGGTAGAATAACCTTAAGTGTAAAAGTAAACCAACTCAAGGATCAATGTTCCCAATTGGAAAATCCAATTCTTCCCCTTGCAAAAGAAAATGCCATACTTGTTTCTAATGAAAAAATTGGCGAGCCTCGCCTCGAAAGGATTAGTTGGAGATAACTTTTGACATCGCCATGGATCAACCGGAGAATAGTTGTTCGGCTTTAACCCAAAGATCTTATCTCGCAAAAGGAAGGTAGTCATAAAAGTTGACTTGCCTCATCTATTCTTCCTTTATCGGGGCTTCATAGTGTTTGTTTGTTATAACACTTTTTTGTTTTTATTCTTTGTTTCGCAGAGTCTGAGAAAAATCTTCACTCCTCCATTACTGCTTTGAAATCCGACCACTCAAAAATTCGCAAGGAGAATAAAATGCTTGTTACCTCCCTTATGCATTCTCGCGGTAGGGCAGAAAGAAGATTCAATTATATGTGTGATTACAAAGATATAGAGAGTAAAAATCAGCAGAAAGCGCTCTTTCGTCAACTTCATCTTAAAGTTGAAGTTCTTGTGAATGATGTTTTACTTTCTAAATCTCTTGACCCTATATCTGTCGCACCTCTGGAAGTAAGTGATGATGAAGTTCCTAATTCCCCGATAGTGATTACGATTATGAAAGTAAAGCGAGGAAGTCGCTAATGATGAAATTTTCCATAAGAACCCGAATGAAGAAATTTCTAATGAGAATCCTCCAATCGGGCGAGGGTGGAGTTGATAAGATTGTTGAGGAACGTTTATCATCTCCTCGTTGTTGAGAAAAATGATGAGAGAATTGAATCATTTCGTAATTTTTCATCTTTCAACTTCTTTATCTGGATGACTTTTTGCATAGGATGCTTTTTAATTTCTGTTGAAGTATTCCTTTTTATTGGAAAGACAAAATCCATTGATGAATAATTCCATTATTTTCTCTTTCTATCTTATCTCGCAATTCTAATCTCGCAAGCATGTTCGCTTACCTTTAGTTATGTTGAAATGTATCATTGCGACAAGATCGCAGGACTTCTTCATAAATGAAGAAATCTATTGATCTTGTCTTATCATTGATTGTGTGGTCTTATTTTGCCTTCCTAATTAAAGGTCTTATTTCGCCACCCCTCATTGCGACAAGATCGCAGGACGTCTTTACATTTTCATGTAATGACCCATTGACCTTGTCTTATCTTTTCTTAAGTATTTTTGCCTCTGCAGGATATGTTATTTGCGACAATATGACAGGCTTAAATACTCTTGCGAATATAAATCCCATGACATTGCCGTCTTTGCGACGAAATCGCAGGACGTCTTTACATTTTCATGCAAAGACCCATTGGTCTCGTCTTATCCTTGCATTAGTATTATTGCCTCTACAGGATCATCGCACAAATATGACAAGCCTAAATTTTCTTGCGAAAATAAAGCCTCGTAACATTTGCGTCTTTTGACACTTATCGCCCTCCCTAGTGGAGGGTGCCGCCCTTATCTTCTCCCCGGGTTGCCCTTCAAGGAGGCGACATCGGCCATACAAGACTAGCTCCTCCCATCCGGTCTTAACAACAACCAATTTGTTTTCGCAGCCTCTTATCCCTTATACCTATATGGTTTATGGTTACGAGACCGCACCCTAAGTGGAGTTTTCTTGGCCGAGTGAAGATATACCAAGACTTGCCAAGAATGGCCGAGACACTTCAGATGCCCTGCACTCTTGGCTCAACCGTACCTCGGCGCCTTGAGCATACACCGACTCCTTGAAGAGACCCTCAAGGCCCAAACTGAGGTATAACCTTATATATATATAGTTGGAAATCCAAGGTATCTCTCCAGGCTAGGCTTTCATGGGCCCCAAATTTCCATGACTCGAGGTTCGTGAGCTGTGTAACCTTCCCCGAGCCATGTCAAGAGATACCCCTTATATGACGTACTTTAGGTCTTACATTTGCCTCTTGCGAAGTATCATTCGCGAACTAGGGTGTACGCCATAAAGGTTCGTCCCATTCATTCACTCATTCATTTTTTCAATTCGTTCTATCATTCATTTTTCTTTATGTATTGTTTACAGATATTCGCACAATCTTTCTTTATTTTATTCAACTTCGCAATCATTCTCGTCGAAAAACGTTTCATCAAAGTTCATTTCATTTCCTCCATCTTTTACGGGTAATACCTCTTGAGATATAACCTATTCCATGGTCTATTCAATTTTTGTCCTACATATTTGCCTTCAGGATCCATCAATCTATATGCCCATGTGCCAACTATCTCCTTAATGATATAAGGTACATCCCATTTTCTTGCCAACTTGCCACCATTTTCTCGCTGATATATAGGTGTTTCTCACAGCATCAAATCACCTGGTTGAAATTCACGTATCTTGACACGTTTATTATATTCCCTAGCCAATCTTCGCTGATAATTCTCCATATGTTGTAATGCTCTCTCTCTTTTTTCTTCTAATTCATCTAACTTAATTAGAATATTACCCGCACTAAGATTTTTCTCCCAAGCTTCTTTCTTTGTTGTTGGAATCATAACTTCTGTTGGGAGCACAGCCTCAACCCCATATGTTAAACAAAAGGGTGACATTCCTGTAGCTTCTCTTCTGGTTGTATTGTAAGCCCATACTTTTTGCATTATGCACTTGTTCGCACCATCCTTTATTGTATCCTTCTAGCTTCTTCTTCGGTATGTCTCGCAATTGTTTTATTTGTTGCTTCGCTCGCCATTAGCCTCAAGGGTATAGAGGAGTTGATTTTCCACATCGTATCTTAAATGCATTAAGCAGCAATTCTATATTTTGTCCTTCAAACTGCTTTCCCATTGTCGATACCAATTGTGAGGGAATCCCAAATCTGCATATAATATTCTCGAATATGAAAGTAAAGACATCTTTATCGCGAATGTGTTGTACCGCTTTCACTTCGCCCATTTTGTGAAGTAATCAGAGCGACAATTAAATATCTTCTCCGTCCCGTTCTGGTAAAAATGGTCCCACAATGTCTAAACCCCACTTTCCAAATGGCCAAACACTTGTCAAGAACTTAATGGAGCTCCCGGTGCATGTATTTTCTTCCCATGCCTTTGGCAATCCTCGCAACGCCTTGATATTTGTTTCGCGTCCTCATGCATATATGGCCAGTAATAACCCTGCATTTTTGCTTTATATGCTAAAGATCTTCCGCCGCTATGATTACCAGCATCCCCACTATGCAACATCTTCAATATGATTTCCCCTTCCTTTCTTGTTAAGCATCTGAATGAAGGTCCGTTAAAAGATCGCCGGTATAATACTCCATATCTTAATTCATAATTTGTTGCACGGCTTCTTAATTTGTGTGCCTCTAATCTATTTCTTGGTGTTTCCCCTTTCATCAGATATGCATGAAGTTCTGCTCTCCAATCTTCTTCGCAAAGTGTTTGTGCTCCATCTTCTATTATCATTACATCGGCTTCTTGTTCTTCCTCTTTATCAATTAACGGTGTTAGAAGTGTTTGTATTTTTATATTTCTCGCAGTCGGATCTGTCATCATACTTGATATAAAGGCAAAAGCATCTGCGAGTCTATTATTTCTCCTTGATATATGCCTCCATTTTATTCTCGGTATCTGCAGCGACAACTCGTCAACAAGTTTCTTGTACTTTTGCAAAGATGATTCATTTGTAGTATATTCCTCTTTTATTTGGCGAATAGCTAACTGCGAGTCGCTGGTAATTCTCACATTTTCCAACTTCATTTCTATCGCAAACCGCAATGCATGAATTATAGCTTCATATTCTGTTTCATTATTGGTTGATGCAAACTCCAATCGAAAGAAAAATCTATTTTATTCTTCTCGGTGAAATCATAACAATTCCCACTCCATTACCTTCTCCGTTTGATGATCCATCCACTAATATTTCCCATCTATTTGGCTCGATTAACAAGTCTTTTGGATCTCCGTGTTCTTCTTCTACATCCATCATTTCTTCCATCGCTCGTCTTCTTCCAAAGGAAATTTGCTAAAAAGTCCGCGACAACTTGTGATTTTGTCGAAGACAGTATTTCATATTTGAGTTTGCAATGGCTTATTTGAGCATTCCATCTCTCGACTCTTCCCGATCTTTTCTAGTTTTTCATTACCGATTCGATTGGTATTTTTGTCACTACTCTAATTATATGTGCCTCAAAATATATGCGAAGTTTGAATGTTGCGTAAACTAATGCTAAGATCGATTTTTCAATTTTTGAGTAATTCCTTTCTGCAGCATTGAAGGTTTTGCTGATGTAATAGATTGGTTTCTCTACCCCGGCGTCCATTCGCAGTAATACTGCAGTAAGGTTTGGCTCAGTTAACAAGTCTTTTGGATCTCCGAGGTTGTCGCAAGATAAATTAATAATTCTTCTCCTGGTTCTGCTTTTTGCATAATTGATATATCCATTAGATGTTCCTTTATCCCTTGTAAAGCCTTCTCACATTCATCTGTCCATTTGAATTTCGATCCCTTTTTGAGTATGTTGAAAAAATGCTTGCATTTATCAGACGATCGCGAAATGAATCTTCCTAGCGAAGCTAATAATCCATTTAGCTTCTGCACATCTTTTACTGTCGCTGGTGTTGGCATATCGCGAATTGCTTGTACTTTCTCTGGGTCAACCTGTATTCCTTCTTTTGATACAATGTAACCTAAAAAATTTCCAGACGCAACACCAAAGGTGCATTTTTCTGGATTTACTTTAATGTTGAAATGTCTCATTTGTTCAAAAATTTCTTTCAGATCTTGCACGTGATCTTCTGCCTTCTTGCTTTTTACTAGCATATCATCTACATATACCTCTAATGTTTTGTGTATCCATCTCGCGAACACCTTTTCTACCATTCTTTGATACGTTGCTCCGGCATTTCGCAAGCCAAATGGCATTTTTGTGTAACAAGATAATCCTCTTGGGGCTTAAAAAAAGCAAGATGTTCTTGATCTTCTTCAAATGAGAGGAATCGATCAGTAGCCTTTGTATCCATCCGAGATGATATCCTTTCATTTCCCGCCGATTCAACCAATTGTGGAATATCTGGTAACGGAAAACTATCTTTAGGGCAGGCTTTGTTTAGATCAGTAAAGTCTATGCAAATTCTTATCCCTTTTTTCTTCTTTGGAAATATAACCATATTTGCTATCCATTCGGGATATTTTGCTTGTCTAATAATTCCTGCATCTAGCATCTTATGCAATTCTTCTTCTATTTGGGGATGATATGCTGTTGCGATCTTTCTAATCCTTTGCTTGAATGGTCTTATATTTTTGTCAATTTCCAATTTATGGCAAGCCACAGACGGATCTATTCCAGGCATTTCATCCATATCCCATGCGAAAATATCTTTGTAATCTCGCAGCAAATCAACGGTCCTTATTTCTTCATCTGCTTCCATTTTAGTCCCAATTTTTAGTATCTTGGGTTCTTTTTCAGTTCCAACATTTACTTCTTTTGTTTGTTCCGCTGCGACATAACTTGCTTTCAATTCTCCCATGGGGGTTGGTCCTTTCATTTCTTTAGCAAGCTTATTCTCTTCTCCCGAGGTTTCGCTAGGTATTCCTTTTCCTTCCTTTGCTCTTATCATGTAAATTCTAAATTCTTCTTCTTTTTTAGCTGCTTTTACCATCTTCTTGCGATCTTTTCGCTTCTTCACTCGTTCTTCACAATGCTTTACTTCGTCTTGATGATATATTCTTCCTTTATCAACATCTCCTCTAATTTCACCAATTCCTGTTGGCATGGGAAATTTGATACACTGATGAAATGTTGACGCTACAGCCTTAATTGCATGTACCCACGGCCTCCCTAATAACACATTGTATGGCGATTCCATGTCCACTACACTCACTGTCACCTGCGTTTCAATTTCTCCAAGCAGAATTCGTAACTTTACTTCTCCTTTGGGTTTTGTTATAGATTTACCAAAACCATGGATATAATACGCTGGGGAAATCATTTCTTCATCTTTATATCCTAATTTTTTGTAAGTATGGTAAAACATGATGCTCACCAAACTCCCTGTATCCACCAAAGTCCTATTTATTGCCCATTCTTCCGCTGCTTTTGTCGGTTCTTCTCCATTTTTGCATACATTTATTGTGATCACTAGTGGAGATGTATGATTCAATCCTTCTTTAGGTACCTCTGCTGCTGTGAATGTTATTTTCTGCTTTTCCCACTCTTTCAAAGACGATGTTTTCTCCTCATCTATAATCTTCTTCCCTTCAAGATCTCGTTATGTATTCTTCCTCTGATATTTTCGTGAAACTCATTAATCATTGCTTTTGTAATTGAATTGTACTCCATATCTTCATTATATTCCTTGTTTTTTAACTCCTCATCCTCATCTGATTTAACATTTTCTTTTCTCATTTTCTTGATTCAAACGATTTTAACTGCAATCTTCTATTTTCAATCTTCCTTCAGTCCCTGTTTCTAGCGCATATGTAGTTGCAGGAAATCCCACACTACACCCCTCACTGGAATTTACTCAACTAATTCATTTGAATATGAATTGCTATAGATTTTATTGATTATTTTCTTGAAATGTTTACAAAGAAAGATAGAACAAAGCTAATGAAATTACAATCACTCTAAATTTTCTCTCTCCTAATGACTTGCTTAACAATTCAAAAAGAACCCTCCCTACAACAGACTTTCTCACCCCTTTATATAGGGTAGTACACAGTGGATGACAGCTAAGCTGTCCTTTATTTTCGGGAATCCTTCGCGAAGTATCGCAAGTGTATAAGCGTTCGTCTTCGCGACACTCCTAAATCTCGCCAAGTCTTCACACTTTTCTCATGTTCGCTTTTGTCGTCATCTAATGCGTCATTTATTTTACTTCCTCGCGACGCCTTCGCAACACTGTTGTTTATTGCTCTGAAGTATTGATGTCGCGATATTTTGTTCCTACAAATTATAAGATGACCTCCTATATTATAAGATATGATTTGATCCAGAGGAGTTAAACTCAATTTTAACTGTTCACCTTGATGCTTAAATTAGATTTCGTTAAAGGAAGTTTATGGATACCAATGAGATATAAGATGTCTAAGAGTATGTGGAATTTTATTTGGATCCTCATTCATGGGGTGTAATATATGTGGCAAAAATAACAATATTTTGCTCATGAATATTTTTAGGATTTGTTTTTGGATAAAGAATAAAAATGATTCCTTTTTTCCTATTTGTAGATAAGACAAATCTAAAGGTCATTCTGAAGGTGTAGATAAGACTTTAAGACCTTTGTATTTATTTTGACACCCATCCTATTTAGTAGGACCTACTGTTGGAGATGAATTTAATTTAAGTGAGGGTCTAAAATCTTGTGTGTCATAAGAAAACAAATTTTTCACCCTCTCTGTTGGAGATGCTCTTAGTGTATTATATGATGATCACGTGCTTAATATAATATATATATATATAAGTGGTCCTGAAACTACATATATTGTGCGGATTATTAGATGATTTCGTGTATAATATAAGTTATAAGACGGTTCCATGTAATATAGAGAAAAAATTAAGTGGAAGGAGTTAATGTTGATTTTAATTGTTAGATAGATAACTAAATTTGATTTCATTGAGTAAATTTATAAGTACTCGTCGGTCATATGATGTGTAGTTTTAAAGGGTATTTAGACGTGTTAAAAGAAAACTAAATAGAATCATATTCCTACATGTCAATTGTTTCATGTCCGTTGTCATTAGCTGCACAAAGTGAGGAAGTGAAACCACAAAGAAAGAAAAATGAGACTACAAATATCACTACTTATATCATATTTTAAATGAGGTTCTCCTGCCAGTACGAGTGTATACTAAGGCAAGATACGTTGTAGGGATTATCACTTATGGTTGTTGCATGTTGGAAGAATAAATAGTGTAAACAATGAAAGGTGAGACTACAGAGAATATTAATGTCTGCCATCATACCAACGGTTGCACCTTAGTCGGACAACAACAGAGACACCTTTCAAACAATACAAATAAAAGAAATCACAGGCGAAAAAAATATTCATCACCTTGTTGGGGACTAATGCACCCCTAACCTTCTAAACCATCGTTTCATAAATTTTTATAAAAATTTCCTTAAAATTGACCTCGTAGTACAAATTTAATCAGCTTTGTAGCTGAAAAATAAAAAAAAAAAAAAAAATGTAACGATGTGTCATCTGTAGTTTTTCGGGGCGGTTCATAGAGAATTTTGTTTCTTTAATACCAACTGATCTACTTCATCTGAATATAAATACTACTATCAAGTATCAATTACCACATTCCTAGCAAAAAAAAAGTATCAATTACCACATCAACGAACGGAATCCCATGTGTGTGCCATGCTTAGAACTGGATTACTAAAATGTGTGACTGCCATGCAAGAGTCTGGATTACCAAAATACATACCGCCAAGATGTCAAAAGATTTTGTGATTTTCAGTCCACTTTGAAGGTGTGTGATTTCCTATACTGGATCCCCAGTCTAGGAACCAGCTTGGCTATAAAAGGCTATAAAATCTCGTAAATACATAGTGACTCGCCTACCTTTTCTATCTCTCCTCGTCTCTTTCAAGCATTGCAATGCATCTCATCCCATGAACACGCTCTTCTCTCCAGCCTATCTTGAAGCTACAGATTATCAAATGAATTGGTGTATTTATTCAAGATATGCTAACTATGAAGATATAAAGATAGAGAGAAAAAGTATAACGATGATCATACATTTCCTCTGTTTCTCGCCTTTCTCACTTCTCATTACTTCCATTTCCCCACAATCCCCATCTAATTTAGTAGGAAACTCGTGAAAATCAATTTCTTCCTCAAGAGTTGTTTTTCATATCGATTTGATTAAGGCTGGCAAATGCAACTTTTAAGGTACACGCAACATTTGATCTTCTAATATAACTACGGTCCCGATCAAAGTTGGGAATTGCGCTATTCTATGTTGACAACTGAAATTTCTCTGCGTACAGGCCCAGTCAGTTCTGTCATTCGGGGTGGATGGAACCAGTCCTTTGTGACATCCATCTATGAGTTGATGGAAATCAATGAGAATCCAATTTTTCATAGAAAAAAATGAAACAAAAAACACACAGGTATCCCAGAACACAATGTGCACATAATTAACCGAAAATTCTACAGTATGTATCAAAGATTTTGAGCATCTTTTTGGAGTAAAACATCTCTTACCAATCTTTCTTATATCTTCAACTCTAAGTATACACCAAATATTTACATCCAAAGCCGATATAACTGTTGGATCATCAAAACCCCCAAAACTATACTATAAAGGTGCGAATTTGCGATTGAAAATCTGCGAAAAAGTACCTCCGCCTCCATATTTGGTGAAGTTAATCTTTCCATGACAACCACAGCAGAATTTTGTAACTCTCAATAAAAGCCAATAATGGAATATGATTGAACAGTTGATGACCAACAACGTAATACCATATTCGTAAAAGGAACCAACACGTCCTCACCTGATCAATAAAATGCAACTTCGGCCGTTTTTCGCAATCAAACCTCTGTATCTTTAGAACCAATGCTTTCACCACCTTTTGAGTCTCATGTGTGGTGAAAGCTTGAAACACCACTTAACAATTTGTGGAAGTTTTTTTTTTAACAAAACAAAAAAAAAGATTCGTAAGGACAACATATACATAACGATCAGTAAAAGATAACGTAAATCTACCGCAAAACACACAAGTACATCAATGGCTTCTACGTGTTGGTTTCCGAAATTATTGAATCATTAGATTTCAGGAAGAAGATCGTGTCTACATACCTTTGTTGCCTTTACAACGAAACGTAGAGTTGTATGATTGCATAGTGGTCTAGAATTGTCTATGGGTTGCAAAACATTGTTTTCGGTTGCAAACCGTAGAACATCTAACAATCTCCAATCCTTTATATAGACTTATTAAAAATACTTTCCCATTAAGAAAATTAATAGATTTGAGGTATATAAAAAGAAAATTTTAACCTTCTTTCGGAATACAATCTTCGTTTGGAAAACTACGAGAATAAAATCTATAATTATATTAATAAAATTTATTTATAACATATTCGGCCTCTCTCTTTCTCTTTGTTTTCTCTAAACAATCTGCGCAAATTAATTTTTTTCCTTTTATTTCCTAAAAAAAAAAATCTTCAAAAATTAACATTGTTTCAAAGATTATATAAAATGCCGTGTAAAAGTATTTCACGCTAAATAGGGAATCAATGCCGTGTAAAAAATATTTCTTTTTTTAGGCTAAGAATTTGGCATAAAAATCACAATATGGAAATTAATAAGAATATTCTAAGATTTTGTGTAAATATTTTGGGTATAAATGTATTTGTTATGGAAATTTATAAGATCGAATTCTTTATCTTATAACAAAGTTCTCTAAAATCGGCATTGATTCCCTATTATGGAAATAATAAGTTACATAAAAACTTATTTGGGTTGATTTTTCTTTTGATATGGAAATTCTTGGATTTTTTCTAAAAAGAGAATGTTTTCGACAATTACCCTAAAAATCTTTTAAGATTTCTTTTCCATTAATTTCTCACGAATGAATCTTGTAAAAACCTTTTTTTTTTTCCTTTTTTGGTATATAAATCTCGTAAAAAAAACTTATCTATATGGATGTCCCTTTTACATGGAAATTTTCGTTTTTTTTTCCAAAAAAAAAAAAAAAAACGTCCGGACCCTCCCAAAATATATTGTAGATTTTACGGCTAATCCAAAGGTTCAGATTACATATTCCATTAAAAATTAATGGCCACGAAATGTAAGGGGGCTAACTTTGATTTCGGCCAATCAGGAGCGAGGGTTTCTTTGACCGGCCAATGGGAGGGGAGGTAAACGCAACTCTCGACGTGGTGTGAGAGATGTGGTTGGGTGTTTAGGTTGTTGATGTCCAAAATTATAATGTAGTATTTTCTTAATTGCTTGGATCTTTTACAATAAATAAATGAAGTTATTATTAGAATACGGGCATCCAACTCAAAACCAATTGGCAATGAGTGGAGAGGCCCTAATAGATTATAAACCGCAGGATCTTAAATAACCCAACCATGTGGGACTAATAATCTCAACACGCCCCCTCACGTGTAGCCTCGGCGGGTCTTACAAACACGTGGACAATTAAATCGGGTGACGCGAGTAAAGGTGCGGTCAACTGACTCGACACAAATAGCCTGCCGCTCTTGATACCATATTAGAATACGGGCATCCAACTCAAAACCAATTGGCAATGAGTGGAGAGGCCGTAATAGATTATAAACCGCATGATCTTAAATAACCCAACCATGTGGGACTAATAATCTCAACAGTTATAAAAGATTATTTTATTCCATAAATATGTTTAATTGATTTTTTTTATTTTATCATAAATGTCCAAAATTAATATAGTAGTTTTTTTTTTATTTTCTGGATTTTCAAAATAAATACACGAATTAATATAACAATTTTTTCTAAACAATGAAGGTCGTCCGTCGCGTGTGTCCCACCAATCCACCCTATCTACACCACACATTGCCAGATCAACGAACCATATATAACGAAATTTCATCCGACGAATACGAATGGTTTCTCAATTATCCAATGAGAGCGCGAGGTTACGCTCACCAGCTAATAGGAGGGAGGGTAAGCAGCACCAGTGCTACTTTTATTCTGGAGTGAGAGATGGTATTGAGTTTTTAGGTTGTTGATAAGTTAATTTATGGTAACAAATCAAATTTTTAATTAATACCATATTTTAAGTAAACAGAAACTAAACAAGGAAGACGGAATATAGTTTGAGAACTAGGATATGACCCGTGCCGTAACGGCACGGGGCTATGGGTTGTTTTGGTGTTGGTTTTTTTTTTTTTTGGGAGAATACAATGAGTCGTGAGCGTGTGAAATTTGGGGAATGATAATCTTTCTTAAATGAATTGAAGCTTTGATCGATATTATTAACATCAACAAACTTGAAAACCTAAAGTCTCAAGGAACTCGTAGAAATTCATAGTTTGATAAAATTAACTTGTCGATCGCATTCCAAATTAAAACGCTTTGATTCGGTCATCATTTAAATATATTGTCATTTTGTGCTAAAAAAATCAATGCAATTTTTTTTTTCAAAATTCGAAAAGTTGAATCTGAGTTGGGAACTCTTCTTTCATATCCTTAAAAAGTGTTATATCTGCATTAATTTTTGGAAGCGTTAATTGTTTTCAAGAATGAATATTGATTGTGTGCTTGTATCAATGTATAATTGGCATGTAGATTTTCAATCAACATTTTAGGAATATAAAGAAGGGTCCAAATTAATTCTCATCTTGATTTTACCTAAGACAATGAGTTAGATTTTTAATGAGAATTTATTTGGGTGTTACTCCTCTCATTTAATGTCAAACCGTTACTTTTATTCTAAATAAACGCCCATTAACTTAACTCTTAATTTAATCTTCATTTAATGTCAAACCGTAACTTTTTTTCCTCACTATGTATAAATAATTTAAGATGACCTTCTAAGATTATAACAAATACTCACTTTATAAACCATCAAAGGTTATAAATATGAAGAGATGTAATTTCAAGGTTTATATGATACAAAGATAATCAACAAACATGTACACGACTCTATTCCAACTAAGAGTATGAAAAGTTAAGAAATGTTATTTCTGAAGCCAAAGTTAAGGGGCATAACAATGAAACCGTCATTTTCTTCGTCATTTATTTTCACTCCATGTAAATCCTATAATTTTGGCCTGAAGAAATCAAAGTCTAATTGGAAAATTCCTATCCAGAGAACAAAAAATTGTGTAAAAAAATAGAAATTAAATGGTATGGTATTAAAAAAAAAAACCTAACATAAAAATGAAAATGAATAGATAGCAATCATATTTGATCAATATCTTTTGTCTGCAAATGAAAAAACAAAATTGAGATAACAAAATACAATATTAATGAAAAGAATCAAAGAGAAATTAAACAGATCAAATGGTATGGTATTAAAAAAAGCCTAACAAAAGAATGAAAATGAATAGATAGCAATCATATTTGACCAATATCTTTTGACTGCAAATGATATTGATCAAATGAAGAAAATGACGGTTTCATTGTTATGCCCTTAACTTTGGTCGGTAAATAACATTTCTTAACTTTTGACTGCAAATGTTAACACCCAAATAAATTCTCATTAAAAATCTAACTCATTGTCTTAGGTAAAATCAAGATGAGAATCAATATCTTTTGACTGCAAATGAAAGAACAAAATTGAAATAAAAAAAATAAAATTACTCATGGATATGGTTTTGGCGTCTTGGCTTTCACCACGTTTGGTGAACTTAGCGAAGATACGACTGCTTTCTTGAAAAGATTGAAGAATTGTCTATCCAACCCACGATACAAACGCTAAGATAGACAGTTTTTTATTTCACATAATAGGTCTTGCTATTCAAAAGGGTGTTGGAGCTCCCAAATAAATGGACAATTCCCTTCTTTATATGCCTAAATGGGAGGAATAACTCCCAATAAATGACATTAAATTAATGGGCAATCAATTTAAATTCATTATCTTAGGTAAAATTAATATTATGTGAATTAATCTGGACCCTTCTTTATATGGCTAAAATATAGATTGAAAATCAAATATGTAGCTCAACTGACCATTCTTTATATGCCAGAAATGTAACTGAATAACTTAAATAGGTGCCTCAATCTGGGCCGTTCTTTATGTGTCCAAATTATGGATCTCCGTCCAAATAGAAAAACACCATTGTCTCTTATAATATAGATATTAACTAATTCCCACAAAAAATGCCCCGACTGATGACCGATTATTAATGAAATTAAATTTTTATTTTTTAATTTATTTTAATAATACGTAATGGATAAAGGTTAATTTAATGTTGATGAAATTTGAAAATTTGAATCTAATCATAAACTACGGTACAACTTCTAAAATATAATAGGCTTCAGACCAAGAAACTTTATTATTTTAAAGAGATATTATATTATCGATAATATAATAAATTATTATTTTATAGTTAAATAATATATTATTAGTATATAGAATAATTAATAGCTTGGAGGTTAAATAATAAATGTAGATCGTAAATATAATATCGAATAATTTTATTGAGATATTATATTATTGACTAATTGCAATAAGAATACAACCACTTCAAGTATCAATCACAGTTCAACACTTTTTCTTGCAATACAACAATGTGACTCCAGATCTTCTGAGTGCATAAAGAATTATTAGGGATGAAATACAACTTGATTTGAATTTTTAAGAAAACCAAATCAATATTGAATCATATTTGGAGAAAATTTAACATTTATAAAATTTATATTTTATTTTTATAGTAGCATTATTATTTTGTATATTATTTGGGACCTATTAATGCTTAAGGGAAACTTTTGAAATGTATTATTTTATGATTTTATCTAATTTATTATTTTAGCACTTAGGGCCCGAGTCGGGACCAGAAAATTTTATTATTTTAAAGAGAATATTATATTATCGAGTATTACTTTAAAGAAGTTATATTGTATCATTTTTAATCGTAGATTTCATGTTTTGGGCTGCAAATATATGCCATCTTAATGATGGGTTTATAGAAGAGAGAAACCAAATTTGGGTTCCTCAGAAATTTCCACAATAGAAAATCATGAAAGAATTTCGATATTTTTTTCAATTTCGATATATTTTTCTTAATATCATTCATTCCATATAAAAAATTGTGACCAAAATAACAAAATTTTAGATATATTTTAAAAGAATCCCAAAAAATAAATTCCGGGTGTATATGGGAGATTTATCATTTTTGAATATTCTAAACATGGAATCCGTTATTTTTTTGTAAAAGAAAATTTACTAAAATAAAATCAAATAATTCTAACTATAGAAATGCTATCTTTTTTTTTTGAAATAAATATTGTAAATATTTTCTTGAATACAATCCGTGCATAAACGCTAACAAAATCATTTTTTGGAGGTTTTTTTGGTAAATACAAAATTAATTCCTAATACCTCCGAGTAATTTTCTATCTTATTACAAAAGATACTTTTTTTTGTCAAGCTCGGTGTGTCTTTTTTTTCTCTATAAAACCTTCAAGCAAACCCAAAATCTCATTGTTTCGGTACGCTTCTGTCCGTCAGCTTGAGCTTTTTTTCTTTTCCCTTTTTTTTTTGATCGGTAGCTTGAGTTTTTTTTTAATTGGGGTTTGTTGTCTGCATGCTTGCATTAACATAGTTTCTGATCGATGGTTGTGGTTTTGTTTGCAGATCATCAGATCATCATAAGCAACATTGATCGAGAATCGTAATCGACGCGTATACCATGAAGGTGAATCCGTTGTATTTCGTTCTATAATTCGAACGCTATCGTATTTCATCCTGCATGCAATACAGCTATTCACGTTTTTTTGGTTTGTATGGTTTCGAGTTTCCTATATATATTAAAATCTGTCTTTTAAAGGAATTTAGTTTCCATGGATGGTGTGCTTTGTTTATCCATCCATCTATCTTTCTTTCTTTGTGCTTTTGCAAGTTGGTGCATTTTTTTTTTGTTTTTTGGTTTCAGATTTGAGATCACCATCTGTCTATGGTTGTTGTTGTACATCACAATATTATTGCTAAGGTTTGGTCGTTTATGTTTTTCTATTTCTCTCGGTTTAAGGTTTTGTTAACGGATTCATCCGTTCTTTATTTTGGTTGTTTTTGTTTTGCGTGAACCTCAAAAATGTGAAAAGTGGTTGCGGCAGTGGAAACTCACGAGTATTGATACAGTTATTCTAGAGCTGTGGTCATAATTTTGTTTTGCATAAATTTCAAAGTTGTGATCAATGGCTACGGCAGTGGGAGCTTATGATTATTGACATCGGTTATTTTGGAACTATGTGGCCATGAAAATATGTAAGGTATAGAAATTAAGGTGAAATACTGTTTTTTTTTTTTTTTGTTGTTGTTGTTGATTTGTTTTGAACCCTTTGTTATTTGATATGGATGTAAGTTTGAAAGTGTGTTTGATTAGGGATAATCGCTCCGGCAATAGAATGAGTTGAGTTTGAGATGAAACCTAAACATTTCTCATCTTATTGACAGGGTTCTCACGACCAAATTTTCCACTAGACATGCTCTAAAAAGTTGCTAGCGGTATTGATAATAGTAGTGATGCAGGTCTTGAGCATGCACACACTGTCCACAGTGGTGACGAAAGGTATGATGTATAGCCAATTGGTAATTATATGCAAATATGGGATGGGGATTTATGCTCGGCATGGGTAACTGTATATGAGCTGAAATTTGTATCCAATTGAGTTTATTTATGTGAAGAAACACAAAAGGATTTAACTTTAAAACTTTGCTAATAACATTTGTTTTTTTTTTTTTTTTATGGTTTTTGCCTTTACTCATCAAGAAGAACTCTGCTAATGTGTTGAGCAAAATACTTAAGCAGTTCTTGAATAAAATACTTCACCTATTTGTTATTTCAGTTTTGTGTGCTGGTTCTAAGTGGTAATTGATTGTTTAACCTTATTACGTTTTTAATTCGTAGCCAACGTTAATATGAAGACGCCAGAGAGTCCTTCCACTTTGATATGATTTTACTTGACAAAAATGTAAGTAAATTACTGTGGTTTATAAGTATCTCTTAGTGTTTCTATTGGAAACAACTAATCGGACAAAGGACAGGGATATAAATGCATGCCGTCATTCAAGTGATCAATACAAAAATCACAAACTTAGAGGGCATTATGTCACACTTCCTGATTTACAACTTCCTGGGTAAGTGGAGACATCTTGCGGAAAATCGTAGGTTATATTTCACTGATCAAAGTATCAAACAAATGTTGTCGTAGAGACTAGAAGCAACAGAGATGTATCTATGCACGGATTCATTACTTCCCCAGGGTGAAGTAATAACGGGTTGGTATTGATGAGACTTAACAACCATAATACCAATGACCACCCACTGTATTCTCAGGCATACTTTAAGGGACAGATGATCGTTGTCCAATGAAAATACCAACGACTTCATGCTATATTTTCAAGAAGCACTTCATCACAAACCAACCCGTCTCCTTACTATAGATTCCGTTAATTTTCTTAAAAAACCAATTTGGTTTTCTAACTCCGTTAATTTTTCCCAGAGATATATCTATGCACAGACACCTAACTAATTGGTTTTCTAATTAATTTTCTTTTGGTTTCCCTAAAATCTAATAATGTACAGTGGCGCATATCACATAGATCGCCGAAGAGACCTTATACGAGATTGGTTGGAAACTAAGGGTTTGATTAATTTGATAGGATCCAATACGAGTACCATAGAATCAAATTTCGAGCGTGTGAAGATTGGCATAAAAACTAAAACAGAGTGAAAAAAAAGATGAAAAAAAGAAGATAAAAGCCTGGCGAGATTGGGGTATACCCAGATTAATTGAGGTATACCCAATAAGACAAAATAGGGTCATTTTGAAGTAAAAGAGGTCACCCCTTAACCATATATTTTCTAAATGGCTAATATACCCTTGTTTAATTAACACTAAAAATCTGATTAGGTTAATTAATTGAGTTTAGATTAAAACTTTTCAAATTATGAATTTGAGTAATGAAATTTTTGATTGAACTTTGGGAAGTTTTTGATGAAAAAAATTGTTTTGAAAAAATCTTTTGGAACGGAAATGAAAGCACACTACCCAAACACTTTTAAAGAGGGGATTGGAAAAAATTTGTTGTATGAAATAATACTCAAAATTAGATCACAAATCAACACTTTCAGATTCGAAAAGTATGCAAAGTCAAGCAAGGTCGACGAATGAAGATCATCCGACTTTATATTTTTTAACACACAGAGACGACAGAATAAATTTATTAGTCGGCAAGGTCATCAAAAAAACCACGATCGTTGAAAATACACCCTATTTGTTGAGAAAATATATTAATTGGCAAGGTCTTCAAAAAATACCATGCCTTTTTGTTGAAAAATTTGTTAGTCGGCAAGATCTTCAAAAATACCCTGCCAATTTGTTGAAAAAATTCTGATCGCCATGGTACATTATGAAAAGTCGGCAAGATATGCATGTTACGACCTTGCCGGTAAAAAACACATAAATCACAATTTTCGATTTTTAACGTAATATAACAATCAAATCACACAACACAATGATGGGTTTGAGTTTAAACATCACTTATAGTCTTCTTTAGAAAATCAAAGTTGAAGATTTTTATATGGCTTTGGTTGATGGAAGATGCAGATGAAGAAGAAGAAGAGAAGATTAAGAGTTGTTTAGTTTTTTAATTTTAGGGTTAATGAAATTAAGAAATGATTTTTTTTTTTAAGATTTAATTAGTTCAAGGGTATTAAAGTAAAATCCCCTTTTATGAAAATGCCGACTAGGTCCCCTTAAAACTAGGTCCCCTTAAAATCTGGGTATACCCCAATCTCGCCAGGGATAAAAGTGGGTTGCATTTAGTTTTATTATAGTTTGTATTTAGTCACTTCCAATTAAAATGAAGTCCAGTTGTATATAAAGAAATTCTAAACCACGTTGAATATATACTTACATGCCAGCCAGGTCATGAACTGCGATTGGAAGTGGGACCATCAATGATTCTATTCTTGAAAGACCTTAGGCTAACCCCTATGGGTTAGATATCTAGCTGCTAGATTGGCCATCCACGTCAGCATGAGCAACCTCTTAAGTCCTATGGGATGGCGAATCTAGCAGAGAAACGCTGAATGGTTCAGCGTTTTGGTTACTTTTTGAGCGCCGAACTGTTCGGCATTTCCTTCTCTCTCCTACTTTTACTCCTTCTCTCTCCACCTTTTCCTCCTCTCTCCACCTTTTCCTCTCTCTATGAGAAAAAAACTCTATAACGCTGAATGGTTCGGCGTTTTGGTTACTTTTTGAACGCCGAACGGTTCAGCTTTTGAAACTAGCTGATAGTTGGACTACGAGCACTTGCTAGGAGAGAGAACTATCAACTATCAGTGTTAATTTTTTTCCCACACTTTTTTCATGATTTGCAGCACTTTTTGGCCAATCTAGCAGTTCAATCTAGCCCATACGAGTTAGCCTTAGCAGGGAAAAAGTATTTGTTTATGGCACAAAGGTAACTACAACACGGCTAAAAGAGCAACAAATAGATGACGTAGAAGTGCTAACTAGAGATGATGTCGGGAAGAGAGCACTAATACAACAAAAAGTGATGGAAATGAAAATCAAGGGACACATATCCTACACAATGTTGGATTCTACTTGGGATCAGGAGCTTTTGATGACTAATGAAAATCATTATTATGAAGGCAGATTTCCTGGTTAGTCCTGGTTAGAGTCGAAATGCCAGATTCTCTTTACTAGGGGCGGAGCCGAGAATTACGATATCCGGTGCAAAAATTTGTTATGGCCTTATAGGTTCAAAAACAAGTTTTAAGAGTGCAAAAAAACAAAGATAGGCTTATATATTAAAGGAAAAAAAAAAACAAAAAATTCATATTGGGTCTAAAATAGGCTTTGGAGCCAGCTGGGCAAGGGGCGCAAGTGCACACCCTTGCAATGGGCTAGCTCCGCCCTTGCTCCTTACTATAGATTTCGTTAAGGCGTGAACATCGTTTTGTTGGCTTTTCCCTTTTAAGCTTTGAAAGTTCTAAGCCATCTTTTTATTCATTAAGCTTTTGAACCAATCAAAATTTATGATTATGTAAAAAATAAATATATATGGTATTTCAAAGGCACTTATGGACCATCGAAATTAAAATTATTGTTATCAAGAAAAATGATTTACCAAATGGGTATATAAAGATCATTTTGCGTAAACACAATTTTAGATATTATCATCAAGCAATCATATTTTCCAGTTTGTTTTTATATGGCTAAATTAACCAAAAAAACTAACGAAGTACGTTATACCAATTTTGTAGCCATAAATGTAAATTATTATTGTTCAATTTTAGTCCAAACCTACACCTTATTAGATGTACTTAAGCCTAAGAATACCATTTTATTTTAAAATAATCCAGGTTTGGGCATTAACTGTTTCCAACATGTATGTGTCCTTTGTTTGTGCGTCACGTGTATTTTGGAATCATTGTATTATGTTCTAATTAATTATCAATGCAGGAAAAACACTCTGTTGTAAACAAATGTAGTACTCTTCTGTAAGGTAAAGGTAGTTAGTTTGGTTGAAGTAAAGGATTGATATGACATGACCTACAACAAAAATGTAATGGGAAAAATCGTATACAATGATAATCAGTCGTACTGTGATGGATGCAAAGCTCTGACATAGTAAACTAAACCGTTGTACTACACAAAAAAAGTTTAACATAAAAAAATAATGTGAGATATGAACAATTATGCATACAGATATAAATATATCTCAAAGTGGTGGGTAACACTTCCGATGTAGTCTTCCTTGTGGAAAAAGAAGAGTTCATGGACTGCAACATCTAGGAGCATTGTAAGAAGGTATTCAAAATCAGTTATTCTGATAACTACTACCTTCATCGATTATAGCAACATTATATATATATATATATATACTCTGGTACATTACGATGGTTTGATGGATAAGACATATTTATTCGATGTGTTGTTTTTAGGGTTAATATAGAAACTGGATCAAACAAATTCATGATCTTGAAGGTTTACTGCCAAGACATAAAGAAGTTGGAAGAATGTTAAGATGAAGTTCCTTTTAATTGCAGTGTCTCCTCTGAAGTTTATATTTGTTTTAGCCCTTTTTTTTTTTTTCTTGCACACCAATAAATATATTAGGTTAGATTATATTACCTTATTGATTCTTTTACCAGATTTTTTTAAACATTTTTGTTTTTATTACAGTTAGTTTTAAAACATGGATCATTGTTCCATACAGAAAGAAAATAGACCCGTGCATAGCACGGGTGATAAACTAGTTTTAATTATAATTATAAAACCTATATTAATACAATACTAAAACTAGCTCTAATATACAAATTTATTATTTTGTTTATCTTTTCATTTTCTCTTAATTTTATCTATTTACTAAAATAAATTAAGTGACTCTATTTCCACCCATAGCCTTCCTAGTTCAAGCAACCCACCTAGGCTAAGGCCAAGGAACAACAACCTAAATAACAAGCTACAGGGTATAACCCAACCCGAAACGCTAAATAAAAATACTGGGTATTACAGAAACTCTTTCAAACAAAGTTGCAGAACCTACCCAATCTTAGTAAATCCGACTAGAATCTAAGTGATCGGGGAAGAATCTCAAGAATAACACTCTATGAATCACCCGGCCAACATGAACAAAATAAAGTTCAACCCTCTCAAAGTAGGTGACTCTCTATCAAACATATGATTGATTAATTGTTTTCTGATTTCTTATCAATCTTAATTTGATTAATAAAGTAATGTTGAAAGCAAAGAAAAGGGGTGACTAAAATTGAAGTTAATTGGAGGATTATCATTCTAAGAAGTGGGTTTGATGAAGGGTCTAGTTAGAGGAACTAAATGCGTACAGAATAAGCCTAGAGACAACAACACAAGTTGATGAATCTGAAAATCATGAATTAAAGGGAAATATTAAAGATGATGGAAGGAGAAATATCAAAGGGAACCAGATCGCTATCCAAGATTTTTACATTATTTAATTTAATTTAATTTGCATTTTTTTGTTGCAGCAAATGGTTATTTCATGTCTCGGTGATTGATTGAGTCAACTCAGATTTTTGATGTGTGTGTTTATTGATATAACAGGAGCAAGTTCCTTCTTATTCACTGAATACCAGTATGTTGGAGTTTTCATGGTTGCATTACTGCTCCAGTATGATAGTCAAAACTTGAGTATTACCCAAAACCTATTAATGCTTTATTTTGTTTGGAATACTATCAAGAGCATTCATGGCTGCTTTTGTGCCACTTGAAAACTCCAGCATGGTCGATGCTAATTTCACGATAAGAACTTTGGAGTTCGACCTGCACATTTGTTTAGGCTTGCTGCTTTGAAATAAATTAACAGTCTACGGAATACATGGACAATATTTTAACAGTCTATGGAATACATGGACGGTATTTTAACAAGTGCACAAAAAACCAAAGAAAAGTACACAAACCGGGACAACCAACAACCAATCACCAACGAGATTCAAATACAGTGGTAGTTCTAAAACTAGCTACAACCATCCAAAAACAAAATCAAATCAAATGCAAAAAGATTTAACAACCTTCAAAACAGAGAAGGCATTCATGAATCACCTAATTAATATGATCATTATTTAAAATCATTACACTGAAGCGACAACCCGTAATTGAAAAAAACAATTCTAATATTCAACATTTCCATCTTTCCTTAATAAAATTTGTCATCGCTAATAAAATTTGTCAAGTTTCATATTTCTCAATACAAGTTTATACAAACCCCAAATGTTTTCATTGATAATTTCATAAGCCTCTGCGAATTTGAATTCGCGCCCTACAGATGCAGCATATGCAAGAATTGAAGCTTTTGTATCCATATTGAAGCCCCTCATTGCTTATTTATGTACCAGACCATCATATATTGAGACGATAAATACCATTACAAGATTCATGAGTTTATTATAATCTGTAACAAGGTCTCCTCGAAGACATGAACTCAAACAAATATGAGAGTTTTATCTGTAGTCTAATTCTGTTTCTGAATCGCCAATCTCCATCATATCCGTCAATCTCTCCTGGCATGAGAACATAACAGGTTCAAGAGAAGAAAAGACAACACATTGTACACCTATAAGTTTTTTGTATTATATGCATACAAATTTCATGTTGCGTGCTAATACCTCTACTCTTATGAGGCTAAGGCCTAGGACTAATCGAAGATGATCACAAATTAAAGAGGCGTTCAATTTCCTGAATTGCATTCACATAGTGTATACATGCGTGAATAAGGTACTATATTTAAATGGATGTCATGCTATTTAAATGGATGTCATTCCCGCAAGATGCTACACAAGATAAAAATTCTGCAAAAATTAATAAAGTTTGACTTACAAGAAAGCTAGCAATGGAACCCAAAGCAATACTTCTAAATCTTCCCAAATATGAACCAGAAAGAAAAGCACAAAAAATAGCTAAAAAAATTGATGAAGTTATGACCACATGGACAAAATAGTTACCCCAGTAGCACTACTATAATGGTACTCATTCATCAAATACAAAATCAAATTTGGTTGAATCCCATAACTTGCTACTTTCTCAAATGCAACACACGGATTATCACAAATTGTTCCATCAAATTTCACTCAAGTCACTTTAAAATCAAAACTTTTTTTTCTTTATCAACAGAAACTCAAAATTAATGATAAATAAGGAACTTTTACTTATGATGAAAGGAATGGTTATTAGGTCACCCTTTTTACTTATTTCTCTTTTACGTGGGTTTCTTGATTCTGAGTTTTCTCCACTAGTTCCATTTTCTCCTCCTTTGCTTCTATGTAGCTCATCTTTCTTTGAGTTTGCAATTAGGGTGTTGGGAATTTGAGGTTGAAATTTATTCATGAACTATCACAAATTCGTATAAACATAAAAAAAAAATCAATTTCTGAAAGAAACAAAAATTCTAAATTTTAGGAAACAACAAACCCTCTTCTTAGCAAGGATAAGGGATAATCCTCCAATTAACTTCGATTTTAGTCACCCCTTTTCGTTTCCTTCAACATCACTTGATTAATCAAATTAATGTTTGATAACGAATTAGAAGACAAAATCAATCATTAGTGTCGTAAAGAATTACTTACTTCGAAGGTTGAACTTTGTTTCCTGTTAGGCGACTCATAAAGAGTGTTCTACATCAACTTCTTTAACAATCATTTAGGTTCTAGCCAGATTTTTTAAGGTCGGAAATGTTATGCAAATTTGCTTCAGAGAGTTTTGATATTTTAGGAGAAATAAAAAATGATATACGACGATAGAAACTAGAGAATAAAAAAAGTTTCCTTGTTTTAGGGAAGTTACAATTTTCGTATAAGCAGTTAGAGTTTTCTTTATCAAAACAGTTTGAAAAAAAATATATTGTTGAAACCAGGACGTGTCGAAAAGAGAAGAGGGGCCCCATACTTGGAGTATGTAGCCGGACCACATCGTAGCCGGGGCGTATTCAGATATGCAACTCGTTTTCTTGATAGGCAAAAACCGGAAACCTTTCAATCACTTTTAAATCAAGTCCTCCTTTCCTTGTTGATGTTCCTGTAGTAACATTATCATTAAGGTGACCTCTAATACGTCTTTGCTCATTAAGAGATTTTTTTCCAAATAAAAATAATACAATAAACAACCATTAAGATTATCCCACAAACGTATGCGACCAATTAAGTTTGATTATCAATGTAAAGTTTTGGAATCCATGAATTACCCTTGTCGCTTTGAGAAGAGTTATATGGCAGTAATGAAAGTGTTAGTACGCATTAACTAATAGATGTACGACCATGTGCACATTAACGATCAACATGTGTACATCAATGTGCACATAAAAAGTTAACATGTGTACAATTATGTACACATTAAGAGTCAACCCTAGATATTTAGTATGGTGTTGGTAAGCTAATCATTAACTGAAAAGCCAGATAATAAACGAGAAAGTTGAATGTTACCTAGGATTTCGCAAATATCAGGCACCAGCCCTCTCCAAGAAGAATTTTTTTGGTAACATCAAAATTAAGCATATTCAAAGTATAACGCTTTCTCCTTTCTAATCTAGAAATTATATGGTATAGAAAAGTAAAATAGACATTTAGTATCAAGCTACAATGGCCTAATCCATTACTATCCCCAGTATCTCATTTCAAATAACATATACCACTAAATTTACAAAATGAATTATACACAGATCTGTAAACTCACAAAATACATCCACTTCTATAAGGGAACCTTAATTTCAATGAGAGCATTATTATGCTGCCTTTTCCCAGCATCCAGGGTGGCTTTTAGGTTAGAAAGACGTCATAAAACCTACATACATGGTTAATGCAAACTTCCTTCAGTACTTGGATCCGTTGGACGAGGTCTTTACCTATTCATGGGGCACCGTGGCAATGACACATTTGATGGCGGAGATGATAAGGGCCTCTAAGGCGGTTACAAACCAATTCGTTGGGAATTTCACTCTACTCCAAGTACTTTTTTTTTAAAAACTTATGTTCTTATTTATATTGTTCACGTGTATCCTTATTATGTATTTATAAACAAAATTTACTAACTTTTATATGTATCATTTCAAATTTGTATAGGTGTGGGCTTATGAACATTTCCCAATATTGTTCAAGGAGCACCCCTTCTTGAAGTTTAAGCCCGTTGTTGACCCCCAGGAGCCTAGAGCAAAGAAATACGAGTTCAACGCCCATCCGAAGCCCGGTAACAATGGTCGACTGATATAAATGAGATTGGCTATTGACGCGATGACTACCAAGGATGTTGTGTTCGACCCCTACAAGAAGGCTAGAGAGAACCGTCAATACACTTGGTTTTATAACGTTGCATTATACCAAGGTCCTTTGTTCCACCCAAAGGGATACGTTATGGCTGATCCTCGACGTGTGATGCGGCAAATTGGATTTGAGCAATTACCTAGTATCATGACAACCTCTACTGAAAGGTACCTTATTGATTATTCTCATTGCATGTCAAGTTCCACAAGGTTGAGAGTAGAGTATGATCCAACTCCCGAACCAACACACTGGAGGGATAGGGAACCACGTCGTTTGGTAGATACTACTAATTGGGAGGTTGCGAACAACGGTGATGAAGTTGAACCAACCTACATTCGTGATTATTTGGAATGGTCACATCCACTTGTTGTGCGGCTTGAAGATGTCCAAGTTCCACCCCATAAAAACCCTCCCGTTCAACTCCTATAGCGGCACCACCTACGATGAGCCAACTTAATAAGACCGTTGGATTGCTAGTAAGTATTTTTAATTGCTTACTCGTTCAATGTACACATAATTTTATATTATCATATATATACTAATTATGTGTTGTATGTATGAAACTAGCGGCGTCGGCTTGGCAAGTTGAAGAAGATGTTAGGTTGCAAGTACTCGGGAGGAGAGGTGTTATCCCTTGAAGAGATGAAGGAAGTCGTGGAAAAGCTTGATAAAATTGAAGAAACCGACCGTAGTGCAAGAGATTTGTTCGGGGAAACGAGGAATAGAGTGGCCCAAAAGAAGCAAAGGACCATGTGATTAGCTCTTCAGTTGTGTTTCCTTCATTTGGATGGTGGTTGTTACGTCTTGAGCAATTTCTAACTTGTTTTCGTTTGTAGCTCATGGTTTACTCTTTAGTAGTTTGGTTTGCTTTTGGTTTATGATTCGTGGGTTAAGAACATTTAAGCACGATCCAGTTTGTTTTTGTGAGGTTGAACATGTTTAAATTTAAATTTGTAGTGAATTGTTATATTTGCAAGTTTTATTTACAAAACTTGCTGGCATGGAAAAGGTTACTAGGACGCCGGTACAGGTTCCGGCATGCAAGATTATAACGATTCTATGCCGATCACTGGTACCGGCACAAAAATTGGTCACTGGAATAGGAAGATTAAAAATTCCATGTTCCTGTATAGATATAGGTAGGTACCGGCATGAAAGCATTATCTAAATCCATGCCGGTCACAAGTACCGACAAAGAAATTATTCTATATAACCATACCGGTATATGAAGATTAAAAATTCCATGTTCCTGTATAGATATACCGAGGTACCGGCGTGGATGCGCTATCTAAATCCATGTCGGAATTGTATTTTTTTTTAAATTTCATTTTGGTTACAAAATCGGCACTCTAATCTTGATTGATTCAATGCCGGAACTCTGTTGTGATAGTTCTTCACGAACGCTTTCTTAATTCATTCCTAAGTAATCTATTACATTGGATTAGAAAATTAAATTAAAACATATTAAACGACATGGAATGGATTAAATTTGGTTATAGAGGATCTCATAATCTATTTCCATCCCTATTCAACAATTGCGGAGCCTTTGAATCTTTCGCGTATATCTTCGAAGACATCGTCTGGAATCTCGGTGTCGAGGACCATCTTAATTGGTTCATCTTCTCTTTCATCATATTCCTTTCCCTTCATATAACATCTATCAATAGGCTTGCATTGGCCCTTGTGGTTTTCTCTTGACTCTACTAGTTCAACAACTTTGTCAAACCATTGAAACTCATCGCACTTTGGGTGATTCAAACACCTTAGAAACATTCTTCATTTTTAGCGTCATCGGTTTTTGAAATCCAAAACCGGAGTGTGCCATCACAGCTTCTACACTTTGAATAAATAAAAGAACAATCCATGGCTAGATGATTAGGTGACTTGCAAATTTGACACTTGCAATGATGACTCTGTAAGAGAAAATTATATTAGTTGTGCGTCATAGTATTGAACATTATATTGTTAGTAAATCTACTTACTTTGCAAATAGAGGTAGATGATGAATCCCCTATCCCTTCTGAAGCTTTAACCGTGCTTGGTATCTTGAGAGAATGATTTTTGTTATTTGGTGTGTGGTTGGTGTAGATTTTTCCAAAGGAATTGGGGGGGGGGGGGTATTATATAGAAATGAATCCCCAACGGTCTTATTTTTCAAAAAACTAGCGGTGTTTTTTTGAATTTAACAGATGCCGGCATAGTCGTTATTATAGATTGAGTGCCGGATCGGAGTACCGGCATTTAAAAGTTTTTTCAAAACCATGCCGGATTTGGTTGCATATTTGGCCCAATCTCTCGTAAAGAAATTAGTTTATACCTAAGCATTGTCGTCTTATAATAAAACATGCCGGAACTTGATGCCGGCATTTTATTTTACGATTATTTTAATGCCGGATTTGGTGATTTTCAAACATAATAGCCGTTGACGTTTTTCTCTATATAAAGAGATTTTCCGGCGTGGTATATAATTTACTGACAATGCCAGAAGAATAAAGTGGAAAAGAGCCGTTATGTCCTCGTCTATTTAAACGAATGGATACACCCATTGCACTTGATACCTCAAAAGAAAAAAAAAACAACGTTAGATCCAAGACATCTCTCTGATGGATTATCAATCACCAACTACCAAGTTCATCAATTCCCTCGAAAAAGAAAAACGTATGAGGAACATATTGTGCCTTCGCAATAGGAAATCAATCATCAACCACCACCAACTCCGGTTGCCACAATACTAGAAAAACTAAGAAGGAAGGAAGAAACCACCAAGTCAATTGCCGCAATGGAAGAAGAGATAATTAAGAGGAAAAGAGAAGAAAAAGAGGAAGCAAAGCTTGAACATTATCGTCAAAAACTAGCTAAGATTGAAGCGGATGTTGAGGAAGCGGATAAACGTCAAAAACAAGCTAAGATAGAAGCGGATGTTGAGGAAGAAATCCAGTGGATTAAAAACTACTACATAGTATCGGATTTGCCGGAAGATCACCGCCCTTCGGATATTTTTTGGGGTCTAGTTAGGACTGGTTCTTCCATGAATAACTTGTTGGACTGTAAGAAATGCAGAATAGAATGCAGTAATATTGTTGTACGCAATCGAACAACTGCACTCATCAAATTATGTCGCAAATACAACGAGTTTCTTGCAAGATATAAAGGGAATAGGTATGAAGCTCAAGAATCATATTTCAAGTGGTTCAAAGAGCCTTTTAGGCATTTTGAAGCTGCTTTGTTTCTTGAATCTCGTTCCGAGAACTGATGTTAGTTGCAATTGGCTTGAGATGTTTCATTTTATGTGTTACGTTGTTTACGTGTTTAATGTTTTTAGTTTATTTCCTTACTATTAATATGAAGGCCATTTTGGGTCGGTTTGTTTGCTTAAAACCTTGTGGTGGCTCGTTAACATAATACAATACCGTCACAATTGAGTGTCAAGATAGTGTTCCAGAGTTAAATGTAGCAAGACAGTGTTCCGGCGTTAAATGTAGCATGTATGTGGTGCCGGAATTCTGAGGCTTGTTACCTTTTATAATTAAAAAAAGAAACAACCAACTCTAACTCCTTATTGTTCTCCATTGTAACTGTCGCACCAATTATCCCCCATTGTAACTGCCACAAACTTCCTCATTCCATTTATTTGGTTCTTTATTTGACGGTTACAAACTCCATTACCACATAAAATGGAAACGGTTCCATCTTTCTATTTTTTTTGTTTTCACTTAGCAATTCCAAGAGAACTTGTAAAACCCCTAAACTCCATTATTTGGTTTCATCTTCCAAACCAAACTCATTCAATTCTTCAAACCCCAAGAAGAATGGGTCCTCGCAAACCTCCTGAAAAACCAAAACCTAATCCTCGTGGTAAATCGAAATCAGAAGCATCTATTGAACAAGATATAAGTGATGATGAGGAAATAACAGAGATGATGAGGTAAGTCATGTCTATGTTTATTGAAGCATTCTTAGGGTTTATTTCATAATATAAAAAACACAAATTGAAACTTGCATGATTATTATAGTGAAATTATAGTGAAATTAAAATTGAATTGAGTAAATTGAAATTGAATTGAGTGAATTGAACTTCCAATATTGAGTGAATTGAAATTCCAATTTAGTTTATATCCCCTTTTATTGCATGCAAGTTATTAGAAAAACCCTGAAAAATCGTAATGTTCACTAGCCATGCCGGTATTGTTTACCCTATTTTGTTAAATTTCTGTAGACAATTCTCTTAATACCGGCATGGGATTTCATTTACATACGATGTCAGAACTTGTAAACCGGCATAAAACTCATTTAGTATACAATGTCGGGATAAGTGCCGGCATACTCGTTATGTTCATCGACCATGTCGGTGTTTGTTTCCTTATTTTTTTTTAAATCTCTGTAACGATTCTTTTGATACCGGCATGGTATTTCATTTACATAAGATGCCGGAAATGATAAATCGGCGTAAAACTCATTTAGTATACAATGCCGGGATTAGTGTCGGCATACTCGTTATGTTCATTTACCATGCCGGAAATCTGTTTCCTTATTTTTTTAAAACTCATTTTGTTAGTAGGTCAAAAGCTCCAAAAATGAAGAAAGGAAAGGGAAAAGTTGTTGATGAAGAAAAACCTAAGTCTTCTCGATCTCGACGTAGTAGATATGATCCGGAACGTCGTAAGCTCACGATCAGGACAATCCGGAGGAGGGTGACACAAGCGGCGATGATGTTTGCTCGGTGGAGAATTATGTACCTCCCGATGCGGTGGTGGCTCATCCTCACATGGCTTAGGACAACCTGGAGTTGAAGACGATGACAAAGATGAAAAGAAGCCACCAAAGCACCTCCCAAAACTATATGACATGATTCCAGAACGCAGTGATAGCAAACACTGGGGTCAGCTGAGAGATCCCAAACTTTTATTTGACTACAAGGACTCCTGGGCTCGTTGGATCTATTCAACTTATGTAAGACGTTTGCATCTTGTTATTATATTGTTTATATATGATCAGGTGAATTGAAGTTTGTTTGGTGTGTTTTTATATGACCACAAGAAAGCCTTTTGTGTTGCCGCCATCAACAAATAAATATATGGGTATTGGACGGGGAGTGTCTGGAGGTTCAAGCGGCAGTAAGAGCATCTTGGTTGTATCCGGCAGTAGAATACTATGTGGCCACTGATCAAGTGACGACAAATTGCTTCTTGGAGAGGTTTAATGCTTCGACTGACACCATGCATTTTCCTTTTGGCGAGATGACCATTATCCCTGAAGATGTCCAAAGAATATTGGGTTTAGAGATCCGAGGAAAAGCCGTTAACAAAGATGACGACGGTAAGATCCTAGAATGGTCCAAGATATATATGATCTGACTAAAAAGTTGTTTGGTTGGGATGAGGAAACGACAAAAGCAAATATGTACGTGAAAAAGAATACCATGACAAAGACTATTAAAGTCGTTAAGCTCAAACAGTTGTTTGAGAATACGATGGGAAAGGAATTGAATGCCGAAAAAATTCAGCAAACTAGCGCTGCTTATCCGTTGTTCCTCTTGGGCATCGCAATATTCCCCGACTCTAATGGTAACTTGGTGCATATGAACAACTTACAATACTTGGATCCCTTGGAGGAGGTTCATGACTACTCATAGGGCACTGCTTTCTTGGCACATTTTTTGGTGGAGATGCGTAGATCTTCTAAGGCGACTTGCCGTCAATTTAATGGGAATTTCACCGTATTACAGGTAATGTGAACTAGTTATTTTGTTTTCCAATTAGTTCTTTTCTTATACATACATTTCATTGGAACGATCTTTCATTTGCGTAGGTGTGGGCTTATGAACACTTCCCAACATTGTTCAATGAGTACAAATATTTGGATTTGTCAACGTATGGTTTGGATCCACGGACTCCTATAGCCAAGAAATACGTTTTCGACAATAAATCGAAGCCCAACAACAGAACTCGGTTACTCACCATGAGGGAGGCTTTGGAATCTATCGCTGTCCAAGATGTTGTGTTTGACCCATATAAGAACGAAAGAGGAGTTCACTTTCCAAGGCATGACAATGTAGTGTTTTACAACGGACCATTGTTTCATCCAAAAGGATTTGTTATGCATAACCCTCTCCGTGTGATGCGCCAACTTGGGTACAAACAGAAAACACTTAAGGGTGAATCTGATGCCAAATTCTCTCATGTCTTACCTCAATGCGTATCAGGTGAACAACATACGCTGGTAGTTTACAAACCAACTCCTGTAGTTGCACATTTGAATGAAAGGGAAGAATAACAACTGGACAGGGCTGTTGGGAATTTGCGGAAAACGGTTATTAGTCGGAACCAAGCTTCCTCAGAGGTCATTGGAGGTACTCACATCCTTATATTGTACGCCCGGCCAACGAAACAGTGCCTCCACAAGCTGAAACTCTTAAAGAACCTATTGCACCCGTACTTCAAAAGACTCTCCTTTTGTTGGTACGTAATTCTGGTTCACTTCCTATCGTTTGAATGTATACCTATAAACTTATAAAAGATAACGTACTAATGGAAATATATAACAACAGCGTTCGCGGCTAGGAAAATTGGGAAACTTAAAATCTTTCGGATCCGGGTGGTTATGTTGGCCAAACCACATCGTACAATCACATTCATTTTCTTTGTCTCTTAAATAGAATACAAGCTTAAAGGGGCAATTATATCCTTCCTCGTATGAGTCTTGTATACCCTATTAGTATTCTTTTCATATACATAACCCTTTCTCTTATGGCTATTCTTCGCCTTGTATTTCCCACTTCTCTCGCAAACCATCTCAAAATGCCTATTTGAACCTTGGGTATTCCTCACCAACACACACTTGTTCTTAAGAGACGTCTCTTTTGCCCAAGCAATTGCTTCCGCTGGAGATTTAATTCCCTTACATTAGGACAACAATGGAAGATTATAAGGTTCATTATAAGCAATCCCCACATAACGTTCTAAAAACTAGGTGAAAAGTATTGTTTGGTAACATACCGGAGGCATCTTATAATATTCGGACGTATCCGGACCAAGCGGTTTGGAATTTGTTGGATCAATGTATGTCACAATCTAAGGAATAAATGAAAATAAAATTGAATTAGTTCAAAAAATAAATAAATTACCATGTCGGGTACCATTTCCGGCGTGCTCGACCACAATTCCGGCATTGAATAATAATGTTCCGGCATTTTAGAAATACACTTGAAAGGAGGAGACAATTATACACAAGACTGGCATTGGATGTTCTTTGAACACAATTGGAAGAGACAATACAGCATTCTCGCGAAACAAGGTACAAAGCCGTAAGAACAGAGCCGGCATTCTCGATATGTGAGTTTTCCAGTGGAACCAATTGCCGCTTGGCGGTAATTTTAAAAGCATGTCGGGACCAACCACGGCGTGCCCGATATTTTATATACCACGCCGATATTGGAGTTCAAAAATCTTAAACTCCCCGGATGCTTTTCGAAGTAGGCATGGTCGAGTTAGAGTGAACCATGCTTAGGTTTGAATATTCCATGGAATATTCGGTGGTAGGTAAAAAACATAAGCGCATACCCCAAGCATGCATAGTTGGTTTGAATACCACGCCTAAGCCAAAGTTTTTTAAATGGGGGATATCTTGACCTAAGATGGCAAGGAGTATGAATACCACGTTGGTGGCATTAATCCTGGCCGTATTCATACAACGAGCATGCTTAGGTACTAAGTCAAGCTTCTGACATAAAAATGGCGGTTTCAAAAAGAAAATCAAATTTTCGACCTCTTTGAAGCATTACCCGTGTGTTGGGGTTGCTTGTATGTTAAACATGTTTACTTTCTTGGGTTGGTTCTTCATAAAACACTTCATGGTCACGAAAATCATGATCCAAGGGTGTTGGTTCATCATATAACTCCAATTGTGAGTTGTTATCATACAATCAAGATTGAAGATATGATTGTTGTTGTAGTTGAGCTAAAGATTCAGCTGCTGCAATTCTCTCATCACAATCATCTTCCATTTTCAAAAAAAAATTTCCACTCAAAATTTTTTCTCTCCTTCTACTCCTCACTCACACAAATTAAAATAAAAACACACACTAATCTATCCCCAAATACTTAAGATTTTTCCTAATTATTATTAACCACTAAACATAATTAGTGAGGGCTAGATTAGGAATTAAAAAGATAATTACATAAGGGGTGACCCAGTTTTGCTATTTGGATCCCTATTTTGTCATGTACCTATATCCCCAACTAATTTTGATATCCCCGATTGCGCGTTCTTTTCAAAGCCCCTTCTTCCTTCAAAAAATAAAAATAAAAATAAAAAATAAAATAAATAAATAAATAAATTGTTCGTAATTTCGATTAAAAAAAAAATTCGGCACAAATACCTCCCATCTCGCTTCCGATATTCCGCTCCTGCAACTAAAGTTTCTCCGTTCTTTCTCTCTTTTCTGCTGCCTACTTTACATCGTTCAAACTCCAACTCCAGATCTTAGGGCTCCATTTATTCTTCTTTCTTCTTTCACTCACAGGATTCTTGATAAAATCTGAGAAATTCTGATCTGACTGATTACTTACAAACAAATATCAGAATATTAGAACCAGGGTTTTCAGTAATTTAAGGCACCAAATTCTTTTATCTCTACGGTTTCCAGAAAAATCTAACCGATCATCACCGAAAAAAGGTAGTTTACCGACATATTTTATAGTTAAAGTATTTTTTATGGCTTTATTAACGTGATTACAATCTTTCGTTATCAGTAATTCATAATTGCGTCACAGAAATTTTATGATAACTTTAATTAAAGTAAAATCAAGGAATCTTTTATGTACTCATCGATTCCATTATTTTAATGCTTTCTGCTACTGTTTTGTAGGGAAGGGTTGATATTTGAGAAGGGGGTACTGTTGGTGGTGGTATGATTTTGTAAGGGTTTTTATATAAACTGGAGTTTTCGAGATGTTAGTGTTGAAAAGAGACGGTATTTATTTCATTAGCTGCTTCGTTCCTCTGGGTCAATGGCATCCCTTGGAATAACGAAAGCTCATTTGGGCTTCATGCCCTAATCTTGCTTTATCAAATCAGGTATTTACTGGTTTTTCATTGATTTGATCACTTATTTCTTTTCTGGTTTTGGATTTGCTACTTGTTAGGTTTAGTATTTGAATGGAGTTTAAGACCTGAAAGAAATTGGTTGCTTATTCTTGTCAGTTACATTTAGTTATTGGTTGCTGACACGAGTACAATTAAAAGTCAAGGGCAACTCCTTTTTGTTGGTTGAGAAAGTCTTAATCCTGTGATTAGGTTTGGTTAGGTGCAAACTGCAAGTTTCAGAATTTGCCTTGAATTAATAAAGTTGCAACCTTTATCCATATGGGAGCATGTAGATATCTCATATGAGTATTGTTTTTGTCTTTTCTAACTGCTAAATTTGTTTTAAACGCTTGGAGTAATTAGGTTAGTGATTTGTTGTTTGCTTTATTCTCCAGGTCCAGGAATTATTCAGTCTTTTACATTGGAATTATAAATGTTTTTCTGGAGCTGTTGAAGTTTGTTTTTGTGCTTTACAAGAGTAGTGGCTTCTCGAGGTTGACACAAATGGGATGCTGTAGTTGCTTTGGATTTACAAAGAATACCAGAAAATTGAAGCCATCTTCTGTTGCTGCCAGTTTGTGTTCTCAAGAATTCTTGTTGAATGGTAATTTAGAAGACTCGGATACTGATTTGTATAACGGTATAAATGGAAGTTATGGTGTATTGCCTAGCACTGCAAAGGCTTCTGAAAATATTCTCTCACGTAGAGCTCAAAATGGAATGATATGCAGAGGAGTTCCAGTGAAGGAGACTCATCAGCTTATCCGGTCAGAGGTGAGTAGCTCCTTTTGTGGTAAAGAACGTTTACTGTTATAGTAGGTGATATCGTGTTTGATTTCTGTACCTTATTTATGTGGCATCAATTTGCTTAGAACTGTAGTTTAAGCTTTGTAGATTTTTCATGTTGAAATTAATCCTCAATTGAATGGAGAAGTCGAAATCAAACCTTATAACTGGTCATGACAAGATAGATAGATTTATCACGTATTTCTTTCACCAGCTCTTGTTACTCATTTTGGGTTTGTTTACCCTTTACTTGTTATGCGATTGGTGGTTTATTTTTTCTCCCTGACATGGATACATAAAGCATGTCATCTACCTCAAACTTATCAGGCTGTTGGCAAATAATACTTTCTCCCTGGTAATGGGTTATCATGTAGGTTCAGTGCATAATGATCTGACTATTGTGAGTTGAGGTAACACTATACGCTAATTTTAATGATTCAGGAGATAGATTCCAACTATGTTATCTTGTTCCTTTTCTATTATGTGCATGACTGCATTCACATGCATGTGAGTTATTAGGGCTTAATTAATCATTTTTTGAATGCATGCTCAGGATGAAAACGGGGACAAAATGGTGAATGAGTATGTTCGAGTGTGTAAGATCGGCTCTGGAAGCTACGGAAAAGTGGTTAGGATTGATTCTTAATTGCATTTTATTTTCCTATTTCGTTTTCTATTTTTCCCTCTCTTGGTGGTAGAAGCTATTGGTCTTCCATTTTCCAAGTTGTGAACTTTCAACTCTCTCCTATACAACAGGTTCTTTACAGAAGCATTAGGGATGGAAAGCAATATGCAATTAAGGTAACTATCATTCTTGATGTATATGTGCATATATTTTCATATTTTGTAAAACTTTTGTTTTAATGGCTTGAAGTGATTGTTGATTTTATCTCGACCCTCACAAAAAAATCTAAACACAAATCCCTAATAGTAGTTTTCATAACCTTCTTCAGGGTCGTTGGGGGTTGTGGTTTAGGCAGTAACGCTGAAATGCATTACAAGTTACGTACTTTTGATTATTGGTTATGTATTACATCTCCATTATGGTCTCATTTCAGGCTTTTCACAAGTCTCATTTGTTAAAGTTGCGAGTAGCACCTTCTGAAACTGCCATGACTGATGTTCTTGGGAGGTATGTGGTAGTCGCACTCAGTTTTCTTTTTTGGGATTCTTTATACGCGTAGCTGCAGCTATCTTAATCTCCCAGATGGGATTTGATATTGCGTCTTTTTGAAGTACAAGCTTAATCGCCCAGATGTGATTTGATATTGCGTCTTTTTGAAGTACAAAATCACTAAGGGAACCGAGTAGCATTGTGAGGAAAAATATCTTAAGTGTGTTTGGGACTGTAGAAATCCGACTTTACCTAGTTCTCAAACGTTTGACTCGTGAGTTTTTTCCCGCTAAGTTGGCATCAGAGCATCCACGGGTCTTATTGCTATATAGGATATTAGACATTTCTTTTAATATTACATTTCCAACTTTAGGGTTCTAGAACTTTGGAGTGATGACAAAACAAAAGAAGGTCCAAAAATAAAAGTTTGAATCAGGCTCTTTTAAGTATTTGCACACCATGATTCCATTTCGATTTTTTTTCTAGTAAACCACAAGAAAGTTCCAGATTTTCACACCATGATTTCATTTATTTAAAGGCCTATTCCGACTTATTTTGTTAAGCCACATCAAAGTTCCAGAAATAAATTTTTCTACTGGAGATGATTTTTATGTCAAAAGGTCTTATTTTACCACATCACAGATGAAGGTCTAAATAAAACCTCCTCATGGAAATCTTTAGGCTCACTATTGGATATGCTCTTAGTAAATATTATGGTCCCTTAGCTTTTATAGATCTGCTTCAAGATCACTTAGTAGGTCTGTATGACCCCTGTATTTAAGTTTTCTAGTAACTATATGCCCTATGGATTTCCAATAGCAACTTTATTTTTCTAATGGTTAGATACATTTATGTCCATGTTACTTGTGTTATTTTCTTCCCCTTCTCTGAGTATATGTTTCTAAGTCTTAAATCATAGTTCCGTGGATGATGCTTGAAGTTCTGAACTTTCCATCCTTTCAGGTTTCCATCATGAAAATGTTGGAGCATCCAAACATAGTCAATCTTGTTGAGGTGATTGATGACCCCAACATGGACAATTTCTACATGGGTATTTGGCATTTGCTGACACTTAATTCTCATATTTCTAGTGATTTACTGTTTGCAATTTTTTTTTCAATTTATTTGTTAGGCATCATGTCTAAGGTATGTCATTCTATTTTATATGCTGTGTTTTAACACTAAACATTCATGTCTCTTTCAGCTCTTGAATATGTAGAAAGCAAGTGGGTCTGTGAGGATTCTGATCCACCAAAAGGATTGGATGAAACCACTGCTAGAAGATACCTTAGGGGGATCGTTGCTGGTGTCATGTATCTTCATTCTCATGTATGCTATCTTTTTTTGTCTAGTATAACACTTTTCGCTTTCCAGTAGGGGTTCTTCTTTGTTGTTATAACCATGGTTCGGTCTCATTTTGCTCATTGTACATTATTTATTTAGATTGATTGAGCCTGTTATTGTTGAATCCTTACTTCTCTTCTCTTTATGCAGAATATAATACATGGAGACATTAAACCTGATAACCTTTTGATTACAAGCTCTGGTACAGTAAAGATTGGAGATTTCAGTGTCAGCCAGGTCTTTGAGGTAATGTTTTTGCACTATTCTTACTTCACTTTTGACGTTTCACTTTTATCTATTATGTCTTATGAGTTGCTAAAAGTCAACAAGCCGTGAATAGAATGTTTAGAAGTGACAAATTAGAGGAATATTGTAGCGAGAAGCTGACACTACAACATTGGTGTCTATTGTGTAAGTTTTCGGTGCATGATTTTCCTATCCTAGAATTTCAGCTTTCATCCATGTGTAGGAACCCAATTGTCATTATTATTATTATTATCAATGTTTATCTGTAAGAATGGCGTGTGTAGGGTAGGTAATCTGAAGTGGATCTTTTTGTTTTATCATCTGATATTTTTTTATGTTCTAAAGTATAATTCAGTGTTTCAAAAAACGTTTTGAAGCGTGTATTGATGCGCGCTTTTTGGTGCTTCAATAAAAAATCGCTTCAATACGGGCGCTTTAGTACTAGGTCAATATATTTTAGAAAAAAAAGGGTTTAAAGCCTAAAAAATAGGTCTAGATAAGTCTCCCTTTTATGTTTTAGTAGAAAAAATCCCCAAAAAACTAGCAGAAAATCTCAACAAGCCGACTATTTAGAGATTTCAAACGGTTCATATTTTATTACTTGTTCTTCCTTTTCTTTCTCTTCCTTTTCTTCTACTGCTATTCTACACTTCTATTCTTCTGATCTGCAATGGGTAGCCAGCCTACCAAAGCTAACAAATCCACAAAGAAATACCCAGCTTGGAAATATGGTACTGAAATTGAAGGGTCCAATTATTTGAGGAAGAAGACTGTGTGTTTCCTATGTGCAGTGCAAGTTCTGTGATAAAAAAAATTCAGGAGGGGTTAGTAGGTTCAAAAGTCACCTAGGGCAGCCGCATAAGGGAGTTTTTGGTTTATTATGTTGGTTTTTGGTTTTGTGTTGGGAAGTTTCACATATATATTTGTAAGTAAGTATTTTTATATATATATATATATATATATATTGAAGCTATGCTTCAACGACGTTTTGAAGCTGCGCTTTACGCTTTACTAGGATAGCGTATCGCTTCACTAAAACGTTTTTTGAAACACTGGTATAATTAATATATCAGTGTGTTGTCAACTATTTATTATTGCATCCAATTATCTGTGAAGGTTTGGAGTTTGAGTCTTCTACTGTTGTTTTTAATGATATCAATTAATTGTAGGATGGTAAAGATGAGCTCCGACGGTCTCCTGGAACACCCGTTTTTACTGCCCCCGAGTGTTGTTCAGGTAATGGTCTATTTTGAAAATAAGCCTGTTGAAATTTGTATTAGACTTGCAAGAAGTGTAATGCATTGCCATTCTAAGAAAAGTATGGACTTCCCCTTATAATGTATAATTAGGTGTAAGCTACCATGGCAAAGCCTCAGATACATGGGCCGTGGGTGTCACTCTATACTGTATGATCCTGGGACGATACCCTTTTCTTGGAGACACTTTGCAGGAAACATATGACAAGGTAATCTCGTTACTAGTACATAACATGCACAAGATATACTACATCTATGAATTTCTATGAATTTGAGTATTGCTTGATTCTCTTTCTTATGTAGCTTGGTAAGATAATTTACTAAACCTTGATAATTTTCCAGATCGTTAATAACCCAATAAATATACCTGAGTCCATCGATTTGCAGCTGAAGAACTTACTAGAACGACTTCTCTGCAAAGGTCAGTGGTTTCTTTTACGACTTTCCTGACTTCTCGTTCTGTATTTCTTTTTCCAGTCATTTGCCTTCTACTTATTAACAGCATCCTCAAATGATTTGTATTACAGATCCAAACGAACGGATCACTTTGGAGGCCGTAACTCATCATCCTTGGGTTGTTCAAGAAGAAGGTTTAATCCCCGAGTATGTGTGTCTCTGCAAGCGTAGAAAATTCTCGAAAGGGTCTAATGGGTTTTAGAAAATTAAGATTGGTAGAGGAAACTTGAGCATAGTATTGGGCCCCAATTTTTGGGACACCAAAAGGTATTTTCGGAATGTCCTTGTTATGATTCGGATGAAAATTTCTGATCATTACCTATTAATATTTGTGCCGTGTTTCAGTCATCTGATCTATTAGGACAACATCTCTAACTATCCTGTTAAAATAGAAAATAAAGTATCCATGCTTAAGAGATGAATCTGAAAGATTGAGTGCTTTTCTGCTTCTCATGTAAATCTTCTTTTAGTAAACCGGGTTTATTGATGATGAATTAAGTGATGCTTTGGCGGTCATTCTAATTCCACATTTCCGCGGTTATTTTGCTTAAGTTTCTGGGGAAGGCGAGTGGGCATCTGATTTACCGAGAGACGGCCACCGGAATCTTAGGTGGTTAATTTTCTCTTTGTAGTCAGATTCCCGAATGGAATGCAGAAAACACAATAAAGGAGACTCAAACCATTCTGCAAAAACTCCCTCAAGCTCAGTGTATGAGATATTACCGTAAGATATAACCTTGCCATGGACAACATAGCTAAGGAAGCTCGAGCTGTGAAGACCAATATTTTTGAAAAAAAAGATATTATAAATCTTATGTAATTTGTTGTTTGATTAATATATTACTTTTTGCATCAAAATTTTTTTTCTTCTCTTTGTAGTGATTACCAACAAAAAAAAATAGATTCAACGTAAAGGGGACATGGGAATTGTTTAAACCTACGACGTGGTCAAAGATGACCGACAATCGTGATTATTGACAACTAAACCTGACTCTCTCTACACTTAGATTCCCTTCTCTTTTGTACGTTTGTTTGTTCCCTTTTTCTTTTCTTTTTCTTTGTCGTTGAAGGTTTTTTCTTGTGGCGTAGAAAATTCATCATTATAACCCTGTTCGGCACACTCTTTGAGGCATCACACTCCAGGCCAGGCAGCTCTTCTGTGAAGTTTGAACAATAAAACCAGACAACACTTTGCCACTTTGGAGTCCTATTGGAGAAGAAACGTACACTTTTTCAAACACTCCATTGATCCCCAAGTAAATATATATAGATGCCTCTTCCCTATGTCTAACGGTTTGTTTGTTTACATAATTCTTGATTATTTGAATCAAAGAATCATCCAGCCACTGCTGTGCTGCATCTCTAATTTGACATTTCTCTTCCATATACTACTAGTATATATTTTCTAAAGAGAGTGAGTAGTGATACAGACAGACTAAAAAGCAGAGAGAAAGAAGAATATGAACTGACTCACATTCATCCAAACACCAAGACATATGTTGCTGCTGGTTATATTATCTCTTTGTATATTCATCATCTGAGATATAGAGTCTGACACATGGAGATTCCCGCACCACACATGTTCCTTTCCAAGTCTATACACGTTAAAATTTACGAGTAAAATACCAAGATTCACCATTTAAAATCTCCCTTTTCTTTTACCATCCGCAATGAGAGTAGAAGACCGTTTTTTCTCCGCTCAAGAATTGTTGGGTATCGACATCCCCAAGCCCCATCACTATTCTTGTATACATCAACCCCAGCTGGGCAATACAAAAAACCATACTATATGAATGAAACAGAGCTAGCTAGCGACTATACTTCCGTTCTCTCTGATCACAAGATGCACAGTTTGTCTCAAGTATAGAGTCATCGCTATTCACCACTGTACGCAAATTTGTACTAATACTATACGATTCAATAAAATATGTCTTGAAAAAATATTGATCCTGACATTTTTTGTATAATATTTATTGTGTGGACTAGTGATCAACTACGTCCCCCACATGATGGTGTTCTGCCGACCTGTGGTGCATCTCTTCGCTCATTCTTTTCCACCCATGACATCAGATATCCTTTGTCCTTACCGTTCCATTTCTTTTGAGGAAAAAAGCATACTTCTTCCACTGAATACAACAGAAAACATAAATTTAATTCTTTGCTACTAGTTCTTTTGACTAATTAAAATGACCTTATTATTAACAACACCCACTTAACCAAGTAACCGGAGCCACCTCTAATCTCCTACCTAAGCTAATCGGAAAAGTTAAAACATGTTAATTCATTACATTTTGTTTAAAGAAAATGGAGTGGTTTTTCTAAAGTAGCTTTTCTTTTTAGTAGATAAAATACTACTATATGTTTTGCATTAATTATGAATTAATCTATTCTATAGTTGAAGCTGTAAGATTTTGTGCCCATTTTACCCCTGTTTTAAACACACATTTTATATAAATTGATGTGGGCATAAAAGTAATTAGAGTAGTAAATTATTTTTATTACTACTTTACCCCTGTACATGTAATTTGAAATGTTCATTTATATAATTTATAATGAGGGAGGATCCATGGACACTCTTAGATGGACAAGGTCGGACAAGATTTGCGTCATTTTTCTCCGCAAAACCCAAACGATAATGAATTTAAGTCTAATATTTTGATGGTATATTCTTCTTGTAAAACTTCTACATTCCTCTACGAAAAATGAGCACAATTCGAGATGTATAAAACCACCCTCCACCCCTTTGAATATCACCCATTCAAAATTAACGCGGTTGATATTAAGATCGGTAGATGGTCGGGTTCTTTATCTCGAATTGCATTCATTTTTTTGTAGGAATATAAAGTCTTATAATAGGAACATATCATTAAAATATTAGACTTAAATTCATTATTGTTTCGATTTTTAGGAGAAAATGGCGCAGCCTGGCCCGACTTGTCCCATGTAAGAGTGTCCATGAATCCTCCTCATTTATAATAGGGGCATAATAGTAAGTTAAAAGTTTTTGGATCGAGTGAGTTGTGGAAACAAATTTTCCTCCGCTCTGTAAATGTATTTGAGTTGATTCCATTAGAGATAGTTAATTTGTATGAACACGATGCTTAATTTAGTACCTGAAATTGCAGAACCAACAAAAAATAATACTTATGGACTTCAATTATTTAAATTAAACACTTTATTTAAAAACCCCAAATTTCTCTGCAATTGTTAGGGGTACTATTCAAAAATGAGAAGATGACAAACATGTTACGATTCAAGTAATCACTGTCGCTGCTATGGAAGGAAAACTAAAACAAGTAGATGAAGGTATTGATTTTGGGTGGGGTGGGGTGGGGTGGGGTGGTGCCGGTGCTGTTGAAGGGAAGAAGTAAAGAAAACGGCCGAGGATAAGAGGAATTGGAGAATAAATTGTTTAGGGTTTTATTTCTAAGGTGAATTGCTAAGATCAACGGTTAATATTATGTACAAGTCAATGGCCAGGATTAATTGAGAATAATTTTGAGTGACGTAGGCACGGTCAGGTATAATAGCACGCGCTTTTAAAAAGACATCATATAATGGAGTAGTCAAAGTATCAAACTCAAATACGAAGAGAGAAATAAACCGAAAAACCTAATGGTAGACCAAATTTTATAGTCCAATTGTGGACCAATGAAATTCAACCATCCAACAAAATTTTGTAGGCACCACTAACACCTTAAAGCCCCTCCATATCAGATCCTGCGATGGAGGAGAGGTAGACCAAACCTCTAATGGTCCGCGCCTAGGAAGGTCGGAAATAAACTAGGAGGAGGAGGAGGAGAGATTAATGGGGAAGAAAGCACCTCCTTCCTAGGTAACTAGAAAAGCAATACAAACATAAACAAAATTCAACAAAATAGGTACAAACTTGAATAGACAAAAAGTGCAGCATATAGTATTAAATTATGAAACATGATCACTTTGAGATCAGAGACCCACTGTGTGGAAGAATGGTCAAGTACTTTAGTAACTACAATCATGTAACAATTCTATCCTTTTTCAGTTCTTAATACAAAAAAATATTGATTAATACTCCAAGTATATATAAAGAGAGAAGGAGATGAGGAATCTAAAATCCTTCCAAACACTTGCAGACAAATTGGCTTCAGAAGTAAGAAAAGTAAATACTGCTTTATCACATTATAGAAAAGAAAAAAAAAAAGAAAGCTATAGACAATTTCAAATAAAATGAAATCTTAAGCTGCTTCAAGAAATTGCTTGGCAAGTAACCATCTCTTTCTCCCACTCTCTCCCTTTTTCCATCTGTATATATATATATATATATATATATATATTCAATGGTGTTGTGTTGTAGCTATATGTTGATGCTGGTGGTGGTGGGTACAATTTCATTAACCCCACACAAAAGAAAGAAAAAAACTTGCTTCTTTTTTTCTATTTCTCATACCTCTCTATGTATCAATCAATAAAAAAAAACCCACAAAATGGTGCGTTAATTAGCGAAGGTTTCCCCACTAAAAGTAGAAAGAGTGCGTAGCTGTTGAAGGTCGTGATTAGAACTAATGTGAAATCCCATTATTGTGTTCTTTGCATCATCATTATCAGCTGTATGTATCTTACTTTGTGTCTTCTTATATTATGTTTTACTCCACCGTTGAAGACGGTCTGTTCCCTTAAGTGAATGGCTGTGGGCCGAGATCTACCTAGAGAGAGAGAGTGAGTGAGATATATATATATATATATATAGATGTGGTATGAAAAAACATACACTTTCATTCTTTTCTCTTCTTCACTAGCTATATATTACATTTCAGGGTTCAAACTAGTTAGTTTTTTCATCGTTTAGTATAAAACACAGACATCTTACATTCTATGTTTTCTGCTGAGTAATGATGAAGATCTAGATTGAAGATATGGTTCATATACACGTAGGTGCATGCATGTATATACGTGGGGTTTTGTACATGTATAGATATATGCCTGGCTCCCTGTATGCCATTTGCAGAGTCCATCCAAAGAAGTGTTTGATGGTCCTCGTGTATGGCGTGCGAGGAGCCAAGCATATGATGATCAAATTTCATCATAATATCCCATATTCATCAAAGAGATACTGTACATACAGCCCTCGTAACTGATCCAACTCTGCAGCTCATGTCCGAACTTTGAGGGTATGTGTTCCGGTTATTTGGAAAAATGCAGGTATGCACAGTCCCATGTCTGATTTTCAGTTAAATAGTGAAAGGAAGTGGTGTATTATATTCTCTGTTAAAGTTCTGTTAATTCTAGCTATAGCTAGGTAGAGTTGGTTCTTTGGGACTTGCAATCAAGGTTCTGTTTTTCCATTCATTTCATTCTTTGGTGAACTTGTTTTAGATGATCCTAGCCGTCCCTTTTCAAACAATATGCAACTGTTTTAAACTTGTGTTTTAGTTCTTATTGGATCATGGTTTTGTTAGCTCTGTAGTGATCAACTAGATTAGACTAGATAGATATATTGTCACCTGATAATCTGTTGGGTCAAACTAAAGTCACCTGATTTTATCTGATCAGATGGTCATATATATAATCAAACTAACTACAGTTAACTGATAGATTAGCTTGTGTTAATTCTTTCACAAATCTCCCTCTCTCTAACTTTATTATGGATTGGTAGAGCGTAAAGAGAGTTGGTAAGAAGAGTTGGTAAGAAGGTAAGAAATGTTTATTGAATAGAGTAGAGTGATTAGATTAGATTAGCTATAGCTAGAATGAATAATATTGGTCAAAAAAGCAACAAAGGCATAAAGAGACGTGCATGCAAAGTTGTGAAGAGGAGGTCTGGTAAATGAGTGATATCACTCAGTAGTGGTGGGGGGACCTGCCTAGTTATATAAATCAGCAGTTGCTTTAGTTGGAAAAAGGTTCATCAGATCATTTATGCATGCGACAAGAATCAAATTTAATTTCATGAGATTGATTTCAACACATCATAACTCAGACCACATTACTTTTTTTGGAACATGTACAGTACCTCCTCTTAGCTAATAAACTAGTACTCTGTCTGAAATGGGTCTTGTCCGACCCAATTCATTCTTCACTTTTTAGGTTCAATTTGATCACTGTGATTAGTATAAATTGCTAATTGGATGAAGACCAGAACCATCCAGATCAAGATCATTAATTCTTCATAATTTTGGGAAAGAGGAAGTACTACTCCTTAAACTTTTTTCTCAGTTGCTGCTGGTAACAATACAACTGATAGTTTGATTGATACACGGGTTAAATTGAGGTCAGATCATCAGAATATGTTTGTTTGCTCTTTTTGATGATGATGATGTTGGTATCAGCATTTTGTGTCTTTCTTTTTCTTTTCTCCTTTTTTTTTTTTCATTTTTTCTTTCCACTTTGATGATAAGAAAAAGATTCCACTGATACTATAGAGAATAAGTTTACTTTTGCTCTCTACACTTCTGTTTTGTTTGTTTAATATATATATGAATGATTTGCTTTTTTTCTTTTTCATGTACCTAGTACTCTAGTAGTAGTTCAGTTCAGTGGTAAGTAAATATCTGTCGGAACTTAACTGTATGATTAAGAAGATTATGCTGAATCAAGGTCATATTACATTGTAAGTTTGTTCGGCAGAAATGAAAGCTCACGATGTCTGATTAGATTCAGAAGAAAAATGCATTTGGGAAGGAAATCAGTTGGATAGTTTTGATTGCCTATGAGAGACTTCTGAAGTCTTGCAAATTTGCAACATTCATGCATGGGAAGGAAGGGGTACATTGGACTAGCTTATTTCTACGAGCTTCTTTAGAAATATGATTTTATGCCTGATTAGCAACTTGGTCATGTGGTTCTCATACAGTTCTGCAGAAAAATGTGGGGCAAACGAAACCATACAAGTCATAGACTGGCTTCTCAGGAAGCAAGTAGAGATTGATAAACAACCAGAATTTAATCGAATGTTTGACTGTTAAAACTGCATGGTTTTGAGGGTTCCAACATTCAATGAGCAGCAGAGCATCAAGCAGATAGCAAGAACGAACAAACCATTACTGCTGTATCTATTGTATGGATTATAAAAGCCACGCATAATTATCAAAAAATTGTGTTACAAATGTCTCTTTTATGACCATTATAACGGCTTTTACTTTTTTTTATTTTTTTTTATTTTGGAGAAATGAAACAGAATAAACAAAACCAGAAATGAAAATCTATGTACAAAGGGACCCAAAAAAAAAAACACTGATACCACCCAGTGGTGTTTCTGCAGTAACAACAATACAGTAGTAGCCTGCCAACAAGTTAATATGAAAACCTTGCCAATGGTGTTCTGCACCTCACCAAAATGGCAGTCCATCATTCTTCTCCAGGACTATACACGGCGGAACCCATCATAAATACAAGAAGCAGACTTTAGGAATGGGCATCAAACAGCCAGATAAGTTCACCTGAGTATATTAAAGAGATCACAGCCCTCACCCATGGTAAATCAAGATTGTCATTTTGTGAAAAGAAGACTACTTTACTCGCTGCTTGTAACTGGAGCTGCAAACCATGGTACTACGAGGTTACTCCTTTGAGCTGGTATCCAGAGCAGTCTCTGAGTTACTGGAATTGCTTTCACTTGGCACAGGTCTTGTCCATACTTTCACATGACCCTCCCGGCAAACAGTGAGAATGGACTCTTTCGTAAATACCAAGCCAGAGAGTGGATCGGTATGAACACGCTGAACAACTAAAGGGGAGATCTTGGGCACATTTCGAATGCTAGGAGAAGGTTGAAGAGTACCCACAGGGCAAATGCTATCCCAGTAAGAAGATTGGCTTCCAGTGCTATATGTTGGGGACCCACCAGTTGGGTAACGCCGCAGTGGTACCACAATCTCATCCATTACCAGGTCCCAAAGAAGCAACTGAGTGTCCTGTTTAAATAGTGTAGAAGTTGTAGTCTAGGTTACCATAGTTGAAGGAAATTTGTCTTAATTCAAGAACAGATTGTTGGCAATACACAGCTAGTCCTTGGGCGAACTGATATAATAGATTATGAAATGAAATCTTAGACTAGTCAAATTATCTATTCAAACATACTACTGTACTAAGTTGAAGAATTTGCTGTATCTACTCAAAATTTCAGATGTCAGGTATATAAAGCTATATAAAGCTATAGAGGTACCAACCAACAACAGAAACAAAAATAATACTATAGGAAGTAATTAACGCTTACCTGACCAACGGAACCAAACCGATACATGATGCTTTCCCCGCTGCCATCAGAAGTTGGCGTTGACCAGTAAGAGTCGAAGGCAACTCCACTAACCTGCCAATGACCCGTCTAAGACTTATCAGATGATCATGTACAAGAAATATAAACTAGTCGCCCACTGAAAGGTGCTTACCCATGAGCCGTGACCCTCCCCCCCACGCAACTACCTTATGCTCATCCATGCTCCACACATGTACTAGATCATCTTCTCCTCCAGCCAAAATATATTTTCCATCCATGCTAAGAGATAACATCAGTTAAAGATAATTGCTTCAGTAACTAAAGGCTACTTTCTAGATTACAAAAATCCTGCCTAAAACATGTATCAGAAAAAGCATACAAAATTGAAGAATGAAAAAATGTATACAATGAGTAGGAGAAATTAAAAAAAAACTACCCTTGGTTTAAGGTATATCCTTACAAATATTTTGCGTATTTAAAGTACTACCATTGCGTTGGGGTAACCGATGGAACCCAAATCAGTGCATCTGTTTCAACTTGTACATCACAAAAATACCATATCGACGACAGCTGTTTATTCAGGTATTACTAGTTTGACAGGCTAGAAACTACTAGTTGATTTGGTGTACCAAAATAAAATGATACGGAGGGCGATTTATAATTCGCAAGCCTCTTAATGTTTTTTTACCTCCAAGCACAGCATAGTAAAGCACCATAATAGCTTTTCCTCCGCATATTAGCTGCTCTTTTGAGTAGTCAAATACTCGTAAGTAACCTGCATGCAAAAGATGATAGGTAGATTATCTAGTGCAACAATTAGACCCAAGGAAGAAGAACATCCATGTAAGAAAAGGTTACGAGAATGAAGTACCATCTCTTCCAACAGTTGCCAAATGACTCCCATCTTTTGAGAAGGCTATATTACTAATTGGCCCTTGACAGATATGCCACCTAGCAACTGGGTTCGTCTGCAGGTAAATTACAAGAAAATATTCTGATCAAATATATATTACACAAAAAACAAGGAAAGAACTGTAAATTACTAAATTGTAAGTTAATCAAATAGATAAACAATTCATATTTCACTTGGATCAAATAGATATCACCTTAAAGTTCACAGGTAAAAGAATGAAATGAAAGGACAACCTAACCTCAGTAACAATACAGAAGTTAGTAACACGATGAGTAGGTAACCTCTATCAGAAGTTAGTAATATCATGCTGGAAAGCCTACTCCAAATTTCAAAATAATCTGGTCAAAGAACACAAAAACAGGAACTGAGCATTACCCTGCTGGACCGTGTATGCGCAACAGAAAATTGAGTTTGGTCCTTGATGACAGGTAATGAAGTATCAGCACTACCTTCCTTGTTCTAAAAAACATTACATTCAACTTAGTGATTGCAGAGTAAAATGTTGCCTTAGTGTTGAGCCAAGTGGAAACATTTTCACTTGTATTTGAATTTACCTTATCATAGATGTACAAGTTCCCATCAGCATGAGCAACAACAAATGTACCATCACCTCCAGGCACCCATGCAATACTGGTACATCGACTGTTCCAACAACTAGTCAGTTGCATACTGAAGCCTAGCAGCTGAGTATAAAAACAAAGTACAGAGAAGTAAAGATAACTAATAACTTTCTTAGTTAAAGAAACCTTAATGATCATGGGACATGATTGGTCTACAAATGGAACTAATTTTACATTTGCAATCTCACATCTAAGTGTGTGTGCAAGTATTCAGCATAAATCAAGATATATTGTCCTCACCAACAATGTTCTCCTTTCAAACATATTTAAGGACGTCTGTAATAGCTTAACTTATCTTTTAGTTCATTCCTATTGTCACTACAAAGCTTTCATCAACCTAGAAGATCCGTGACGTAACGGCGAAGGCAAAAAAACATTGGAAGAGGTACTGTTGCATAACCCATAGGGACTATTGAACCCTTCAAATCCCCATGTCAAAATAACTTAACAAGAATGATACTGGTATGAGTTCGGGCTTGGTGCTAGGTATGTATAACCATAACTACACAATCACCATAATTAAAACATAAGAACATTACGATCTTTTAAAGAAAATCTATAACTTAATTCGTCATAAGCATAAGCATCTGAGACAGAACTACTCTAGCACATAGGTCACTACTGAACTAAAACATATCAATTCTAACATCAAGACTACTAAAGCTTACTCGGGAAGGTAAGTGTTCATAATGCTGAATTCACACTCGTCCCTCACAATGGACTTTCATTTTATTTTTTAAAATCTACATTATTATACGAATACTCCATTAGATGATTCAAAGAAGACATGTCGTGGGGAATTCTGGTTTCACATAGCAATGCAAATGTAAATATCAAGGGATACTGTCAGATCAATGATTACCTATTATTAACTAAACCATCTTTATTGTGATGTTGTGCACCTATAAGCCTCTTCCCAACATCTTGCAATTGCTGACTTAGCGATAACGAGTAAACTACAAAGCATAAACAGACCAATCATAAGTCTGAACATTTATGTTCAAATGAAGAAGATTAATAAGTTACCATCTCCAGAGTACAATCCAATAAGCAAGTCATGCCCATCTTTGGATTCCGGATCAAATGCGTGGCAAACAGGATTCAAGCTACTGAAATGTAATGACTTTATAGGATCCTAAAACCCCCAAAAAGTATGAGCCTCGTTAGTTCCATTCTTCTCGTTCAAATTAAACCAAATGTAAATGTACAAAATCAGTTAATTACCTTATCTGGAGTATTGAGATCACTAATAAAAATAGTATCACCAACATTGAAAATCAAATAACTTCCTTTTCCATCAAAATTGGATATAACTGGAAAGTTATTCGACGGTGAAATACCACCCATTGAACCAATCCTATTAGTCCCAGCTGCAACAGCTTTACTAGGTCCATTTAATCCAACGAAACTAAGTGTACGACTACCATTCCCTGCTCCCAATAGTTTGGATGCTACTAATCTTACACTACTACTAGCACTATAGCCAGAAGACGACGATGAAGACGAACTCGGGGTAGGCTGTGATTGTGCTGTTCTCTCTTTAAGATGAGCAACTGTCAACTGATTATCAATTCGATAAACAAACAATTAGGTTAACGGTCAAACTGTCAAATTTAATGAAACTGATTGAAATTCGTACCTTAGTAATTGAAATTCGTACCTTAGTGATGACTTTGCTGTTAGTGTAATGAAGGAAACCAGAAGGATGAGTTTTTTCGTATTGGAATTTGTAACGACCTTCTGGAGTTTTAATATGAGATTTCAATCCTGGTAATTGAGAGTTTGTTATTGATGACGAAGATGAAGACATCATCCCGTTGTTGTTGTTGCTGTTGTGATTGTTCATATTGATTGTAATAAGAGTCGATACATACGATCATGACAATTGAATTTTCTATCTCTGAAAATTCTCAATCTCAATTGCTTAGAACTGGAGAAAATCTGATTCAAAACAGAAAAATTAGGGTATTTTAATAAGGAGTTGAAAGATATATGTGATTCTTCTCTGTATCGTCTCTCCGCTGGGGACGTGGTTGGTTGTTGGTGTGGTTTCTTCTTATTCTGATGAGTAGGATGACTTTCGGATGTTCATAATTTGTTTGTGCAGACGAAAACGAGATATTCTGTGTTTGATTCAGATTTCAGCTTCATGCCAGCTTGGGTTAAGGCTTAGTTTGGTATTGATTGCGAGAACTTTTGAAAAGCGACTTTTAGTCAATGCGTTGTTGTCTTTGTCTTTGTGAGAAAAAAGCAGTTAAGAGCGTTTGGTAAAATATTAATTAAAGTTGGTTCGATTAAAAAAGCAATCAAAATGTGTTTGATAAAATTTGATTCAACCATTGTTTATGTAACAAATGACAAAAATGGGACATATCACTCATGGTAGTTTTATTCAATTTTATTGGGTTTAAAAATAATTAATTTTTTTGCTATATAATATTAATGTTCATACTAATTACCACTATCATTATGATTGTTAAGAAATTATTTTACTTAACAACTAAGTAATTATTTAATATTTGTTTTTATTTTTACTGTTGACAAATTAAGTAATTATTCAAGCAAAAAATGAAACTAAAATGAAATAATTATTTAATATTTGTTTTTATTTCTACTGTTGACAAATTAAATAAATGGTATATAAAATAGTTCGAAATAATAAAAAATAATAATATTTAAAGAATGCAATATAAGAAATAGTAAAAATTTGATTGTATATAAATTTAAGGGTAACTTTTGTCATTTATAAAATAAAGTAGGGATAAAAAAAAAATCAAGCATTCAATTTATGTGGGACCATTGACTTATGCTTTTGTAGCTTTTAAAAGCTCCTCCTCCCAGCTTTTTAAAAATTGAGGAATTTGGAAAGTGCTTTGGATAAAAAGCACTTTAGTTTTTTTTTACCAAACACCAACTTCAACATTTATTGACATATATAGGTTTTAAAAGTGCTTTTGAAAAAAAATAAGCATTACCAAACTCAGCCTAAATGTATGCAACCCTGAGTTAAGCAACAAATCACCCTGGGCCTGGGCGATTTATTGAGCCCAGTTCCGAAGGCAAATTACGCCCAATCTATAAGGTATGGTAATAGTCCGTTTTCACTTTCTTTCTTTTTTAGTAGGGGTGAGAGCATCTCCAACAGTGGGTGCTAAAAATCCTATGTGGAATTTTTATTTAGATCCTTATTTATGGGGTCATATGTATGTAGCAAAAATAATAATGATTTGCTCATGAACCATCTCCAATAGTTTGGGGTCTTATTTTAAAATTTGTTGTTTTGGATAATGATAAAATTGATTCTCTCTTTCCTATTGGTTCATAACAATTTATTTAAAAAATTAAAAAATTAAAATATAGTTAAAATGATGATGTGGAGGTCATTCCCAAGGTCTAAATAAGACCTTCTCCAAGACCTTCATATTTATTTTAACACCCTTCCTATTTTCTATGACCCACTGTTGGAGATGAATTTAATGTAAATGAGGGTCTAAAATCCTATGTGTCATGAAAAAATAAAACCTCCACCCTCTGTTGGAGATGCTCTGAGCAGCAGATGGATGGATAGATAGATGCGGGTTAGGTATTGGTCAATTGTTAGCCATGCAAAATTGTTTTCAAGTTCTCTACTTCACAAATATAAATTTGAGTATAATAGTAAGAAGAAGTTCGTTCCTCGGGGAGATATTGTTGCCATTTTGTTTTGATTACTTATATAAATTTGGGGGTTTTGTTTGTGATTATAGTTAAATAATAATAAAGAAAATAGAATAATACGAATATCAGAGATAAAGAATACTGGTTAGAATTTTCATCTTTCATCTTCCAACATGTTATCAATTGAATCAATCTCAACATTCATTTTCTCTCAATATCAATAACCCTAGAGCGTCATATTGCAGCTTACTCCGAAAAAACTCCTAGCGCAAGAGCCACTCTTTGAATTCTTTTCACTAAATAACTTTGCGCAAAAGTCACGCAAGTTTAACCCAATGAAAGCACTAATATTTATGAGTTGAGGTTATTCTAAGCAGCCACACAGATTTAACCTAGGTTACGCTTCTACACATAATTGCATGGAAATTAACAACTATATTATGCTACTTTTAACAAGGATTACTCGATAATTCCGGATCTCAAACCCTAATTTAGCTATAGATATGAAAGCATGCTCATTTAGTGTGAAACTTAAACAAATTAACAATCAATCATACATAGCGTTATAAGCGGTAGAACATAAACGATACTAATAAATTAATAAATACTTCAATTGAATAATATGTTTTCCAACTTAGGTTTACATCTATAACCAATAAGAAAGGTAATTAAAAAGAAATTGAAAGCAAACCCTAGAGATTATGGAGAAATCTCTTACTCCAAAGCCTCTTCTTATCTCCTCTTGTGTGTAAATCGAATGATAAAAGATTCCCCAAATAGAAGTGAAACTCTCCCTTAAATTGGGTTTCAAAAGTATGAGTGCCCGTGTATCAAATCCCAGTCGAAGGTAGGTCTCAGACTTGCCAAAAACGCGCACAACAGCTCTCATCCAAGGTATGGCCGTAGATAAGAAGAATCAATAGGAAATTAGTCAGCCTACGTGGGCTCAAACTGAACAGGTCCAGCTTACCAATCTTCATTGGCTTGTCAGTTCTATAAAATTGACAGCCCATACTTTTCACTCATCTTTTAGTCGGAGAATTTTATTTGTTCCTGAGTTTACCTACGGTGGAAAAACCAAACCGTAACTTAACCTGAATTTGCCTACGGTGGGAGGACCAAGTCGGGTAAGCATTCTGGGCTTTGCATTTTAGTTGCCACCCAAAGAATTCGAGTCACATAAAACAACCCCCAAACAAATGATTGATTGTAAAATACGTCTCTGACTGCATCTTCCATTTGGGTCGTTCCTAAATCTTCCCTTTTCTACACGCCAAGTAAAAAGACGAATGTCTCTGACTGCATCTTCCATTTGGGTAGTTCCTACATCTCTCTTTTCTATACGCCAAGTAAAAAAGACGAAGCTAAGCTCAATTCAATGTTTCTTTCCATTAGAAGAAAAAAAAACTTCGTGTCGAAATAGGGAAAAAGTCAAGCGAAAAGTCAATCAAAGTTAAAACTTTTCCCTCATTTGATTCCTTTGTATAACTCTTAAATTTTTCGTTTTAATCTTCATTCCCATCTTTTTTCCGTTGTTTAGATTGCTAGCTTTCTTTTTAATTTGTCTAAATTTTTAAAAATTTTCTACCATAATTTTCATCCTCATCCTTTAGGTCATAACTTTCTTTGCATCTGTTTAAATTTTCCCTTCTTTTTATGATTTCGAATCTATTTGTTTCTCCTGCTACTATTTAATGTTATATTAACCTTTTCACCACGTTTGAATTTAATCTGCCTCGTTTTGGTTGCAATTTTGTTTTTTCTTTTGTATTATGCAGGCTTGAAGACTTGTTGTCAGCATCAGTGGTTGCAGCAATGTTCCCCTTTCTCAATTGGCTCATCTTTTATTAGTTACATCTATGTTGGCTTCTCTTGTATGCAGTGGTGCATCACTATTATGGTATAATCAAGGTATTTCTCTTAGTTAATATATGGATCTCTCAGATAGGTTTCAAGTTCTTTAACTTATATCATCACACATTACCTACTGCTACTTTCACAGTTGTTGCTAGTGTAGACACACCTACTTGCATCATTCTTTAAGTACATGCATCTTTTCTGCTATTTCCCTTCACCTCAATACATCCTATTTTTTGCTTCACTTTAATACTGCCTCCATGTCTGATCATATTCAAAATATTTCTACTCAAATGGAGGATATCAATCTATAGGATTGTCCTGCTAGAGCTAGAGTTCTTACTCATTATGTTACGGCTCTTTCTCAAGCTATTAAAGACTGGGAAATATGTCTTGCTGGTAAATTGTTTGCACCTGGTATCATGTTATGGCAAGTGAAAAGGCGGGGGTCTAACAACCATACCCAATATTTCGCTTAGCAATCTGTATGGACAAACTCCAATATACTTTTAAGAGAATCAACTAGACAGTAAGACTCAATCTCAATAAAAAGTATATCAAAGAGTTGTATCTCAATTTCTCAATTCAATACTTACTCAAGCAAATAGAAATCTACGAGTCTAATTGAAAACAAGAGAAATCACTTGAACGGTACCAAAGACCAATGTTCAAGGATCAATCAACAACCAAAGGTTGGATTTCCCAATTGATCGATTCAACGCACAACCTGTGATATTTCAATCATATAACAAAATATAATGCGAAAAATAAATAACACAGACACCAAAAGTTTTGTTAACGAGGAAACCGCAAATGCAGAAAAACCTGGACCTAGTCCAGTTGAATACACTTTGTATTAAGCCGCCACGAGACACTAGCCTACTACAAACTAACCCGCCCTGGACTCTAGGTTGAACCCCAATCAATCTCACACTTATCCAAGGTACAGTTGCGCTCCCTACGTCTCTGATCCCAGCAGGATACTACACACTTGAATCCCTTAGCTGATCTCACCCACAACAAAGAGTTGTTACGACCCAAAGTCGAAGACTTTAATAAACAAATCTGTATCACACAGAAAAGTCTACATGAATAGATAAATCTGTCTCCCAAAGAAATATCTACGAGTTTTGTTCCGTCTTTTGATAAATCAAGGTGAACAGGAAGCAATTGATATACCGGACTTATATTCCTGAAGAACAACCTAGAAATATCAATCACCTCGCAATAATATTAATCGACTAGCGAAACAAGATATTGTGGAATCACAAACGATGAGACGAAGATGTTTGTGACTACTTTTCTATCTTGCCTATCGGAGAAATTAATCTCAAGACTATCCTTACGATTGTACTCAAATACGATAGAAACAACAAGATCGGATCATACAACTATATGAAGATAGTTGGAGTGCGGCTTCACAATCAATGAAGTCTTTAAGTCATTAACCTACAAGGTCTCGATAGAAACCTAAGGTTAAAGGAGAATCGACTCTAGCTTACAACTAGTATCACACATGAGGTGTGGGGATCGGGTTCCCGGTTGTTAGAGTTCTCCTTTATATAGTCTTCATATCGGGGTTTAGAATCTAAGTTACCTTGGTAACAAAGCATTCAATATTCACCGTTAGATAAAAACTGATTAGATTCAAGCTAATATCTTTCAACCGTTAAAGATCGAACTTAGCTTGTTATACACATATGAAATGTAACTTCATTTAGGTTTGAGTAACTTGAAGTACCTAAATGTGTACAAACCATATGAGCACTTCTATCAACCTTATTCTTCTTTACCACAACTAGTTTAAATGACTCAAATGAACTAGTTAGAGAGTTTCAATTGCTTAGATCTCATAGAAGTATACAAGACACAATCGAAAACAAAAACGGTTTTTGATTCACTCGGAATCGATTCATGAACATTATAGCCACGGTTTGCAAAGATTGCATTCCTTAATATATAAATGTCTTAGTTCACGAATTAAACTATTTTTAGAAAATAACTTACCTAAGTACGCATCAAGGTAATCGATCTCATTTCGGTTTGTCTCGCCGAGAACGAGACATTGGTACAACTTTGTCTCGGGGGAATTCTCGGTGAAAATCTCGGAGTAACTTATCGGTTCTCATTTCCAAAAATTTATACCTAGAATTAGTTTTAATTTTCAATAAATGTAAATTAATGTTAGGCACATATTACCGTGGGAACCACCAACGAGACCCTATACAAGCCCTTTCCTAGTTGGTAATGACTATGATTACTATACTTTCCACCAAACAAACCCTTTCTTAGGTGGTAACTCAAATCATCCAGAAGCTTTATCCTCCCGTCAAGAAGAACAAAACGGATTTTATAAAAATTTAAGCGGGGAAAAACTTTAACTCTAATCTTTCTTTCTCATCTTTTTCTTTCTAGCTACCGATTTTTATACTCAAGTTGTTACGTTGAATCGCCAAAACCCCATATCTCTTTCATGGATCGTGCTCAAGCTAATATCTCAATTCTTGTAACTTTCATCAAGTACTAATCAATTAAATCAACCATCAAGATATAAAAACATACGTTTTGATCATTGTAAGCACCTTCGAAGTAAATTTTGTTTGTACGTCCATTTAAAATTGAGGAATCATAAAATGATTTATTCTTAATGGTGCACCATTGGTCAATAAGCACCTTCTCCGGAGTACAATGATTTAATGATGATCCTGTTCTTTTTGATTTTGAGGAGATTTTATCCTCTCCGGTAGAGATTCCCACCGGATATTTGACCGAGACGGCCGATTTTTTAGTAGAAAACCGATTTTCTAGAATCTCGCCTCCCCGAGATTTTATATCTCTGTATGCTCCAATGCGAGGCAGAGAAAATCGATTAGATTCTTGGCCGAGACGGCCGAGATTAACTACACTGTACGCATACCGGTACGCGGACTTAAGTACCCTGGGATTAAGTTTGTTTCAGTTCTGAAACTTCAGCAGAAATTCAACGGGATGTGAACTGCAGTGCGCATACTGGGTAATGCCGAACTTTAGTTAAGTTATCTGAGCAAAAAGTACGATACTTTGGTTCCAAGGATATTGGACTTACACAAGTATGAGTTGCCTCACGTTTATATCCAACCAATGTTATATATTCAAAACTCTCAT